>CM076576.1:154010607-154508832 GCA_034641835.2 Pinus albicaulis | reverse complement strand
AATATTTTGAGTTGATTGAATTCATCAAGAAAATCATTGTCCTCTAAAGCATCCATAAAAGTATCTTTTTCTTCTCTAGATTCTTTTTCAAATGCCATGAGAAGTCTAAGATCTTGTTCACATTCTTCTTCACTGTCAGATAACCCATCATTGTCTTCATGAGTATAGTAACTTTTTCTAGTGCTAAACCGATTCTTATTCCTTCTTGCTACTTCCTTCCCTTTTTCATGTGTTTATTTGTAAGGACACTTAGCAGCATAATGACCAACTCTTCCACAAGAAAAACATTTGAAAGGAAGCTTACCTCTGAATCGTCCTGTGCCAAGTTGGAGTTTCTTTACAAAATTTACCTCATCTTCTTCTGAGATATACCCTGATCCTTCTGTCTCTTGTACTTATTTCCCTTTTGTAGAAGCTCTAAAGATGGCTTCTTTGACTTCATATGGTCCTCCTCTTCTCATTTCACATGCAGTTAGTATGCCATGAAGTTGCACCACAGTAAGATTTTGAAGATCTTGCTTTTCTTCAAGAGCAGAAACTTTTGACTCAAATTTTGCCGTTAGTGATCTTAAAAATTTCTCAACCAAAGTAGATTCGGTTATTGTTTCTCCCAGATTTCTCATACGGTTTACAATATCATCAAGACGTAAAAAGAAACTGGCAATGCTCTCCTCATTATGCATTTTTAGATTTTCATATTGAATTCTGAGAGTTTGGAGTTTAGCACTTTTTACCTTTGCATCACCTTCATAAATTAGAATGATTTTGTCCAATATTGCCTTTCCTGTATCCAGCTGCATGACTTTGAAAAATTCTGATTCAGTTAGACTTCCCAATAGAGCATTGACCGCTTTTGCATTTGTTTCATAATTCTTTCTTTCTGTTGGATCTGTTGGTACTGCGGCTGGATATTGATATCCTCCTTCAACAATGGCCCATACATCTGCTCCCAGAGACTGAAGATAGGATCTCATCCTTGTTTTCCAGAAGATTAAATTGTTTCCGTTGAAGAGCGGAGGCCTGATAGATGTTGTTCCATCTTGATTGCTCATCTTGATTGATCTTCCTTCTAGCGGCTAAGCTTTTTCAGAAAGACCTGCTCTGATACCAATTGTTGGGAAAAATACTGAGAGGGGGAGGTGAATCAGTATTTAGAGCTGATTGAAAACTTTTTACTTTTTCTTTGAGCAGATTTCCATACGCGGTTTTTATGAACTGAACTAGCGTATGCACGCGAAAATATAGAAGGAAAATAACGTATACTGATTTATCTTTCAGATTTAGAGAATCAGTCTTTTAAACATATTTATCAGTTATGAATAAGGCTAGATAATCAGAAGTTATGAGCAGTAAACAATAGTATAAAGCATCACACACATGAACACCAATATTTAAGGTGGAAACCCAATTCGGGAGAAAACCACCGCTGTTGTCATCTCTGTCTTCTATCTTTAATATATAGAAAAACTTTTACAACATTGTACTGATGCAGACTTATACCAGTATGCAGGCTTCTACTTGTAGAAGGCTGCAACCTTCTGTCGTTTTCCAGCTACAACTGGAAGGGAGCTCCAACCTCCTGATCTCGTTTACCAGCCTCTCCTGAAAGGGAGCTTCGACCCCCTGATTTCAACACCAGCTTCTACTAGTTGAAAGCTTCTACTTTCATACTGAAGGCTTCAACCCTTAGATCCATTGCAGACCATGTTTCATCAATTTTCATACTGGATCAAAACAACTTCAATACAACCCCTTAACATCAACAACCATACTTTACCCAAAACTTCAATCAGAACAACAATACCACTGTAACCAGAATATCAGAAATAAACCAGACTTCAGAGTAGATAATCAGATACACATTCAACCTTGAACAACCATTAATTCAGATACCATACGCTATTTTTCTTTATGTAACCTGCGTATATACGTGTCTTTCTTCACACCAACCTACATATGCTTCAGTGCATGCTAGTTTTTATATTTTGAAATAATACGCGACTTTTCTTCACATTTTACACGTATACATGCGCTTTTCTTTTCACCAACTAGCGTATGCTTTCTTTCAGAATCTGTTTAGACTCATATTCAGATCTGAAACTTTCAATTCAGACAATCTATTAGCAATGCAGAACTATTTTAGATAGTCACTCATCCTTCATCATGTTTTCTCAATCAATGATTAGATTTGTTCATTATCAAATCAGCAACATACTCCATATTCAATCAACCTAGAACTTCAAGTAGACTTCATTGACCGACAACAGAGAGAAAACAAAAATCACAAAAGTAATATCTGTAAATAAGCTTCAGAAACCCTGACTTCCATATGCGCATTTAATGAAGAAAACCCGCGTATATACGCACTTTTAGCGAGACAAACTAGCGTATAGATACAGCAAGATAAACTTAGAATAGACTAGATCTATAAACTTACCCAGATTTCTTCAATTTCTTCATCAGACTTGCGCCAGGTCTTCATCATTTCTTTTGCAGATCATCCTAGAGATTCATCATTTCTAGATCTAGAGACCTTGAACCTTCATCATATCCATAGGTGCATCATAGATTCAGATCTATCAATTAAGAACAGATTTCAACCATGTAGATATTCCTTAGAGGAATTTATTCATCAACAAACCTTACACATGCACACCTTGCACTATGATCCTCTTCTCCTTATATAGTTTTAGCCTTTACCAATACCATGAGCCAAAACCACACAACTTCCGATGGTATTCTTGGACGGAATCAAATAAACCATACAGTGCTCGATACTGTGTGCCAAAACCATGGTAATGCCCCTTGGTATTATAATTTTGGAGCGCAAAAGGGCATACGCAACTTGGGACGTACTTATCCGCATGCATACGCGACTTGGCCTTTAAAAACTCGCGTATACATTGTGACATAATATATTTATCATTTTTCTGGCACTTATTGGAATTCTTTTCTCTGCCACATCTAAACTGATCTAAAGATACATCATTCTTACATCTTTAGCACATAGGTTGCTTATCATAGGCAACTCATAGAATAGATTTCCATCAAGGACAACACATTGCATCATAATTACAACTTGGTATGATGGAGCAATAAGGGTAGAAATAGAATAGGTTTAGTTTGTTGTTTGTAAAAAATAAAAATGATGTAAAGGGTCTGCTAGTCCAAATGCACCCTAGAAGAAGAAAAAATGCTAGGATTGTAGGATGGGTAGGTAGGTTGTTTGGGAATGTTTGTGCTGATCTATCATATTTGTGGCAGCTGAAAATCAAGGAAGAAAGATGGCTCAAGTTACTAGGCATCTGGCCTACTCCAAAGATATATTCTCTGAATTCTTGACTCCTTCAAGAAGAAGCCATCCCCATATTAGACCCCTTTGTTAGCCCCCTATAAATTTTTGACAAGCAAAGTAAGGGGCTAAGTTATTTTTGAAGCCTTCAAGGAATGCATCTCCCCTAAAGACACATCATCCTTGAAGCCTTTTCATGTTCCCTGCCTTTGATAATTTCCCTTTGCGGTCTCCCTCTATAAGGTCCCATTGATTGTAAAACTGTACTCCAAAAAGCCTACATTTACCCTTGTACCCCTGCAGAATTCCTCCCAAAATCCCATTTAAATTATACATTCACCCCTGGTTTGGTCTCATTCCCCTTGTTATCCTCTATCATTACCTTTTCCCAGCCCCGAAAATGTAACAAAAGGGGCCAAATAACCATATTTTCATGTCCATTGGGTGTTAGCCCCTTTTGGCCAGCCCCCTGTACTTCTTTCACCACGTGACCCCGGCGCGGAAACCAGGCGCCAAGGCCAAAGGTGCTTGCAGCAAGTGGATATCGAACACCATATTAGCCGTCAATCTATTTAGATCGGACGATCTTCGCAAAACAACGCATCGTCCACCATTCACCCCGTTCACCGCTCAGATCGCATCTCCACCGTTCATTTACCCGCCAGATTGACGGTCCATATTTCCTCTGCCCTGGTGGCCCCCATGCCCGCGCACTATTTAGAAACCAGTGGTATCTATCACACCCCCTTGAGAGGTGGGAGGTATTTTTTGATGGTCCAGCGATTCCACTCATCGCACGACGCATGGCAGCGGCACTGTTTCAATACCGCCCACTCATCGTGCGTTATCGTTCGATACAAGACATGGAGCGATATGCATATCAGTCGTCCGATCTGCGATCACCCATCCAATGGTGATTGCTCCATGAAGTTGCGTGGAAGCTAACCCAAGCCATCCGTACCCCTGGCCCACTGTACATCGCCCTCCGACGTGTTTCCCACCGTCGATCTCCTCTTGAGATCGGACGGTTTATATTTATTCACACACCCGTCGTTGACCGTCTCCCGCCATGGCATCAGTCCACGTGTTCCATCGTATATTCACCCGGCCCTTCATATATAATCCATTCCAAGATTGATATGTAAGGTTTCTCATTTGGTTTTCCATCTGTGCCACCTTCCAACAGTATTTTCCACTTTTTCCGCCACACTGCAGGTCTTCCACAGCATTTCTTGCCATTCCCCCATGGTCGCATCACCACCCCGCAGGCCATCAAAGCGCCCCCAAAATTGTTTTCTTAACAGGTTTTTGTGTTGCAGGGTTATCAGGTGGTGAAAGCCGCCATGATTACATATTCTTTATTACAGCGGCCAAAAATGTAGAAAGGACCGTGTGCAGAGTTTGAGGTAACGAAGCAAAGCCTAGGAAGGTGATTGATATGATCGCCATTTAAAGAGCAAGGTCAAACTCTACGAAACCTTCCCAGAGCCATCAAAGCACCAGATCAAAGACATCATGAAGCACACAGAGGGTACAGCACGCAGAAGTTTATGTATATCAGGGTTTGCACATCAGCAGAATTTCCCCATAAAGGACAGAGTGCCCATGCAACTTTTATTCTATGCCATGTTCCTAGATAATTTCCCACCCTGACAGCAGTCCTACGCTACCAGAAGCATTAGTTACATAGCATGGCAGACTTGAATCATTGATTTATTTTTGGTTCAGATCACCAGGAATAGTACAGATTGCTGCAGCAGAGTACATTAGAGACATGCTCGGAGTAAATGGAAGCCAGGAGAAGACCACTCTTTCACCCAAAAGAGTGCCATAGATAAATGCACAAAATTTAAATAGAATGGGCCTCGGCCCTCTTCCTTTCAGAATTTTAATGCTGCATTTAGTTTTCACCTACCTTCTCTACTCCATTTGAGCTATAAATTCATGAAGAAACTCATTGTAAGGGTGGTTGATCAGTTATCAGAGAATTTCAAGCAGTTTATTTTGAGACATAGTCTTTGTGTAAAGTTGTAAGATAGGCTGAGGGAAATGTTTTCAGATTGAGTATCCAGCTATTGGTAATGTTGTACTTGAATGGTGTTGCTTTTTAATATGACAAGAACATTTCTTTGGATCCTGATCTAAAGCAGCGGTGATGTTTTTCTATCTCTGTATTTGTGTTTAACTTGCATTCCATTTCATTTCATTTCTACTGGCTTGCATCAGAAATCTGGCATAGGATTTACCCTTGTTGGGTACCCTATGTTTCTGCTCTCCTTTCCTTTGATGTTTTCTATTAATGTGTTATCTAAGAATTGATTTCAGTTGATTTAACCAGTGTAGTGGATGTTATTTCCTACTAGCTGATGTATGAATTAAATGAATCCGTTCTTAGATGTTCTTGTTAGGATTTAGCTGGAAGATTTGGGAACACTGGGGATTAGAGTTAGCCCTATCCACTAGGATCCTTGTACAACCAGCTGGCCTTTCTAAGATCCCTCAAGCTAGAGGCCGAAGCATTGAGAGTTCAAAGTCTCTCTCTGATCTTAGGTCTTTAACTTTTTATTCTAAACCTTTATTGTTCCTCCTCCCTTACCATTCCATACCACATAATCATCTTTAAGATCCAATGTTTTAGATGACTAGCCCAACTGAAAGCCTGCATATTGATTAGCAAGAAAATCCTTTCCTGACTCCGTTGCCCAATGGTTTTGAATGCTCTTTGGAATACTTCACCTCTGCCTAGATCCTCTTTTCTCAGCCTTGCCTTGTTTTGAACCCTTCTTTCCTGATAACCAGCAACCAAACAAACAATCAAACAAACAAACCCTATGCCTATAACTAGCCTAACATCTTAAACTTTGAGCTTCAAAGACATAAAACCTTTGCTTATATAGAGAGAACCCTATCTGGACCCAGGACGGCTAGATCCTAAGGTCTGAAAGTGGTTTGATGCTGTCTCATCTTGTCTTGCCAATCTGGCCCAAAACAGTGGAACCCCAATAGGTAGTACCCATAATTTTATTCATTGTAAGGTAGCCAAGGAATTGAATTTATTCCTATACCTAGCACTAGAGTGTCAAGTGATCATTGCGAATGGAGGAACTATATATTTCTCTGTAAAATTCCATAATATCAAGAGAACCATTGAAGAATATTTATTGAATAGTACAATTATTTCCATTCTAATGGGAGGTGCTGATTTTGTATGAGGAGTACAATGATTACAATATTTGGGGACAATAGCTTTTAATTTTCAAGAACCTTTCTTCAAGAATTCGGAAGGAAAGGAAGATTAACTACGAGGTATCACAGGAAAGGCTGGGAAATATAATAAGCTCTAATGTCATGACAAAGCTTCTGAAGAAAGAACAACGAGGCGTAATTGCACAATTATGCTCACTAGAAGTTCCAACATCAAAATCATCTATTTCTCCAGGTCTCCAAAAAGTCTTGGACAATCATTCCAAGGTGGTTGAAACTCCCAAATCACTCCCACCTATTCGTGATCATGATCATACTATTCATTTGATTCAAAGAAGTGTTCCTCCAAACATCGAGCCTTATATATATCCTTATTTCCATAAGAGTGAAATTGAACATATGATTGCGGAAATGTTAGAGGCTAGTATAATTCAACCTAGTCAAAGTTCTTTCTCTGCTCCAGTAGTATTGGTGCACAAGAAGGATGGATCATGGAGCATGTGTCTGGATTATAGGGAGCTCAATAAGCTCACTATTAAAGATAAATTTTCCATTCCCGTGAATGATGAATTACATGGAGAAATTTATTTTAAAAAGTTGAATGTTCCTTGAGAATATCATCAAATTCCGAATGAGATGAAGATATTACAAAAACAACATTTCAAACACATAGGGGTCATTATGAATTTTGGTCTGCTTTTGGCCTTACCAACACATTATACATTTCAAGGGTTGATGAATTCCATTTTCAAACCCTTCCTTAGAAAATTTTTGTTAGTATTTTTTGATGATATACTAATCTACAGTGGGTCTTGGAAGGATCATGTTAAATATGTTGGCAAGGGCTCAAACTATTGGAGGAGAAATAATTATATGCTAAAACCTCCAAAAGTTTCTTTGGAGTACAAGAGGTGGAATATCTAGGTCATATTATATCTCAGGAGGGTGTTAAGGTAGACGCTAACAAAATTAAATCCATTAAGGAATGGAAAGTCCCCACAACCATAAAGCAGTTGCGAGTATTTATTGGGTTAACATGGTATTGTCACAAGTTTGTTAAGGATTATGGGAGAATAGCAGCACCTCTAACAACATTATTGAAGAAAGATGAATTTTCATCAACTCCTGAAGCAACTAAGGCCTTTGAACATCTTAAAGAGGCAATGTGCCTAGCACTGGTCCTCACTATGTGAGACTTCACAAAAACCTTTATTGTGGAATGTGATGCCTCAAGAAATGGAATTGGTGTTGGTTTAATGCAAGAAGGAAGACCCATTTATTTTGAAAGTTGTCCAATCAAAGGAAAATATTTACAGAAAGCAATTTATGAGAAGGAAATGTTGGCAATACTACATGCACTAAATAAATGGCGGCCTTTCCTATTGGGAAGACACTTAAAGTTAAAAAATGATCATGATAGTCTTAAATAATTTTTGGAACAAAGACTATCTTCAGAAGAGCAGCAAAAATGGGTCACAAATATGTCGGGTTATGACTTTGAAATCGTCTACGAAAAGGGAAGTTAAATTTTTTTGCAGATGGACTCTCAAGAAAGGATGAAGAGGTGGAAGCATTGCTTTGTGCCATTTCTATTATCCAACCAGATTGGATAGTTGAAGCAAGGAATGAATGGAAGAATGATGAAGAAGTGTGGACACTCATTCATAAGCTGCTGCAAGATCCTAGTACATTTGATACGTTTAGTTGGAAAAATGATTCCTTATGGTACAAAGATCACTTATAACTTTTTAAGAATTCCCAACTAAAATAAAATATTCTTTTGGAATTGCACACCTCTCCATTAGGAGGACACTCAAGATTTTTAAAAACTTACCATAGGGTGAAGAAAGAATTTTTTTTGGATGGCCTTAAATCTTATATTAAAAATTTTGTGGCGGAATTTTTGGCTTTCCAGCAAAATAAAGTTGAGACAATTAAGACCTCAAGTATTCTACATAATTTATCCTTTCCAATTCAACGTTGGTAGGAGGCTTCAATGGATTTTATCATAGGTTTACCTAAGTCCGAAGGAAAGAGTGTAATCATGGTGGTAGTTGATAGACTTACCAAGTATGACCACTTTTGTGCACTATATCATCCATTTAAAGCCAATACAGTTGATACTGCATTTATGGAAACAATTCAAAAACTACATGGAAACCCAAATATTATTGCAAGTGATAGAGATCCCATTTTCACTACAAATTTTTGGATGAAATTATTTTCTTGCTTTGGTAATCAATTAGCTCATATCTCATCTTATCATCCTCAATCTTGTGGGAAAACTGAGATAGTGGACAAATTTTTGGAAGGATATCTTCGTTGATTTGTATCTCATAAACAAGCACAATGGGTAAAGTGGTTATCTCTAGCTGAATGGTGGTATAACACCTTTATAATACAACAAAAATGACCCCATTTATTTCACTTTATGGATACCATCCACCATCCATCACATCATCTTTAAGAGAAAATTATAAGGTTCAAGCAGTGGAATATCACATCGAGAATCAACTATAAGTTCTCCAACTCTTAAAGGATAACCTCACTTTGGCGCATAATCGAATAAAACAATGGGAAGATCAACATCGCAGTGAAAAAAGTTTTGATGTAGGAAACTAGGTATTTTTACAGCTACAACCATAAAAACAAATTTCCCTCAATCAAGCTAAGAAGGATGATAAATTATCACCAAAGTATTATGGTCCTTACAAGGTGTTGCAAAAGATTGGTACTATGGCATAAAAATTGGAGCTTCTTGTGTCTTCTAGAGTGCACCTATTTTTCCATGTTTAATGCTCAATGAAGGTTATAAGTTCCATGTTTAATGCTCTCAGTTCAAACAATATTTACAGAACTTGACGAGGAAGGAAAAATCATATTCAAACCTGAAGCAGTCATGGAAGAAATAACTTGATAACTATGAAATCGATCAATTTCAGATTATCTCATCAAGTGGAAGAACTTACCCACTGAAGATTCCACATGGGAGGATGATAATCTTATAGAGAAGCATCCAAAACTACAAAACCATTGAGGACAACACTTTTCTGAAGGATAGGGGAAGATGACTAAGGGGAAGCCTCCTTGGAAGGAGGCCTACTTCCCCCCAAAATATCAAGAAAAGTGGATCTAGCTCCCTTAGATCCTCGCATTCACTTGAGTTAATTGGCTTCCAGAATACCTTGAGTAGTATATGAGTGATTCTATGGATCACTTTGAGTCAAACGAGAGTAAATGCAGGGGAAACGCCTCCTACAATTCCTCCAGATGTCTCCAACATGTCTTTGCATCATAATTGTAATAAAAAATGCTCTTTTTCCTACGCATTAACCACATTAGGCCACAAAGCATGAAAAACATCCATTAATGTTCCTATTAAACACATTATGAAAAAAAATATGTTAGTTAATGTGAGAGGAGGAGAAATTATGGGCTGACGGGTGGAAAAATGGACTTATAATATACCTTTTGATGGTACTCATCATTACCCCCTATTGAAAGTGTTTCTCACGCTCTGAGAAACTTAATCAATGATATGTAGTTCATGCATGGCCCAGGTGGCCTCTCTGGTATCCCAAGGCATCTCAGATGGTGTGCACTCGTGTGGATAGAATCCTGAATTTTCCTCCATGGATTCCCACTACCTTTATTCTTTTGCTTGATATCTTCTCTCTTATAGGCCTAGTAGTAAGGGAGGAGTGGGTTTTATCCCTATCCAATTGATTTTCAACCTTTGAATAATTATTTTGTAGAGTGGGATCCTTTTTAGAGCATTCCTAAATATTTCAGGGGAGTGATATTCCCTTATTTGTAGATTGTGGGGTAGAGCATGCCATCTTCTTTGGCAAGCCTGAAAGCTCTGAGTCCCCAACAACCTAAAGATGTCTTCAAAATTGAGGATGGATTTTTCTTTTGTTTCCATGTATCGAGAGGCTAATTGGGGATCAAGAGAAAGCATGTTGTGTCTACTAATGATAACCTTGGTTCTTATTAACTCTAATTTAATGTATATGGGCTCACTTGCTTATTTTTCCATAACCTTATTTACTTCCTCAACCATTTTTTTCTTCATGGATTAGCCAAGAGGCTAGTTCCATTAGTTTTACATCCCCCAACCTTGAGTTTGGGCCCCAAAAGTTCATGCCTGTGAGGATATTTTTGTGCAAATAAAATTCAGGAAATTTGGCTCTATACTCAATGCTCATTTGCTGGCAGAAGTCAATGAACCTCCTATAATCCTGAAATAGTAGAGAGCCATATTATTCCAAAGTTTTTATCTTGAATTACATCCATTTTTACTTGAGTAAAATGACATATGATTTTCATGATTTCCTGCATTGGATGGCCCCCATGGAACAACTTCCCATGGTGGCAAGTTGTGCCTCCTTTTCTTGTATTTCCTCTCTCAACCTCTTTTTTTTCTAGTTGCAACTGCTTCTTCATGACTGATTCCTTTAGCCTCAATCAGCCAATTCCTTACCCATTTTTTGCACCTTTTCTGTAATGTTTCGTTCTCAGAAATTTCTGCAATATGGTCCCAAAGGACGTTGTATAAGGAAGATAATGTAGAAACAAGGTGAAAAGTGACTTGGATCCATTTTGTTAACACAACATGCACTATACCTCCATAATCTTAGCTCAAATAAATCCCGCAAGGGAGGTTAAACAAATCTCCTACCCTCTTGGTATCCCGGAAAAGTGCTCAAAGAGAGAGCTACAGCAATATACAAATACACCGATGGAAACAACAGTGATACATTAACACATAGAATGTCGGGAGAATCAAATAGCCATCATTTCATATCACAGAATCATAAGATATACAAATCCATGAGGAAATAGACACTCAATAAAGGCACTACAAGCCTCAAGAGACATGTACATAGGAATATGAAGAATACTACTATCTGAACAAAGACCTAGGCTATAACTGAGAAGTTTTATATGAAAAAACTAATAAAACACATGTCAATACATAGATATGCAAATATATGGCTCATTCAATCATTGGGAGAGAAGATCTAAGCTTCCAATCACTACCTCAAGTCAATCCTGGAAGGATTGGCTATAATACACAAAAATCGCAAAATGTCAGAGTTGTTGGGTAGTAGCAGCAACTCAAGAACTGGAAATAAGTGGATAAGAAGGAATATGCTACAAATGATGACAAGATCTTCTTAGATGGATCTCTAGAGTGAAAGGTTGATCCTCTCACCTAAGATCTCACCCTCCAAACAATCTACTAATCCCTCACATCAAATTCTCTCCAAGAATAACGTTTTCTAAGAAAGGGATTGCGCTGCTCATGATTGTAAGTGGTTGGTATGGTGCCAAAGATGGTGTAATATTCTCATAAACTTCCCTCACTGATCTCCCAAGGGAATGGAAGCTCCCTCCTCTGGAAAACTAACCAAGGATGGTGTTGTAGAAAACCTCCCTGGCAACACCTAGCAACACTGCAAAATCTCCAGCTGAAACCACACTGATGAAGAAGGTTGATGCTTGACCTCAATGCTTGAATATGGGGAATGGAGTGAAATCCTCCAAGAGCTACTCAAGAAGGAGGGAAAATCTTAAACAAGAATTCCCCCCGGCAATTCTTGCTAAACACCAAGAGATTGCAACAAGTCTTAAAGACGAGAGATGAATAATACTGAAGATGATACACAATGGTTGCCTAGCCCTCCTTTTAAATAATGTGAGCTCCCCATCCATGGGCCCCACTCATGATAGCTTCCTCCTCAAGAAACCTTCACTCCTCTTTTACCGCGCTTTCCCCACAAATGCCTTGCACCTCTTACCACTGCGTTGTTTGACTTGGTCAAACTAGACCTACTCCTCTTGCAAAAAGTATCTTTTCACACATGGGGTGTGAAATCCAACTCTATAAGTGATCCTCTTCAACACTCAGAGGATTTTTATTCCCTATTCATGAAATGAATGGGTCTCCTACTCATTTTATTTATCTCCTATGTGAAAATGGAAAAAAATTAATGTTCCATAAAATTTGGAACATTATAGTCCTCCCCTCTCAAAGATTGCTTGTCCTCAAGCAAGTGCAAGGATAGATTGATACATTTTCCCTTAATCTCCCTGTAGCATCCATGCATGATGAAATCCTCTGAGAAAAGAATGCCCTATCATCAATCAATTGTCCAAGTCGTCCCTTCAAAATATACAATCTAGCTTTTGGTGAACATCCCCAAATAGCTGTCATCTAGAAACAAATATCCATGGAGGAAATAATGGGTTGTCTAAGGGCCTTCTTGAGGCATGAGATCTGATATAAAATGGGACTCATAATCCGCATATGAATCTCCCATCCCCAAGTAATCATCCATACAACATAAGTTGTCTCCCAACATGGCAACTCATAGAAATCCCTCTCCACCTTGATCTCCATAAATGAAGGTGGGTTGAAAATCTGAATATGAAAAGCTTCATAGCTTTCCCCATGTTTTCCTCCCCTACACTTATGATTAGTGTGGAGTGAGTGCTGATCAAGGGCTGCAAAATCAATTCCTTCAAGTGGAAAAATGAAGAGTAATCCTCCAAGGACCTCTCTCCCATCAATGAAGAACAAGCTGGCCCAAGACACTTCACCCATGATGAATAGGACATGATCATCATAGAATGTCCCAATGAAATTTTTGTTGTTGGTCATACCATGTGCAACAAGGTACAAACAATGTCTCATAGGGTTACAATGCAATCTCACCCACTGCAGCTGCAGAAAATAACATGGCAAGCATTGTACAGCAAATATCACCACTACTACTGAATAGTAAATAGATGAGTGAACCAACAATACAAGGTCAAATACATGCCCATATACATGCAATGGATGAATATCATCATCAAGCTCATGGTCGACCTCAAAAGAAGGAAAATAGGTGGTTGTGGTGGCCATGTCTCCCCTCATGTTCCCATTAGAACATGCAATACATAAACTTTGGGAATCATCTCCCCTCAATGGCACACTCAGCCCTTGTGCCCTACTCAAAATAATGCATCCCATCAACATATCAGCAACATCAACAAGGAGAATCATGATCAGCAACAAAATATGGGGATCATTATTGGTTCCATGTGGTGCTTGGAGGTGCCAACAGTCTGCTAAGTGGATGCAACGCAGTTTTAAAAACTGTTGTTCCATAAATGTACAAGGAAAAATGTTTTGAAATATAATGCTAATCATATGAATTATTTGAACATGTGTGGAATGGAAAAACATTTTCCCAGGGCCATGTGAAAAATGGATGTCTCCATCATATGGTTTGGCACAACTTTGCTCACAAAGCAACATGAAAAATCTGTCCCTTTAAGGAGCCATGCACTGCAACACAATGATAAGAGTATGTAAATCAGTAAATGTAAATACAAGGCTCTTACCATAGGCTAGAAGTGAGATGATAGATGGATCCATGCATGTGATCCTACTCCCAAGTGACAGTGTTATGAGTTCATGCCAAAAGGCTCTTGTCCCTACCAATATTTGTCTCTTGACATGCTCCTTGCCAAGAACACCTTTGGTGATGCTGCTGTAAATATGAAGCTCCTCCCAAGATGAAAATCCCTCCTGATTAGTATAAGTCAAGGAGTAATCCCCTTGCACTATGAGAGTGCTCTCATGTTCTCCTGCAACACCATACATCATATGAGAGAAAATCTAGTTATGCTCTCTCCAATAGAGCCCAAGCAACCCAAGTGCTTGCTGCCTCCTCATGTTCACATCATGTAACCTATGTGATGAAGATATCATGACTAATTTTCATACCATATCAGCACCATGTATCCCTACTCCTTGCTTCTCAATGATGTAAAAATTCTTCCACCACTTCTCCATTCCCATCCCCTTGAAAAGTGGATGCACCAAGTGATGGCCAAACTCCTTCAAGAGGAGCCAATGCAGCCAAGCATCCTCCTGCTCGGTATCATATATCTACAAGTGGCTTACTAGCCTCTTTCTCCTCATTCACACCCACTCAGCTCCTTGTGGATGTCTCCTCCTTCTTCCTCCTTTGGTACTCCTCCCATGAGGGCTACCATCCTCCCAAGCCATATCTTCCCCTTTGCATTTCATGGAAGGTTGAAATGTAGCTCCTTGGAGACCTCCTAGAGAAGATCTCTCACCCATGATTATGTTGGATCCATGAGGACCCAAATGTGATGGAGGTAATATCTCCTCTCCACCCATGTTTAACAGTGCTTCTAATTCCTCCAATGGTGTAGCAGTTGTTTCATCCTCCGATTCAAAATGTGTTTCATTGTTTTTCATGAGGGTGTCATGGTTCACTCCATCCTCCAAAATTTCATACTCCAACCTTAATGGCTGAATGAAACTCAACCAAGATGTATGAGGATGAGGTTTCATCCCCTCCTTGAACCCTTTGCAAAGCGCAATGCAGTCATGGTGCTCTAGAATAGCAAAGTGTGTAGATTCCTGGACCTCTACATGTGAGTTTCCACATTCTTTTAAATTATTTTCTGAAGTGAAAACTGGAGATTCATTCATACCTTGGTGGAACTTGGGGTCTTTTTTTTCTATGGCTGCACTATTTGTCTCCTCCAATGCAATGGATGCCTCCTCCATAGATGCAAAAGGCTTCCCTTCCAAATCTGTGACAACATTGGTGCAATTCTCCTCCCATGGTGGAATGGATTTATCTTCCTTTTTCCTCTCTCCATCAAAGGTTTGGACCAACCTTTGAGCAAACTCCACAAAAGTACTCACCCTTGAATGGACCAAGGGTTTGAACCACCAAATAGAGGGTTCATCCTCCATGTGCAGTGCTGCAATCTCTACTGCTTCTTTTCTACCACTGGATGTAGTAGAAAAAATGCCTCCAGCTTCCTCACCCAAGCTCTTGCTGAAGTATCCCCATCAAATGTAGACAATAGGAAATTATTGCCTCTGATTTCATTTTTACTACAGGGCCTTCTCTCCTCCTTCTGCTGAATAAACTGTGGGAATGTTGTAGTTTCCCTAAATGCTCTAGAGTGAGATTTATATTCACCCAGGTACTTACTTAAGATCTGATGATCCAAGTATCCTCCATGCCTATCTTTCTTGCCTTCATGAGAATAGGAAGTGCATGGACCTTCCTCTTCTCCTATTTGCTTCTCCTCCTTGGGGAGGCTCTTCTTTGTTCCAAAAATATATGAGAGAAAGCTCATCTTCTTCATCATCTCCTTCAGATATCGAACTCACAGGCTATACCAAGTTCAATGCTTTGATACCACTGTAATGTTTCGTTCTCAGAAATTTCTGCAATATGGTCCCAAAGGACGCTGTATAAGGAAGCTAATGTAAAAACAAGGTGAAAGGGGACTTGGATCCATTTTTTTAACATAGCATACACTATACTTCCATAATATTAGCTCAAATAAATCCCTCAAGGGAGGTTAAACAGATCTCCTACCCTCTTGGTATCCCAGAAAAGTGCTCAAAGAGAGAGCTACAGCAATATACAAATACATCGATGGAAACAGAAGTAATACATTAACACATAAAATTCTAGGAGAATCAAATATCCATCATTTCATATCACAATAGCATAAAATATACAAATCCATGAGGAAATAGACACTCAAGCAAGGCACTACAAGCCTCAAGAGACATGTACATGGGAATATGAAGAATACTGCTATCTGAACAAAGCCCTAGGCTATAACTGCGCATTTTTATATGGAACAACTACTAAAACACATGTCAATACATAGATATGAAAATATATGGCTCATACAATATTTGGGAGAGAAAATCTAAGCTCCCAATCACTACCTCAAGTCAATCCTGGAAGGATTGCCTATAATACACAAAACTTGCAAAATGTCGGAGTTGTTGGGTAGCAGTAGCAACTCAAGAACTGGAAATAAGTGGAGAAGAAGGAAGATGCTGAAACTAATGACAATATCTTCTCTGATAGATCTCTAGAGTGAAAGGCTGATCCTCTCACCTAAGATCTCACCCTCCAAACAATCTGCTAATCCCTCACAGCAAATGCTCTCCAAGAATAACGTTGTCTAAGAAAGGGACTGCGCTGCTCATGATGATAAGTGGTTGGTCTGGTGCCAAAGATGGTGGAATCTGCTGATAAACCTCCCTCACTGATCTCCCAAGGGAATGGAAGCTCCCTCCTCTGGAAAACTAGCCAAGGATGGTGTTGTAGAAAACCTCCCCAGCAACACCCAGCAACATTGCACAATCTCCAGCTGAAAATGCGCTGATGAAGAAGGTTGATGCTTGACCTCAATGCCTAAATATGGGGAATGGAGTGAAATCCTCCAAGAGCTACTCAAGGAGGGGAAATCTTAAACAATAATTCCCCGGAAATTCTTGCTAAACAGCAAGAGATTTCAACAAGTCTAAAAGACCAGAGATGAATAATACTCAAGATGATACACAATGGTTTCCTAGCCATCCTTTTAAATGATGTGAGCTCCCCATCCATGGGCCCCACTCATGATAGCTTCCTCCTCAAGAAACCTTACCTCCTCTTTTACTGCGTTGTCCCCACAATATGCCTTGCACCTCTTACCACTGCGCTGTTTGACTTCGTCAAACTACACCTAGCCCCCTTGCAAAAAGTCTCTTTTCACACATGGGGTGTGAAATCCAGCTCTATAAGGGATCCTATTTCACACTAAGAGGGTTTTTATTCCCTATTCATGAAATGAATGGGTCTCCTACCCATTTTATTTATCTCTTATGTGAAGATGGCAAAAATTAATGTTCCATAAAATTGAGAACATTACATTTTCCTCCATGAGGCCCACATCCTCTACTTTCTTTGAATTTTCATTTCACATCCATTGGTAAGTTTTTCCTCTCTTTTTCTAACTCAAACATGAGGAGAATTACAAACTTTTTAGGTATATTTATTCCCCCTCCAATAAATTTGTAATAGGATATAAGATCAGACTGTGGAGTGGGCTCTTGAGGTCCTTTTTGATATTCTCCCACCTCTTAAGTTGTTTTTATCCCTTCTTGTAGCACCTTATCTTCACCCTGTAGCAACTTTGTTATTTATTATAGAAGTTCTGTTCCTTCCTATAGCAACTCTATTTTATCCTGTAGCATCTGTGTTTTTGTCTTGAGTTGCTTGGTTGTGATTGTGCTAGTGGTTGGGCTTATCATTGGTTTCAAAGGTTGTTTTCTGTTGGCTTTAGGGGATGTTGCTTCCTCAATTTTCCTTTTTCCTTACAATATTCCTAATTAGCCCAAGCTAATAGGAATATATTATTTTTTTTTCATTCTCTTGTTGCAAGAATAAAATTGTAAAGGAGGATAAATTAAACTCCTAAAACAAAAAAATAAATCCATGCCCATGTGAACAAGGCTAAATCTGGGCTTCTTTAGCAAAACACCCTTGTGTGTGAAAGGGATTAAGTCATTTGACTGGGTTTACTAGACCAAATCAACAGCATTGTCTAGATACATTGAACGACCTAGATACACAACGCAATTTTAGTTGGAGGCTAATCATGTGAATGCAGCTAAATCATTGAAATGGTTTAGGGTTTGGCAAGGATTCCATCTTATTTAAGGAGGAGGAGGAAAACATGAGAGGGGTTGTTGATGATATTATTTCTGAAAGACTTGTATGCTTAGACATTTCTCATTCTCTATTTTTTAGTTGAGAATAGTGTTGTTCAGCACTAGGGTGTTCCTGATCGGGAATCCCACCTCTTCCTTGAGAGGCCTCTTGGAGGAGTCTTTCATTTCTTGACCACTATTAGGCATTTGGCCAAGCTCTTCTTCCAACTACAACGTATATCTTGTTGAGGGTTTGGTTTTCTTTATAAGCTACAACAAGTGGAGGCTAGATCGTGCAGCTTTCCACTCTCCACCTCAAACAGTAATCATGCTCAACCATCCAAAAAAAAACAAAACCCTCGGCCTTCATAACTAGCCTAATATCATTACCCAAGACTTTAAAGACAAATCCATCTTTGCACTTATTGGAGAGATCCCTCTCCGGATTCAAGAGGGCTAGATCCTAGAATCCCAAAGTGATTGAAATAATGTTCTCCCTGCATTTGGAATTTTTCCAATCTTGCTAATTACAAGGTGCTAACAGAACCTTTAATTTCTATCCTAAACTATCTACTGATAAGCCAAGATTAAACAATTTGGCAAATCGAATTCACTATCCTATCAGCAGAAAATTTAAAACTAATTAGTCAAGATTAGGCTGTTTGAATAACTAGAAGTTTGTTCTTTAGGAGTGGCATTTGAGCTTGCACACTTTCAAATTTGTTTCTCTTTTTGGTATGGGGCTGTACCTTTCTTTTTTTTACAATCTGCCCTCTTTTCTTTCTTTTATTTTTTTTGTATTTTTGTGTTTTTTATTTTTCTTCGGAGACAAAAATCAACAACTATCTAACTGCTCAAAACTGAGCTATATTGACATTCCTATCTAACCTATTCTAACTTGAATTATTTACATCTTCATATGATACAAAAGTGCCAATGTAGC
The DNA here is from genome assembly GCA_034641835.2 of Pinus albicaulis. NCBI lineage: Eukaryota > Viridiplantae > Streptophyta > Pinopsida > Pinales > Pinaceae > Pinus > Pinus albicaulis. The sequence continues at coordinate 154,489,851 of CM076576.1, read as the reverse complement.
CAGTTGAGTAGTGTCATAAAGAAAAAGAAACTCTGGCTGCTTTTAAAGGGTATCCATAGTACATTTTGAAGATTAATCTTCAAAACCAAGACTATCCCAGGTGGTGACATTTTCTCATTCATTTGGCTCTTGCAAAGGATCCATGCTTGATAGTTTGAGCTAGTTGGGGCTTCCACACACTTTACCAAAGGATCAACAAAGAAAGGATGAAGATTCTCTTCTTTTTGGTTCTCCATATCTGGTAGATTTTTTGCTTCCAAGACTTCAACTTTGAGGAGTATATCTTCAGAATGTTGCTTGGAAGTATCATCATCCTTAACCTGCAAAACAACAAGCAGTGAGATTTCTTTTTTCTCTAAAACTATGCTTGCTTCTGATATAAGTTTAGGTTCTTTGGTTCTTGAAAAGATGGTATATCCTCAATAGGATAGTCTTCTATTTGTTTTTCTTCTTCAAATTTTTTCTAGTATCTTTTATTGTTTGGGACAGTAGGTCTGAATTTTTCTTGGATTGAATATTGTCTGCTCTCCCAAGTTTTTAAACATCTACTAGCCACAAGGGCTAAACCCCTAGCAAAACTGTTTTGGTTTTTAGGAACAAGGATAAGTTGGAAATATTTAAAATATTTTAATAAATCTATGGTATCATCCTTATCGGTTTTAAGTCTAGGATGTTAAACCATGCATTCTTCTTTCACTTGCCTAATTACCAATTCTGCATTTCCGTGAACTATTATCTTCTGGGCTCATAGTTTTTTTAATAAGTGTAGCCCTAAGAGAAGTGCCTCATACTCTACTATGTCAGTTGTGCATTGAAAATTCAGTTTGTATGAATAGGCTTTAGAATAATTGTTTCCTGTATTGTAAAGCCATATTCCTGTGCCTGCATTAGTTTTGGTACATAACCCATCAAAATTCATATTCCAAAGAGGACTAGCTTCATTATTATCATTGATTTTCTTACTATCATCTTTGTCTTGAGTGCCATCGGATTGTTCTATGGAACAGGCACCATGTTCATGATTTTCTCGTTGAGAAGATGTTTTGGAGGGTAGCTACTTGCTTAATATTAGCTAAATTTGTTCTTCTATTAAAGGAGAAATTTTTCTTTCGATATAAACAGAAAAAGAGCTGCCTTGTTTCTTATGACCAACAAAAGAACTTTCTTCATCTTTATAACAACATTCTCTATGTGAATGAGCAAGAGTATTTGTTTTGCAATAAATATCAGAGACTGGCTATTTATTAATAGTCTGATCTATCTCTTCTTCTGTCAACAGGGAGGATATTTCTATGTCCCTTTGAACAGAGGTACAACAGTTCTGTGTCTCTTGTAAAGGCTGGTTTTGAGGCTGGATGTTTTCTTGAGCCTCTTCTAGGAGATCTTGACTTGTGTTTGCAGGGAAAATTTGAGGTTTTTCTATTGTTTCCTCAAAGAACTACTCACCATTAGTATTTACAATTTGATTGTGAAGATCTCTTATCAGCATAGTACAAGACATAAGAAGGCAATCAAAAGTTCCTTGACTACCTTCTTTATTGCTTTATTTGTAAGTTTGCTCATCATTTTCCATAAGGTGTTGATCATAAAACATATCTTGGTCACTATCTTGACCTTGAGGTTATTGGGCTTGTATTTGATCAGGGGAAATCATAGCTTGCCCCAGCTCATCAATATTCATATTAGCCATCAACCTATCCATTCTCTTTCCAAGCATGTACATCATCTTTTCCATCATGATCTCTTGTTTATTTTCTTTATAATTTTGATCGTCGTACATATCTTGTCGGGGTAGGGTTTGTGTTTGGACAGGAAAAGGCACATTTTTCTTTGTACCACCGGTGTTTAAATTAGCCATAAACCTATCCACCCTTCTTCCAAGCATGTACATCAATTTTTCCATCATGACCATATGTTTGTCATCTGGGTCTATATCTAAATCCATGTTTGTTAATCAGAATAAGAGGTCACTGTGTTTGTTCAATCAGTTCAAGGTCTTCTACCAGTGGATTCATTTGGTCTTTTAGGAGTTTCAGAGTGTGGAGTCACCAGGTGGAAAATTTTTAGCTCGTAAGGAGGTAAAATGTTTTATGGTTCCACCACCATATGACTCTTGTAGAGCTGCAATATTTTCAGGAACTGAATTACCTCTCAAGGGTGATCTGAAAACAGTTGAAAATTTAATCTTAGGAGACTTCCTAAGGATACTTTCTGGGTCATCAACTATCTCAGGTGGGTTTGGGTCAGGGTAGGCTCTAGTATGAATCTTTCTAGGAGCCACTATGCTGTGTTTTTAGACCCAACTAATCAAGAAAAGTTCAACCAGATAAGACAATATTTGAGAGGTTAACCAGTCTGTTTCACAAATTTAAATCCTACAGTGCTCTAACTGAGTTTTAAAGATATTATGATGAAAAAGGTTCTTCCCAGTGGATTCTTAAGGTCTGTTTTAAGGATTGTGGAGTCACCAAGTGGAATTTTTTAGCTTTTTTCAGAGGTAAAAGGTTTTATGGTCCACCACCATGTTTATTGGAATACCAGTCTGAAATATTTTTGGGTTTTCAGAGTTATTTTTCAGTCCTATTGGTTGTTAAGAGTGTCCTAAATCCGTTTCAAAACTTAGCTACGGTTATGAGACAAAGATAGTCTACTCTTATGGCTAAGCCAGTTGATCTTTCAAGGTTAGACAAACTCTTATGCGAATCCTAGGTTTTTCCTAGTTCGTCCCTGATTCAAACAAGCATCATCATGATTACCATTTATAGGTAGTTCTTGAAAAGGCTTCTTTTTACTCACTAAACAATTTTTGTATGAAATTTTAAGGGGAAACAGAGATTCTGGGTTCGATCCCCAGTGGAGTCACCAAAAATGTTAGGAATCTGTAATTAGAAAGATTGGCAAAGTCCAATCACAGAAACAACATTATTTCAACCACTTTGGGATTCTAGGATCTAGCCCTCCTGAATCCGGAGAGGGATCTCTCCAATAAGTGCAAAGATGGATTTGTCTTTGAAGTTTATAATAATGATGTTAGGCTAGTTATGAAGGCCGAGGGTTTTGTTTTTTATTTTTATTTTATGGTTGAGCATGATTATTATTTGAGTGGAAAGTTCTAAATGCAAAGAGTTTCAAAGGTGAGAAGTTGCAAGCAAATATAACAAGCTTCGGCCAAAAAGATAGATAATTGCAGGTTTTAGTCCATTGGGCTATGGAGTCATAATAAGGTTTAATTGAAACAACAAGCTCAAGAGTGGTCTATGGGGCAAGTCTTCTATGTCTAAGGATCTCTTCAAAATTGATTTATGGAATGAAATGAAACAATAAGAATGGGAATTAAACAGATGAAGAACAAAGAGTAGCCCAAGATCAGGTAAGTACTTCTAAACTAACCTACTTTTGACATACACTTAAGGAAGACATAAAATTAATCTAAGATCAGGTCAGTACTTCTAAACTATCCTGCTTTTGATGCACTTTCAATAGAAAACATTCAAAACAAAGGGAAACTTGAAGGCAACCGTTGGAGAAGAAACTAGCAGGCCGGGCTCACCACAAATCCTATCCTAGCTCTGCTTTATTTGGTAACTTTCAGGACAAACACAAAGATAACAAAGAATGGCCTAAGATCTGGTGATTTCTTCAACACTAGCCAGCTTTCAACACATTCCAAGGGAAACTTTCAGACGGTCTTTTGGGATAAAACTAGGACCAGGGCACACCATATCTTCCTTAGTTCATCTCTAGTTAACATATACTGAAAATTACATTTAAGAATAAAAACTAGCTCAGACAGTAGGATGAGGGAACGCCAACATTCCTATGCTTAAACTGAATTAAATCATTCCTAAATAACACAAATCGGAAGAAAACATGTAGATAAAGATTTTCAGTCAGACAAAGGTACTAATATACAGTAGATCTTAACTCTATGCATGTTGTTATTTATATGAGAAGATGAACACAATGAAAACATAAATAAAATAAAAATTTACAATAAGAAATAACATCACTGTCGACATAGACTAGGATCCCATAAATCAGCTTGTATTGATGCTCCAAACCAGTTACAACTCTAAGTCCAATGTTTTATCTTAGCAATCATCTACACTTCCCAGCCTAACTTATCTATCACAAGCAGAGCTTCAAGAGCCAGTGAATACTATTTACAAGTAGAAGTCTCAAGCTCAAGTATATTTGAAAGTTCAGCAACCAACAATTTCTCATCTTCTCCAGTAGTATTTATAGAAGAATGAGGAGGTGGGATCTGATAAAATATCTCCTGGGTCAATTAATATAGACTTAATGGCTTCTGGGCCTTTGAGGGGCTCGATGAAGAAGTTTACAGATGTTTCTGTCTGTATTAATTTTTTTACATTTAATATTAAGCTCAGTGGGAGCTTTTGTTGACTTTTAAGGCTCTCTTTCAGGATGTAATAACTCTGCTGATATTTTTACATTAAATTCCTTTGGAAGAATTAATTCTTTGACTGTGTTGAGGAAAATATCTGATTTTGATCAATAACTTCAGCCTCTGTTTGAATGCTTTGAGGCACAGGTGGCTTTGTGGTAGCTGGGAGGAATCAATTTTCCTCTAATGTGGCAGTGGGGGCCTTTCTGTCTGATAAAACACTTATGATTTTCTTTTAAATATGTTTTTAATTTGGGAGGATTAGGCTTTTGATAATCAATCTTAGCTGTAATCCCCACAGATCTGTCTTCAATCTCCTGTTCTGGTATGTTTTATCTTTGACACTGATACTCTTTGATTGTGATTTTATTCACTGTGTCTTGTTGATGTGCAGGCCGCGCAAGGCCCATATGGCGTCAAGGTGATGAAGAGCGAAACCCACTACAAGTAGGTTCACCTTTCATTTACCAAAGTGAATCTACAACCTTAGTTTATCCCCCGAGCTCCTTTGAGTGCGATCACCATTCGATGAGCCAGCCTCAGATCGGACGGCATACGTCAATATCGCGCTAAGCCCACAGTCGACAGTTAACGTGCGATGAGGGAGCGAAGAGGCGATATTGCCCCGTCGACCTGGCGGCTTTTCACAGGATCGCTTGCTATTGAGTGGTTTCCTTCCTGTACCAAAAGTGGTGCGATCAAAACTGCTTTCGGCTTTTGAACAGTAAGTGACCGTATGTTAAACCGGGGTTAACACCCTGCTTCCTATTCACTTCAGTCCATTAAACTCTAGGTTCAAACCTCGGAACTGTGGCTCCATTAACTATAAACCTGATTTATTTCTTCTATAAGCATATTTCTTCCTTTGGACAAGGTTCGCAGCTCCTACGAGCAACAACATTACAGTACCATACTGGAGTGCTATCGATCCTTCCATTGATCTATAGCCGATCATGAAGTATAGAATCTAACTCATAAAATGGAATTTCATTCAAACACCTGCACAATACAAAACTACATTACAAAATCCTGCGTTATTTGGTTTTACTGCTTCAGAGGGTGTGGGGAGGAGCATGGCCATTGGATGGCATCAACCAAGGGTGTAGATCTGCTCGCGGAGGTCAAAAGAAGAGCAAAGGGAAAAATAAGTCACAACCGTTGATCATGCAGAGATCAACGACATGGATTACGCATTTAAAATCCTCTTGGTGGAAGGCGGAGGGTGATGAAATAATGCAGGGATGATCTGGGACCATTCGATCCAAACACGTGGATGGCCCAGATTCAATTGGAGGATCAGAATCGGTGGGGGAAAAAACAAATGTTAAGAACGCACCCGATGAAAAGATCCAATGCGATCAAATGTAGACCATCGATCTGCAGATCAGATCGACGGTGGGAGATTCATCGGGAGATCACAATCGGTGGTTTTGAATAAAACTTTTTAAATGAGCCGGCAGAAAAAATCCGATGCGGTGAGCACTCAGGACCCTAGCAATTGGTTCTAGCGCTGGGGCACATGGAGGGGAAGTGGTTTTTAAGACTAAGCCAAAAGGGGCTTAAGAATTTATACAAAAATATGTATTTTTTATGATTTTTTCTAGTTTTCAAAGGATTTTGAGGTTCGGGATGAGGTTCAAAAGGATTTTTAAACTCTGTAAAGGGGATTTTATGAAAGGGGAATAGGGGAAAATGAAAACAGAGGAATTTTATAGGAATAAAAGAGGAGCAAAAATGGAGGTTAGTTGCTTCAAGTGGAAATAGGGGAAAATGGATGATTTTGCAGCAGTCTTTCCTCATGAAATCAGCAGAATTTCCGAGTATACAAAAGGAACAGTAGTGAAGATTTGGACAGAGGCATGAGGCCTTCAACAGTCTTCAAGAGATAACATTTTTTAGCAATAAAACTTGTTTCTTGAAGGCTCCAAAAACGATTTAGCCATCATTTGATATAACAAATTTTATAGCTGGCTAAAAAATTCCACACCCATTAAGCCCTCAGAATGATCTACTATGTCGCATGAAGAGGAATAATTGCAACATGATGAATCAAGTGTAACACATTTCTCTCTCATAAAGAGCAACCAAAGATGAACTAAAAGGGGATGTGGATGGTTTAAAATTAGAAATAAAAGGTGACATGGATGGTTTAAAAGGCGCCATGGATGGTTTAAAAGGAGACATGGATTGTTTGAAAGGTGACATGAATGGTTTAAAAGAAGACATGGAAGGTTTGAAGGAAGGTTTGACAAAGTTGCTACAAGAAATATTTCCTAATGGTGAAAAGGTATTCCATGAAAATCATGATGAGAATAAAAGGAATGTTAATTGTGATTTTAGAGACTCTAACTCTAGGTTTGATACTCACCACATTCCAAAGATCAATATGAGGAATTTTGATGGCAAGGATCTGGTAACATGGATACTACATATTGAGCAATATTTTGATCTCCATGATGTGCATCACATACAAAAGGTATGCATTACAACTTTATATTTAGAACCCAATCAATTTGTATAGTATCAATGTCTTTGTTCTCCTAAACCTCTAGTAACTTAGTCAATTTTCATAGATAAATTGATAGGAAATTATGAGGATACAAAGAGTAACACCTTCTTTATCCAATCGATAAATCTCAAACAAAAGCGTTCAATGGAAGAGAACATTGAGGACTTCCAAAAATTGAATATCAGGGTAACTTATATTCTAGAGGAGAATATGATTGATGTCTTCATAGGGAATTTAAAGGATAACATCCAACCCGAGGTTCGCCTTTGGTAACCTGATTCATTGGAGAAGGCATTCATGGCAGCGTGAAAATATGAAAGCAAAATTATGGAAACAAGGAAGTCTACCAATCACAACTATAAAGATGAAGGTGTTGTTGCTATTATCCTTCCACAACCTACAAGGTTGACACCACAACAATTACAGGAAAAAATAGAAAAAGGGATTTTCTATAGTTGTGATAGAAAATATACTAAAGGTCATAAGTGTGCCGAGAATAAATTATTTTACATAGGTTGTGAAGAGGAGGAATAAAAGGAACATGAAACAACAAAAGAGGATTATATACACCAGGAACCAACCCCATAGAAATAATAATTGAATCCGGCCATATCTTGTAATGCATTGGAAGGAGTTACCACTCCTCAAACTCTCAAGATATAAGGATATATCAAGAAGAAAAATTTATAATGTTGACTGATTCAGGTAGTACCCATAATTTTATTAATTGTAAGATATCCAAGGAATGGAATTTCTTCCTATATCCAACACCATAATGTCAAGTGATGGTTTCAAATGGGGAAACTATAAATTTCGCTGGACAATTCTATAATATCAAGCTAACCATGGGGGAATATGTATTGAATATTCTAATGCTTTCTGTTCCAATGGGTGGTGCTAATGTTGTACTAGTAGTCCAATGATTAAAATTTTGGGGGACAATATATTTTAATTTTCAAGAAATTTTCTTGAATTTTTTTTTGGGAAAGAAAGGAAGTTCAATTAAGAGGAATTATAAGGAAACTAGGAAACATAACTAGATCTAATTCCATGAAAAAACTTCTGAAGAAAGAACAATGAGCCACTATTAAAAAATTGTGCTCACTAGACGTTCAAAAATTGAAATCATATATCTCTAAAGATATCCAAAAAGTCCGTGAAAACCATTCCAAGGTGATTGAGACTCACAAAGGCCTCCCACCTATTTGTTATCATGATAATGTTATTCATTTGAGTCCAAGAAGTTTTCCTCCAAACATTAGGCCTTACAGATATCCTTATGGCCAAAAGAGTGAGATTGAACGTATGGTTGCAGAAATACTAGAGGCTAGCATAATTCAACCTAGTCAAAGTTCTTTCTGTGCTCCAGTAGTATTGGTGCACAAGAAGGATAGATCATGGCATATGTGTCCAGATTATATCGAGTTCAACAAGATCACTATTAAAGATAAATTTACAATTCCTGTGATCGATGAATTCTTGGATGAATTACATGGAGAAATTTACCTCATCAAGCTGGACCTTCGTTCAGGATATCATCAAACTAGAATGAAGTCTGAAGAAATTCCTAAAACAAAATTCAAAACTCATGAGGGTCATTATAAATTTTTGGTCATGCCTTTTGGCCTTACTAATTCACCTTCCACATTTCAAGGTTTCACGAATTCCATTTTCAAACCCTTAGAAAATTTTTGTTAGTATTTTTTGATGATACACTAATCTACATAAACTATTGGAAGGATCATATTCAACATGTTGACAGGGTGCTCAAACTATTGGAGGAGAAACAATTATATGCAAAAACCTCCAAATGTTTCTTTGGAGTACAAGAGGTGGTTTGGAGTACAAGAGGTGGAATATTTGGGTCATATTGTATCTATGAGGGTGTTAAGGTAGAACCTAACAAAATTAAAGCCATTAACGAATGGAAAATTCCCACAACCATAAAGTATCTTCGAGGATATCTCGGGTTGGCAGGGTAGTATCATAATTTTTTTATTAATTAGTGGAGAATAGAGGCACCTCTAACATTAGTACTGAAGAAAGATGCATTTTATTAGACTCCAGAAGCAAATAAGGTCTTTGAACATCTTATAAAAGGAAATGTGCCAAGCACCAATATTAGCTATGCCAAACTTCACAAAAAACTTTACTGTGGAATGTGATGCCTTGGGAAATAGAATTGGTGTAGTTTTAATGTAAGAAGGAATACCCATTACTTTTGAAAGTCATCCAACCAAAGGAAAGTATTTACACAAACTTGTTTATGATAAGGAAATGTTGGAAATACTACATGCACCAAATTAATGGCGACCTTACCTGATGGGAAGACACTTCAAGCTAAAACAAATCATGATAGAATTAAATAATTTTTGGAACAAAGATAATCTTCACAAGAGAAGCGAAAATGGGTCACAAAGATGCTGGGTTATGACTTTGAAATCATCTACAAAAAAGGGAAGAAAATTTTTGTTTTGAATGCACTCCCAATAAAGGATGAGGATGTGGAAGCATTGGTTTGTGTCATTTATATTATCCAACATGAGTTAATCACCAAAGCAAGGGATAAATGGAAGAATGATGAAGAGGTGTGGACACTCATTCAAAAATTACAGCAAGATCCTAGTACATATGACACATTTAGCTAGAAAAATTATTCATTATGGTACAAATATTGCTTATATATTTGTAATATTTCCCAACTGAAACAAAACATTCTTTTGGAATTTCACACCTCTCCCTTAGGAGGGCACTAAGGATTTTTAAATCTTCCTAGAAGTTCTAGAAGGAATTTTTTTGGGATGGACTTAAATATGATATTCAAAAGTTTGTGGAAATTTTTTTGGTTTTCTAACAAAATTAAGTTGAGACAATTAATACCCTGGGTCTCTTACAACCTTTAGCCTTTAGAATTCAGCATTGGGAGTAGATCTCAATGGATTTTATCATAGTTTTACCCAAGTCTGAAGGAAATTGTGTCATCATGGTGGTAGTTGATAGACTTACCAAGTATTCACACTTTTGTGCATTATCACATCCTTTTAAATCTAGTACAGTCGTTAATGCATTTATGGAAACAATTCAAAAGCTTCATGGAAACCTAAAGATTATAGTAAGTGACAAAGACACCTTTTTCACTGGAAATTTTTGGATGAAATTATTTTCTTATCTTGGTACTCAATTAGCTCATAGCCCATCTTATCATCCTCAATTTGATGGGAAAATTGAGATAGTGAAAAATTGTTTGGAAGGATATTTGTTTTGTTTTGTATGATAAACAAACACAATGGGTCAAGTGTTTACCTATATTTGAATGGTGGTACAACACTTCCTTCCATACTGCAGCAAAAAAGACCCCATTTATTGCACTTTATGGATATAATCCACCATCCATCACATCATCTAGAAGAGAAAATTCTAAGGTTCAAGTAGTCAAATATCACATCCAGCATCAACAACAAGTTCTCTAAATATTAAAGGATAACCTCACTGTGGTGAAAAATCGAATGGAACAACAAGAAGATCATCATTGGAGTGAAAGAAGTTTTGATGTATGCAACTGGGTATTTTTACGGCTACAACCATACAAACAAATGTCCCTCAAGAAATCTAAGAAGAATAATCAAGTATCACCCAATTATTATGGTCCTTACAAGGTGTTTCAAAAGATTCGTACTATGGCATACAAATTGGAGTTACCTCAGTATCTTCCCCAGTACACCCAATTTTCCATGTTTCATGCTTAAATAAGGTTATCAGTGAAAATATTCCAGTTCAAACAGTGTTGTGAGAACTCATCGAAGTAGGAAAATCATATTTTAGCCTCAATTAGTCACAGAAACTAGAACACGAAGGCCCTGGAATAGATTAATATCAAAGTATCTCATTAAGTGGAAGAACTTACTTGCTGAAGATTCCACATGTGAGGATATAATTTTATATAGAAGCATTCATAACTACTCAAGCATTGAGGACAATAGTTTTTTTGAAGGACAGGGTCATGTTAGGTCCCTAGAATACTAGTGTATCCCCTTTATTTGTATTGTTAGTGTAGCCCCTTTATTGTTATTTTTGTGCCCATGTATCCCCCATATTTTTATTATTGTGCCCAATATAAAACCACTATTTTTATTTTTTTTCCCTTACATTATATTGTTATGTAGGCTCTGATTATAATGTGACCCCTTAGACCCCTATATATACAAAGGAGTTATTGTCATTTGTATCATCCAAGAATTTTTCATTTATGTAATGTAAATGAGGTTTCCCCCTTGAATAAGATATTTTTTATGTCATTAATCTATATTTTCTTCTATTTTTTACATGGTTGCAAAACAAAATAGAATAATCAACAAGACTATAATCATAATGAGGACTAAATGGAGGACTAGGAGGATGAACTCTAACTCGACGGGCAGGAGTAAGATGTCCTAAAGGAAAATGGGGGTGAAGGCCATGAAGTATCCACGATAAATGCCTAGGGGGTGTAATGATGTCAAGACAATGATGACTTAATAGTAAAAGATGATAGGAGAAAAAGAGAAGAAAACAACAAGAAGGCACCTGGTGTAGTGGTTCCAAGTGTAAACTAACTATATTAAGATGCTAAGGCTAATTCAAGAAAACACGTCCTATAAAATTAAAATTTCCTCTAGCTTATACATGATCTAAATCCTCAATCAAGTCCTAAATATATTGTTTCAAGTGGCCTTCAAAGATACTTCTTACTTGATAGAATCTGATCCCCAGAAGCATAGTTTTCTTGAGAAAGGTGGGGTAAAGAACCAATTGTTGCCCACAACCTGTTCTATAGGGTGTTTTCCTATGATTAGTCACTATGGTTACCTTCATCCCACGAGGGTGGTCGAGTCTTGAGCTTCTTGGAGATCAAAAAATGCACGAGATTCCCTACCACAGGTTGGATAACCCTGAGGAGAACCGCTCACATGATGACCTAGCCTAACCCCCTCCGAAATGGGTTTCTAACGCACTCTGAATTTAGACCGTGTGATAGTGAAGGATTTTAAGCTCCCTATATGTCAAATTTTATGTCTCAATGTAAGTAATGGACGGGTTTTATTGGAAGCCTATCCCACTAATCTTACACCTAACTACACATATTGTTTGCCCCTAATTCCCAAGTGGGCTTATATATGAGTGTTATATTATTATTAGGTGGCTTGTTTCAATTATTTTCTTGGCAGTGTTAACCAAGCTCACATTCGCTCAGAGTGTGTACGTGTGTATGAAAAGTGTGTTCAGTGTATGAGTTAATTAAGCATGTTTTATGATGCCATGTGCTACTGAAAATAAAGTGCTGAAAATTTGTAAATAATGCTAAAAATCGATATTAAAATAAATAGAAAGTTCAAGCACACAAACACCACCCAAAAAGGAAATCAAGCAACAAATAAAGAAGTGGAAAACAAGCTACTCAAAGATGCACAAATGGCCAAAAGATCAAATATCTAAGAAACTAGGATCTAAAGGCACTAGGCTACTAAAAATGGTGCAGACAATCATAAAAAATCAAAGGTAAAAATGTTGAAAAGGGATACCCAAGAACCTCTAAAACCTAAGACACATAAGGGGATCCTAAGGGGGGAAGGCAACACTAAACTCTAAAGGGATTAAAATGATGAAGAGACCTTTCCAAAATGGATGTAACAAAATCCTAGAAATCAATGGCCAAAAGTATTGTACCCTAGACATCTCAACTCAAAAAATTTCTTCCTAAATGATGGAGGTGTACTCTAAACCATTGGGTGATTTGTCCTTCCTCAATGAGAAATTAATAAGAGAATCTAGGCCTATAGGTGACTCACGAAAGAATAGAAATACTTCTTATTCAAAACGTAATACATATGCAAATCCAGAAAATTATGAAAATTGACAAAATGCAGAAACTGACCTGAAAATTGCGTTGGAATGTAGAAAGAGGCCTGAAAAGTGCTTTGCTAAAGCAGAGAAGAGGAAAAAAAAAAAATTTCTCCCACAACTCTTGCTCAACATATATTTCCTATATTGTGTCGTGTCCTTCTCAGTTGGTGCCTATGACCCACAAAAAGATGTGAAAAAACAACAGAAACTTTTTTTCCAGAAAACAAAGTATATCAAAAAATAGAAATTTAGAGGCTAAGAATAGTTGGATAAACATTGGAAAAAAATGAAATGATAGTCACCAAGGATTTGAATTACTACACCATTGGAGTCGTTATTTGTTGGTGTAAATATTTCGGGAAAGTGTACTAAAAATGCTTCTCTTAAGTCATTGGTGAAAAGTGACCCTAATAACAAGATATGGCTATTTACACCTCAGAAATGAAATGAAAAAAAAAAGAAAACACTACAAAAAAATATCATATTCAACCCAAAACATAGAACAACAAGAAATAAACAATGTAATAACCCAATATAATACTTTTTAATGAATTATAATTTTATTGAAAGACCTAGTAAAGAAGATTTACACCGTGTGTCTGTAAATCCCCCTCCGTGGGATGGGTCCTTTTGATGTTCTTATGATTCGTCAACCTATTTTTTCGCTCAATATGCAGAAAACCCAAAAGAAAAATGGAACTCAAGTGGGACTTCAAATGTGAGAAGACGATAGTGGTGACAATGATAGTGATCATGGTGAAAAGTGAATGGAAAACCATCTTATTTATAACAAAGTATTGGGCTCAATTAGGAATTGGAAAATAATAAATTATTATTGACCAAATCAAAATCTAACCATTAGGAATATATTCAAAATGGTCAAATATCTGTTGAAGTAATTAACAAATAAAATTATTTATTAATTACTTTGAGAGGATTAAGAAATGTGTGAATTCGAAATAATTATTAAATTTTGATTTATCCATTATTCCAAAAATAAATTAAGGAATAATAAATAAATGTTGATTTATTTAATTATTTCAAGGTGATTTAGTCAAATGTGTAAATAAATAATCATTTAATAATTATTTCTAGAGAAAATTAAATAAATAATGATTTATTCAATTATTCTCATTGGTTTTTTTTTTAACATAAATAATTTAATAAAAATGGTTTACTAAATTATTTCGTATGGTGAAAGTGATTTTACTATGGTAAAATTAATCCTACATGGTGTAATTCAATACACCTAGTTAGAAATGGCTAGGTGATCATTTTTTAGGTGATAACAGATTAATCGGTTAGTATAAATATTTTGAGAAAGTTTTCCAAAAATGTTTCACTTAAGTCACTAGTGAAAAGTGACCCTAACAACAAGATATCGTTTTTTACACCTAATATCTGCAATGAAAAAATAAGAAAACTTTGTAGCAAAAATATCATATGCAACCCAAAATGTAGAACAACAAGAAAAAAACAATGTGATAACCCAATAGAATACTTTTAAATGAATTATAATTTTATTGAAACACCTGGCGAAGAATATTTACAATGTGGGTCTATAAATCACCCTCCATGGGATGTGTCCTTTTGATGTCTTTGTGCTTTAACGATTTGTTTTTGTCTCTTAATATGCAAAAAAATCAAAATAAAAATGGAACTCAGGTGAGAGTTAAAATGTGAGAAAATGATAATGGTGACGATGATAATGTTATGAAGCTAGCTCCAAAAATAGAAGAAAAAATGGACCAACACCTTAGAAATAAGACACTTCGAGGGGGAAACCTGCTTTACATTACATAAATGAAAAATTATTGGATGATACAAATGACAAAACATCCTTCTATATATAGGAGTCCATGGGGTCACAATATAATCCTATCCGACCTAACAATAATAATGTAAGCGCACGATAATAAAAATATTGAGGTTACAGGGGTACAATAATAACAATAAGGGGGCTATACTAACCACAATAAGGGACTTCACTAGTAATATAGGGACCAACATGCCCCTCTACTTCAAAAAAGTGTTGTCCTCAACTCTTGAGTAGCTTTGGATGCTTCTATATAAAATCATCATCCATCCATGTAGAATCTTCAGTGGGTAAGTTCTTCCACTTGATGAGATACTTTGAAATTGATCGATTTCATAGCTGTCGAGTTCTTGTTTCCATGACTACTTCAGGTTCCAATATGATTTTTCCTCCCTCATGAAGCTCTATAAATATTGTTTGAACTGGATTTTTTTCACCTATAACCTTCTTTAAGCATGAAACATGGAAAATTGGATGCACTTGCGAAGAAGCAAGAAGCTCCAATTTGTATGTCATAGTATTAATCTTTTGCAACACCTTGTAAGGCCCATAGTACTTTGGAAATAATTTTTTTATCTTTATTAGATTTTTTGAGGGACATTTGTTTGTATGGTTATAGTCGTAAAAATACCCAGTCTCCTACCTTAAAACTTCTCTCGTTGCGATGTTGATCTGCCTGTTGTTGCATTCGATTTTATGCCAAATTTAGGTTATCCTTTAAGAGTTGAAGAACTTGTTGTTGATGCTTGATGTGATCTTCCACTACTTGACCTTAGAATTTTCTCTTAAAGATGATGTGATGGAAGGTGGATGATATCCATAAAGTGCCATAAATGGGGTCATTTTTGCTGCATTATGGAAGGAAGTGTTATACCACCATTTAGTGAGAGGTAACCACTTGACCCATTGTGTTTTTTTATCAGATACAAAACAACGAAGATATCCTTCCAAACATTTGCTCACTATCTCAGTTAGACCATCAGATTGAGGATGATAATATGAGCTATGAGCTAGTTGAGTACCCAAACAAGAAAATAATTCCGTCCAAAAATTTCCAATAAAAATGGGATCTCTGTCGCTTACAATAATATTTTGGTTTCCATGTAGATTTTGAATTGTTTCCATAAATGCAGTAGCAAATGTACTTTCTTTAAATCGATGAGATAATGCAAAAAAGTGTGCATACTTGGTAATTCTATCAACTAACACCATGATGACACTATTTCCTTTGGACTTAGGTAAACCTGTGATAAAATCCATTGAAATATCCTCCCAACATTGACTTGGAATGGATAAAGGATGTAGAAGACCCGGGGTCTTAATTGTCTCAACTTTATTTTGCTGGAAAACCAAACATTCCACCACAAACATTTGAATATAAGATTTAAGGCTATCCCAAAAAAAATATTTCTTCACCTTGTGGCAAGTTTTTAAAAATCCTGCATGTCCTCCTAAAGGAGAAGTGTACAATTCCAAAAGAATATTTTGTTTTAGTTGGGAATTCTTACAAATATATAAGCGACATTTGTACCATAAGGAATCATTTTTCCAACTAAATGTATAAGATGTACTAGGATATTGCTGCAACTTCTGAATGAGTGTCTACACTTCATCCTTCTTCCATTCATCCCTTACTTCGGTTATCCAATCTAGTTGGATAATAGAAATGGCACAAGGAAATGCTTCCACCTCTTCATCCTTTCTTGTGAGTGCATCTACAACAACATTTAGCTTCCTTTTTTTGTAGATGATTTCAAAGTCACAACCCAACATCTTTGTGACCCATTTTTGTTTCTCTTTTGCAAATAGTATTTGTTGCAAAAAGTGTTTAAGAATATCATGATCAGTTTTTATCTTGAAGTTTCTTCCCATTAGGTAAGGTCGCCATTTGTTTAATGAATGTATTATTCCCAACATTTTCTTATCATAAATAGCTGTCTGTAAATGCTTTCCTTTGATTGAAAAACTTTCAAAAGCAATGGGTCTTCCTTCTTGCATTAAAACCACACCAATTCCATTTCCTGAGGTATCACATTCCATAATAAAGGTTTTTGTGAAGTTTGGCGTAGCTAATACCGATGCTAGGCACATTGCCTCTTTAAGATGTTCAAAGGCCTTAATTTCTTCACGAGTCCATGAAAATGCATCTTTCTTCAATAATTTTATTATAGGTGTTTCTATTCTCCCATAATTATTAACAAAATTGCAATAATACCCTATTAACCCAAGAAATCCTCGTATTTACTTTATGGTTGTGGGGATTTTCCATTCCTTAATGGATTTAATTTTGTTAGGGTCTACCTTAACACCCTCCTGAGATATAATATGACCCATATATTCCACCTCTTGTACTCCAAAGAATCATTTGGATTTTTTTACAGATAATTGTTTATCCTCCAATAGTTTGAGCACCCTATCAACATGTTGAAAATTATCCTTCCAAGACCTGCTATAGATTAGTATATCGTCAAAAAATACTAACACAAATTTTCTAAGGAAGGGTTTGAAAATTTGATTCATCAACCCTTGAAATGTAGAAGGTGCATTGGTAAGGCCAAAAGGCATGAACAAAAATTCATAATGACCCTCATGATTTCGAAATGTTGTTTTCAAAATATCTTCAATCTTCATTCTAATTTGATGATATCCTGAACGAAGATCAAAATTGGTAAAATAAATTGCTCCATGTAATTCATCCAATAATTCATCAATCACAGGAATGGGAAATTATCTTTAATAGTGAGCTTATTGAGCTCCCTATAATCCAAACACATGTGCCATGAGCCATCCTTCTTGTGCACCTATACTACTAGAGCAGAGAAATAACTTTGAATAGGTTGAATTATACGAACCTTTAAAATTTCTGCAATCATACTTTCAATTTCGCTCTTTTGGACATAAGGATATCTCTAAGGCCTGATGTTTGGAGGAACACTTCCTGGAATCAAATGAATAGTATGATCATGATCACAAATAGGTGGGAGTCCTTTGGGAGTTTCAAACACCTTGGAATGATTTTCCAAGACTTTTTCGAGATATGGAGTAATAGATGATTTTGATGTTGGAACTTCTAGCGAGCATAATTGTGAAATTATGCCTCGTTATTCTTTCTTCAAAATATTTTTCATGACATTAGAGATTATTATCTTTCCCGGATTCCCTGTGATACCCTCTAATTCGAATTCCTTTCCCTCTGAAAAAAAAATTCCAGAAAAGTTGTTGAAAATTAAAAGCCACAGTCCCCAAAGGTTGGAACCATTGTACTCCTAGTACAACATCAACACCTCCCATTGGAATGGAAAGCATTGGGCTATTGAATACATATTACCCCATGGTTAGATTGATATTATGGCATTTTCCGAAGCAATTTATAGTTCCTCCATTTGCAACCATCACTTGACATTCTCATGCTGGGTATAGGAATAAATTCAATTCCTTGGCTACCTTACAATGAATAAAATTATGGGTGCTACCTGAATGAATCAACACTATTACATTTTTCTTCCTGATATGTCCTCCTATCTTAAGAGTTTGAGTTGTGGTAATTGCTTCCAATGCATTACACGATATGGTCGAACTCATTTCTTCTTTCTCTAGGGCTGGTTCTTGGTGTATATCCTCTTCGTTTGAAGTTTCTTGTTCATTTTCTTCCTCCTCTTCACAATATATGAAAAATAATTTCTTCTCAGCACACTTATGAACTTTAGTTTATTTTCTATCAAAATTGTAGCAAAGCCCTTTTTCTCTTTTTTCTCCCAATTGTTGTGGTGTCAACCTTGTAGGTTGTGGAAGTCTAGGAGTAGCAACACTTCCATCTTTATACATGTGAGTGGTAGGCTTCCTTGTCGACATAATTTTACATCCAATTTTTCTTGCTAACTTGAATGCCTTCTCCAATTAATCAATTTCCCTAAGGTGAACCTCATGGTGGATGTTATCCTTTAAATTCCCCATGAAGACGTCAATCATGTCTTCCTCTGGAATATCATTTACCCTTATATTCAATTTTTGGAAGTCCTCAATGTGCTCCACCACTAAAACCTTTTTTTTGATATTTATCAATTGGCTAAAGAATGTGTTTCTCTTTGTATCCTCATAATGTGCTATCATTTACTTCGTAAAAATTGACCAAGTGACAATTTTTTTACTAGAGAAAAGCCATTGATACCATAAAAATGTATTTTGTTCTAAATATAAAGTTGCAATGCATACCTTTTGTGTGTTTTGAAAATTATTGAGATCAAAATATTGCTCCATTTGTAGCATCCATGTTACGGGATCCTTGCCATAAAACTTCCTCATATCGATCTTTGGAATATCTTGGGTCTTAAAGCCCACATTAAAGTTTATGAAATCTTTGGAATGTGTTGGGTCTTTTGATTAACTTTTATTTTGTTTTCATCATGAGTTTTCTCTACTATCTTTTCACCATTGGGAATCACTTCGTGTATCAAGTTTGTCAAACCTCCCATGTCTGCTTTTAGATCATTCTTCATGTCTTCCATGTTGTCTTTCATTTTTTCCTCTATATCATCTATCTTAGCTTCCACTCCATCCATCTTAGCTACTATGCTTTTCTTCAAAACTTCCATTTCATTTTTTGTTTCTTTTTGCGAGAGCGAAATTTGGTGCACTTGCTCTTGTAATTTTAATATATCATGTTGCACTTCTTCATCTTCATGAGTCATAGTAGAGTATTTTGAGGGCTTAATGGGTGTTGAATTATTTTAGGGGGAATTTTAGAACCCAATACTGATATCTATGCTTCAATATTCCCTTGGAATCACTTCAAACTGATTTTTCAAACAAGACTTATGCAATTTGAAAAAAAAGTTACACACTTTTTTCTTGATTTTGAGGAGCTCGATATTGAAACAGAATTATCTCTGTGATTTCAGATCTTTAAAATCTGAAATTTGGTCTTGTAGTAACCATATGAATATTCTTTACAATGCCATAGGTTTGACCTGATTTGGATGCTTCAAGAAAAAGTTATGCCCAATATACCACAATGACCTAATTATTGAATGGTTCAGTAGAGAGAACTTGTATGGCATGCCACATGTCACTTTTTCCTCCCTAGGCTATGAAATTGATACATAAGAAACTATGTTCCGTTTTATTTCAGCCACTTTTTACAGAATCCCAATCTGATGCTCAGAGAGAGAGTTATGACGATTTTCCCATGGTCACCTCTTTGAGATTAAATTCGGGAGCCTGAAAAAACCCTAACTTCCACAGATCATATCTCCGAAAATATTGCAAACCAAGATCTTAAATTTTTACACGAAGTTCCTTTGGCTTTCGGCTTCGTGTGATAAAAATTTCAGCTTCTGATTCTTCATAGAAAAACGTTATAGTGAAAAGTACACGATGACATTTTTGGAGCTGCGAAACTCTAGAATCCAAATCTCTGATACCAAATGTTATGAAACCAGCTCCAAAAATAGAAGATAAGAGAGATCAACGCCTTAGAATTAAGCCACTTTGAGGGGGAAACCTCCTTTACATTACATAAATGAACAATTCTTGGATGATACAAATGACAAAACCTTCTTCTATATATAGGAGTCCATGGGGTCACAATATAATCCTAGCTAACCTAACAATAATAATGTAAGGGCACAATAATAACAATATGGGGGTTACATGGGTACAACAATAACAATAAGGGGCCTATACTAACCACAATAAGGGACTACACTAGTAATATAGAGACCTAACAGATAGTGAACATGGTGAAGAATTAATGGAAAACCATCTTATTTATAACAAAGTATTGGTCTCAATTAGGAACTGGAATATAATAAAATTTTATTGAGAAAATCAAAATCTAACAATTAAGAATACTTTATAATATTTTTTGGAGAGGGAAAATATATTCAAAATGGTGATGCAAGCATTCTTCACAAAACAGATCCTTGCGCATAATAGAGTGTGTGTTTCCTTAACATGGAAACTTCATCAAATTCGTCATTAAAAACCACATTTTAATTTAGATCAAAACATATACAATGAAGAGAGAGCCAACACAAATAAAATAATTGCATAAAATACAACCAAAAATTTATAAATGCAAACCCTTCCTTGGCTGAATATTAAAATGATTGGCCTCTCGACTCTCTCAGCCTTTTCACAACTCTCACACCATTTCTCTCTATCTCTCTCTCTCTTCCTCACTCTCACGAGCTTCATATTTATACACAATTATGAATTAACTCCAATCCATGATTTTCTCCACACAAATCTCAACCAAAATATAAAATAGATTTATCCCTTATTTGACACAACTGAGTTCCATTGAAGGAATTCCTGATCCCTAAATTATCTACCTAACTCAACTCCCTCATATTCTTAATTAATTAAGAAAATATTTACAATAGTCGTTACACTTAGATATTTCTCTCTTAATTTATTAAAAATGAGCATAATAAGTTATAAAATAATTAAAAATACATCACCCCCTATTTACACAATATTTTAATGAAAATCAAGCAGGATGCTCCTGCATCAGACTCCCCATGTAGAGAAGTTTCCATAGACTCCTGTCTATGCGGCCTGTCGCTTTTCTGTAATAATGCGACATCCACAAGTCTTGATGACTTACTCCCTCTAGGATTCCAAACTTTGTTCTATCGCTGGTCCTTTAACGTATCAACTCCATTTTGTAATTCATCACTTACTTTGTCAATTGGATTCCCTCGGTATTTATAACAATTTCTTCTTCCAATTCCTCGGAGTAATTCTTCCATCTCCAACTGCGCTGAACACTCAATTCCCTGAGATGAAGAATAATCAAGGACTTCTCCTTGATCACAACTATAGTCATTGATTTCCCCTATAGAAACAACTTTCTCTTCTGGTGTTGTACCTGCATTCATCAACAAACTATTATTTTTAAAAATATAAGACCTTTCGGCCTCTTTTGATGCTTCAAGCACCAATCCCCCATCATCGACTTTCTAGATTTCAACAAATCCTCTTTTGAATTACTGGCTGCTTTCATATTTATCCTGCTGGTTCAATACTTATGTTTCCTTCATGTCTCTAAAGACATAACTTTTTTGTTGTTCCTGATCTTTCATCTTACTCTAAATACTTTCTACTCAATTTCTCTGATTTCAGCATCATATTTATTTATGTTTCCTTCTATACCTACAACCACATTATTATTTGAAAAGTTATAACATTCACTCAACTCTATAAATTTAAAAAAAAATTCATCCCTATTATGCATAGTAACTGCAACCTCTTCTGGATCAGGTTCTACAAGCTTCACTTCTCCCTCAGGTTCCCTAAGCCATCGTTCCAAGAACTTTATTTCCATGTGAAATATTTCTAGAATTTTATCACAACCTTCATTCCCAGCTTCATTCTTCTTCTAGCAATCTTCCTAAGTTATCTTGGTTTCTGTATTATCACATTGTAAAATTCTGTCAGCAATTTCATTAAACAAATTCATTTTTTTACCTCCATGGAATATCACTTCAGCATTTTCATTATGCTTCTGCTTCATAACAACTTCAACTGGTTATCTTACACCAAACAAGAATTCATTTATGATTTCTTTCTTCTGCAACAAATCAATACCTTCCTCCTCTGAAAGGAATTATCCATCATACTTCACCTTAAGAGTTTCATTCATCTCTATGACAGTTTCACCAGACTATCCATCATCTTCTGCACATCTTGCAAACATACACAAAATATGATTTTTAAAAATAAAAGGCTTCATAGCCTCATCTGCTTCTGTTGTCAAGAATTCTTCTGAACTATTCCCATAGTCGATGAGATCTTCCTCATTGATCTCTTCACCCAGAATTTCACCCTGTTCTAGGCCACAAATGGAAACTTCCATTTTCAACTCAACCTCTCTGAGTTATTCACATCTCAATTGCACACTCATCATCTGTTCGATCTTCCTTAGCTCTTTTTTCAACTGCATTTTTACCTGTTGTTCCCTCTTTGTGTGTAGCCTCTGCCACTTCACTTTCTTCCTCATGGTCCAACCATGTCTCTGGTATTTCATATTTCTCTGCAACAATTTCATCAATAAATCAAGGTGAAATATTATCGCAGCTTTCTCCCTCTCATACTCTTCATCAGTCAACTACTTACATATGCCATTTACCTTGGAATTTTCCTTCTTCTTTCTTCTGCTATGGTCTTCATCAGATCTTCTGAAATGACTATCAACTGTCATCTGCTCCTCCTTTGTGAAATTCATTTGTTCATGTGTGGATTTCATTCGAATCCCCTTTTCAGCAAGCCTCCATACTTGCCATTCAGCAATACAAGCTCTCTTCCTGCACTTGACCTCTTTCAGTTCTCTATCTCGGAATCATCTCTGGGAAATTCTCTTGTTCCTTGCTGCAAACAACAACTACAGTATTTCATGTGTTATAATGACCAAACTCTTTTGGGTGTTGGGCTCCACTGATCATGCACCCAATTACATTCAAACCTTTGACTTAATTTAAGACTCTTTGACTCCAGAATTTACATCAACTCTTCATCTTGGATGAAAATACACCCTCTTGTACAATGATTCAATGGTTTAACTTGACTCAATCTATCCAAATTTCCATTTGACCTTAACATCTGATTTGGCTTCAAGGCTTGACCCAATAATTACAATAGTGGATATTTTGACTCTAATTCAAGTTATAGAACATACCAATGATCATCCACCCTTAATACAATTTCATGATGTAAAATCTTCACTCTCACTCATGCTCCATTCTTAAGAAAATATCACAAGTCCCAAATTACATCATCTCCCTTTATCACTTCATATGATATTGAAGCCTTTAAATCGAAATGTGTTCTGAAGTCTGTATTAATAGTGTAGCCCCTTATTATGTTAGTGTAGCCCCACTTATTTTTATTATTGTGTACCCTTGTAACCGCCATTTTGTTATTATTGTGCCCTTAAATTATTATTGTTAGGTCGGCTAGGATACATTGTGGCCCACTAGGATTACATTATGGCCACATGGACTCCTATATATAGAAAGTAGGTTTTGTAAATTGTATCATCCAAGAATTGTTCATTTATGTAATGTATTGGAGGTTGCCCCCTCGAAGTGGCTTATTTCTAAGGCGTTGATATCTCTTTCCTTCTATTTTTGGAGTTGGTTACTCAACATTTGGTATCAGAGGCTTTGGATTCTATGGTTTCGCTGCTCTAAACAGGTCATCGTGGAATTTTCGCTATAATTTTCTCTGAAGTTTGAAGATGAAATTTTTAGTCTGAGAAGCCAAAATCTTAGAGGCTTGTGTAAAATTTGAGCAACTTGGTTCGTAATATTTTCGGAGATATGATGCATTGGAAGTCGGGTCTTTTTCGGGCTCCAAACAGGTCATCGTGGAATTTTCGCTATAACGTTTTTTCTACGAAGTTTTAGAAGCTGAAATTTTTAGGGTGCGAAGCTGAAATCCCGAGGAAGATTGTCTAAAAATTTCAGAGCTTGGTTCGCAATATTTTCGGAGATATCATCTGTGGAAGTTAGGTCTTTTTTCAAGCTCCTAAACAGGTCATCGTGGCATTTTCGCTATAAAAATTTTTCTACGAAGGTTCAGAATCTGAAATTCGTATGGTGCGAAGCTGAAATCCTAAGGAAATTCGTCAAAAAATTTCAGAGCTTGGTTCGCAATATTTTTGGAGATATGATCTGTGGAAGGTAGTGCTTTTTCAGGCTCCTGAATTTCATCTCAAAGAGGTGATCGTGGGAAAAGTTCAATAACTCTCTCTCTGGGGATCGGATTGGAGTGACGTAAAAATTGGTCACAAGTACATGGAATTTAGTTTCTTGGCTATCAATTTCAGAGACAAAGGACAAAAAAAGTGACATGTGTCAAGTCGTACAAGTTCACTCTACTGAACCAGTCCAGAATTAGGTTATTGTGGGAGATTGGACACAACTTTGTCTTGGAGAATCCAAATTAGGTTAGACCTGTGGCATTAAAAAGATAATTCAAAGGGCTAATTCGGTGCTGAAATTTAAATATTGAAGTGCTGCAATCATAAAGATAATCCAATTTCAATATCGAGCTCCTCAAAAGCAAGAAAAAGGTGTGTATTGTTTTTTTCCGAATTGCATAAGTCTTGTTTGAAGAATCAAGTTGAATTGATTCCAAGGGCATATTGGAGAATTTTTGTCAGTAATGGGTTCTATTATGCCTCCAAAAAATAATTCCATACCCATTAAGCCCTCAGAAAACTATACTATGACGCATGAGGAGGAAGAATTGCAATATGAGATATCAAAATTACGGTACCAAGTGCAACAAATTTCGATCTTACGAAGAGCAACCGAAGATGAAATAGATGGTTTAAAAGAAGAAATGGAGGCTAAGTTGGATGGTTTGAAGGATCAAATAATAGCTAATATGGATGATAAATTAGTGGAAGATCACAACGAGCATCAACAACAAGTTCTCGAACTCTCAAAGGATAACCCAACTTTGGTGCTGAATCTAATGAAACAACAGGAAGATCAACATCATATCGAAAGAAGTTATGAAGCAGTCATAGAAACAAGAACTCAAAAATTACGATCAATTTCAGAGTATCTCAGCAAGTGGAAGAACTTTCCTGTAGAATATTTCACATGGGAGGATGAGAATTTTATACAGAAGCATCAAGAAATAATCAAGCGTTGAGGACAACACTTGTTGAAGGAGAGGGGCATGTTAAGTCCCTATATTAATAGTGTAGCCCCTTATTATGTTAGTGTAGCCCCCCTTATTGTTATTATTGTACCCCTGTAACCCCCATATTGTTATTATTGTGCCCTTACATTAGTATTGTTAGGTCGGCTAGGATTACATTGTGGCCCCATGGACTCCTATATATAGAAAAGGAGGTTTTGTCAATTTACTATCATCAAGAATTGTTCATTCATGTAATGTATTGGAGGTTTCCCCTTGAAGTGGCTTATTTCTAAGGCGTTGATATCTCAATTTCTTCTATTTTTGAGTTACGTTACACAACAAAATGCAATATATTTTCCCAAGATTTATTTTATGGTGAAAATAAATAAACCATTCAATTTTAACATTCAAAAGTACCTTCCAAATTATCATACGTTATGCTCCCGTCAAGGTTATTAGTAAACCTTCTTTTTGCAATTTCAATTCTCTGGATTTCATTCTTCTGTGTCGTCCTTATTACTATGAATACTCGCATCCCTTCATTCAACACGCTCATCATCTTAGCACAGAAAAATTTCCTGCACTTCCATGCAACTCATTCTTTGCAGTGATGGTTCTCATGCAACACTGTCTCTCCTTAATGCACAAAAACAATTCCTTCATAGGAATTTTCCAAAACTTTCTTTTAACATGGAGACATCAACACATTTCTCTGGCTGCAAACACAAACCATAATTGAGCCATATTTTCATATCAACTTCAAAGATGAATTTCAATTCCATTCCCTATACCTTGGATTGATTTCACTCTTTCATAAAATTTACAAACAAATTAACTTCTCAAATATGGCGAGGGAAATTAAATCATCCAATTTTTAAGAACACCCTTAATCCATGAATATTGATTCATTCAATGAGCACTTACCTTGAATCTTCTTGTGGTTGAAATGATCCAACACCTCTCTCTCATATTCCTGTCTCTTGCAGCCATCCCTGTCGTACCTCCAGTTGTACTTTCATTATAGCAATATCTCTTAAGATATCTCACTCTGCCACATCCTTTTTTTTCTTATCACCTGCTTATCCACAAGTTGAATTTGCCCAGTTTTACACATACAAAATGCGTTTTCAGATTAAAAACCCCCAAATAGATCAGATAGGGTTAATCTCATAAGCGGAAGCTATTCCATTAAACATGTCTTGGTTATAAACCATATATCAAAACCCACTTTATGAAATTCGCATCAATATATTTACCCTTGGTTAAAGACCCATTTCTCAACCATAATATATTCATCTTATGATAATTCGTATCTTACGAATCTGGCTTTCTTTAAATAGAAATTCCAATGTACATATGTTGGGTCCACAACAAATTTTATTGCTTTCATTCTAGCATTAATCCCACAAGCCTTTACTGGAATTAACTTACCTTAACATAAGTTATAATAACCTTATAACTTACCACTTACCCTTTCAAAAGCGGTGTGATGAGCCTTTGGTATTTTTTTAAAAATCGTTTCACATTCTAGCTTTATGCAAAACTGTTTGACTATTTTGTCAAACCAATTTACTATTCCACTAGACCTCAATTCATAGATTGCTAGTTCCAAACAGGTCACAATTTCAAGCGTACATTTATCATTTTTCCGTGCCTTTTCTTCACAGTTTCAACTTGGCATATGAATTTACAAATGAATGCAATAATGTATTTTTATCAAACAGAGATTCATTCCATGTTATAATCATTAAAAATAGGGTTTCCACACTTCAGATGTCAGATCCACTCTTCCTTTGCTCACTAGTCGATGCCTTCACAGATCTAAGGCTTGATTAGAGCGCTTCCAAACCTCTGTCTCATCCACAATTCTGCTGTGCAACTCCCAAAAACCAGTATGAGACTCTAATCTCTCACATAGACAAAGCGCAAGAGCACAGGTGCAACACCAAATGCTGGGATTCTCTTCATAGCTAAGGGCAACACCACCAGTGAGGGCACGTAGATGAGTGGAAGCCAGCGCTGTATGAACGTCGTTTCCAACTCGAAAAAGTTCAGTAGAGCTGTTTCCGATGCCGGTATGATGACATCAAGGATTGAAAATATGCAGAACATTCCAAACAATGAGCTGGGGAATTTTATCATGGCCGTCGTGAAACCCCTTTTCAAGACCTTTTCGATGGCCAGAATTATGCCCAACGAAACCACCAAATGCGCCACACGACCCACATTGAGGAAGCCATCCGAACAACATTCAATTTATGCCTGCAATAATCACTAAGTGCAATGGAATCCTAACTGGGTGAAGGCCACATGCCTGAGATGGAATATTTAAAGTGTTGGACAAATCCGCACGAGCCATAGTTGTCAACAGATTAGATCACAAACCTTTAGCTCAGTTAAGATTTACAGCACTCTTTCTTCTCGTGGCTCGAACCCTCATACCAAAAAAGATTTATCTCATAGCGAACTTAGAACTCAGTGCAACAATCTATCACACAATCAACTCCATGACACCAACACTCATTTCATTCATGCAAATCTCAACTCTAGGCAGCATGAAAATGCATACAAAATTCACATCATTCTCAACTTCAGGGAAAAAAATACCATTTCAGGTTGACATCTTTAGCATTCAGAACTATGCATATCGAGAGCGTGGATGTTTGAAACGGCATGTAGAACCAAAACTTCATCAAATTTACACCATTGTTTGAGTTAGTCTTTCATTGTACCGTTTGTAGCTAATTCATTATTTGAGTCAAGATCAACAACAGATATATCAGAGGAAAGATTTGACGCACATGCTTCCATCGAATTTGTGGTGCATTAATTTAATCTATGCATAAAAACAAAACAAAATAGCAATAGAATTAGATTCACTCTCTTGTCTCTCTTGAGAGATTCAAGACCAAGACTACATTGGGCTCTAATACCAAATGATACAGGGATTCTGCACAAAACAAATCCTTGTGCATAATAGAGTGTGTTTTTCCTTAACATGGAAACTTGATCAAATTCGTTATTAAAAACCACATTTTAATTCAGCTCAAAACATATACAATGAAGAGAGAGCCAACACAAATAAAATAATTGCATAAAATACCACCAGAAATTTATAAATACAAACCCTTCCATGGCCGAATATTACAATGATTGGCCTCTCGGCTCTCTCAACCTTTTCACAACTCTCACACCATTTCTCTTTATCTTTCCCCATCTTCCTCACTCTCACAAGCTTCATATTTATACACAATTATGAATTAACTCCAATCCATGATTTTCTCCACACAAATCTCAACCAAAATCTAAAATAGATTTATCCCTTATTTGACTCAACCGAGTTCCATTGAAGGAATTCTTGATCCCTAAATTATCTACCTAACTCAACTCCCTCATATTCTCAATTAATTAAGAGAATTTTTACAATAATCCTCACACTTAGATATTTCTCTCTTAATTTTTTAAAAATGAGCATAATAAGTTCCCCTATTTACACAATATTTTAATGAAAATCAAGCAGGATGCTCCTGCATCAAATGGTCAAATATCTTTATTTAGAAAATGATCAAATATATTTATTTAATAATTCTTTCTAGAGAAAATTAGATAAATAATGATTTATTCAATTATTCTCATGGGTTTTTTTATTAATTTTAAACAGAAATAATTTAATAAAAATTCTTTACTAAACTATTTCCTATGGTGTAGTGATTTTACTATGGTAAAATTAATCCTACATGGTGTATTTCGATGCACCTTGTTAGTGTCAGAATCTGCATTCTGTCATCAGTGATAAAAATCACTTCTTTCATATTCATTTTAGGGGTCCCATTTAGAATATTTGTTTTTATCATTCCATTAGGTGATGCAAAAAATTGATTCACTCATGGTAGCCCTAGTCATAAAACCTCGCTCTCCCTCAAATTTTCACATTTTTTGGCCCACCTTCATGTCTTGTTGAGCAATAAAACACTTTTGAAAAGCTCATTTCACTATGTATTGTGTCAGTCAAAGTCAATCATGGAGTCAGTTCATTCAAGGTCCCATTAGGTTATTAGGTTTCATTGTTCAAGGTCCAAAAATGCACCATTTAATCTTTATAAGGTCAACAAAAGGTGTGAGAGTGACTCAATAAACATGTCATTATCATCTTCAGAAGATAATTAGGATGTAAATATGATATTTTTAAAGTTGTAATTATGGTTTCAAGTATTATTTTCATACTCAAATGTAATTTTATTCAAAAACATAATTATAATTTATATCATTTTTTATGTAATTTTATGCTTCATATATGTAATAAGTTACTCTCCAAAAGCCGCCAACTCCAACTTCATATGCCAAACTGAAGACCATAAAATCACATTGAAAAGTGCCAAACTTTAACAACTTCATCCTACAAAGAAGAAAATTCAAAGAAAAAAGGATACTCAACATGCTTTCAAAAAGTGAAAAGAAACATAGGAAAAGTGGGTTTTTGATTTAAATCAAAATTCACTCAAGTATTAAAGAATCTTAGACATCAATTTGAAATTCATTTGCCTCCTATTCTATTGAGAAAACACTTGAAGAGAGAAATTTTTTGATTTTCTCAGCAAAATTGGAGAAAAACTGAAGGCGTTGCGCATATCCCGAAGCTGTTGAGCATATCCTTAAGGCATTGCGCACAGAATGAAGGCACTGCTCATAGCCTTAAGGCGCTGCACATATGTCTAGCAAGCTATAAAATCATCAAGATTGCGCCAAATCACCTCCAGGACTTCTGCAACAATTTTTTGAGCCTCCAACAAGTAAGTAAAGATCAAAATCCATCATTTATCTCCTCCTTCAATTTATTGTTGGTGTTATATAATTTTCTTGAATAATTTAGTGTTTTAACCATTAAAAACCCTATTTTTCCTCCCTAACACTCCCAACTCCTAAAACCCATTTCCCTTACACTCTCATACCCTTTCCACATTGCAAATACTCTTTCCCAAAACCCTTGTTATTACAATTCCTGTCCCTAAGCTTTTAAATCCTAAAACCCTAAGTCCTAGGTGTTCCTTCTACCTAGGCTCCCCATTCTAAAATTCCATTTAAATCCCCAAATCCCCATCCTAATTCCCATCACACTATCACTCATTTTCTCTTCCTCCATTTCTCATATACCTAACACTATCTCCCACAAATTTCCCTTTCCCCATTTCTTATCCCTAAAAGTCACCTTCCACATTATCATATACTTCCCTAGGGTTTTGTACATGAAAACACCATGGCATCAGATGGAGAGCATAATATACCATACAGTGAGGAAGAGGAAACAGAGGCTACAAGGCCACATAAAGGAGGCAGGATAATCAGAATTGAACCTACCAACATAAGAGAACTTTTGGCTTATCCAATGCCAGTTACATGTTTCAAATATGTTGGTGGTTATGATTTTTGTGAGAAAATTCAGAGGGTTCAACACCATGACATATTGACCAGGATTTTCATACCCAAACTCCACAACAACCAATTCATTTTAGCTAGAGTCACCTTTAATTTCTTAACTGCCATTACTTCAGCTACCATCGAGATCCCAAATGTTGGGGAGAAGTGGTTCAAAAAGAGTGATATGGAGGAAAAATACTATAAGCCCTTCCTGAAACCAAAGTATAAGAATGAGAAAATGAGATTCTTTCCTTTTTCCCACCTCCAGGATAGATATGCATCGATGATGAAGATAATCATGAAATTATTTTCATGCGAGGGTAGATTTTCAAGGCTTCATACTTATCACATCCGCCTCTTGATGCATTTCACTAGGGTAAAGATGTTGAACATACCCTACTACCCTTTCTGAAGCATAGATAAGAAGACATCAAATTTCTAGAAAAGGGAATATAAATATCAAATGAAAATGATATTCCATCATTCCCTCATTAAGATCATATTCCTTCACCATCTCAATCAACTAAACATTGCATGGGATACCTTCATAGCCCATGATATATTTAGAGACCCTCCTACTCAGCATGCACAAAATGTGCCTTCATCATCCTAGTCATCCAATTCTATCCCTCGATCTCAGCCCATAATACATTCATCATCATCATATTAGTCCCCTTCACCTCCTTCACCTCCATCTCATCATGACATTGGGTCACCTAGTAGGATTCAAGACATTGAGCGTAAGTGGGATAGTATGGTTGAGGTTGAGCCAATGCGAAAAACCTACCAGAGAGGCCATAGGCATGTGTTTTCTCCACACATAGTGGAAGGGGCCATGCCTTATACATCAACAAAGAAGGTGGAAAAAGGAAAAGAGAGTTTCGTTGAGGTAGTCATTCATGATGAGGAGGACACTCATGAAATAGAGCAGGAATTTCATCTTGTTGACTTAGATAAGTATGAAAATGATAAAATTCACTAATGCAGCCATCAAATAAGGAGCTTCAAAATAATCTTGATAGGGCCAAATTTATGACAAGTTTCCTTAAGCAAAAGAATGAGAAACTAAAGACTAAACATGTCATTGATGAGGTCAAGTATGTCACTACTCAAAGGGAGTCAGAAAATGCCAAAGCCATGCTAGATGAAACATTTGAGAAGTATGGCTTACTTGATGAACATGAGGAACAAGTACCAAGACAAAGACCTATAAATAGAGGGCTGAAAAGAGCTCTAGCTCTAGAGAGTCAAAGGGAAGTTGAGCTTGCTGATCAACTAACCCTAAATGAGCAGCTTTCTATAGTCATCAGTGAAAATAGGGAGCCATGGCTTGATAGAGCCAATCAACACTTGTAAAAATTGCTATAAAAGGCTAATAAAGACAATGACTTATTGAGGAAAATAGTCAAGCACCATGCACTAAAGGAGAAAATTGCTTTGGCCAAGCTCAAAAGTGCCAATGCAAAAATTGAAGATTCGACCATGGAAGAGAAGAAGAAATTGGACATTCTTGATAAGGCTTCCCTCCAGACCTAGACACATCATCATCAACTATTCTACAAATTTTGAGGCATTTTCAAACTTTTTTGCAAATTCTGAGTTTGGTTGCATTTTTTTGAATATGGAAATATCAGAAAATTTGTCATATGCGCAACGCCCTAGGCATTGTGCAAATGATAGGGATATTTTTTGGGCAAACGGTCACCACCATTGGGTTCAGAATGATGAATACATGAACCTTGTACATTTTCTAAGGTTTTTGAGGCAAATTGGCCAGTCAAAAGGGAAAAAAACCACCAAAAAGTCATGTTTATGCCCAAATTTTTTCCTAGGCGTTGCACACAGAGCAGTCTTGTGAGATTTCAATTTTGAAAGGTCAAATCAACATCATTTTGAGAGATGGGGGAATATATAGAAATGGAACTTGAAAAGCTTTCCAACAAGCCATTTTTGGTCTAATTTGGACACATATAGGTCAGTCAAAATTTTCCTTGAACATGGAGGGAGCACAGCCTTAAGGTGCTGCACATATGACAATTTGCTGATCTTTTTGGTTTTTCAATGTAAATTTTAGTTTTATCTCAGGAAATAATCTTTATATTAATGTAATTCATCATTTTAAATGTAATTATGTCAAGGATAAGTTACCTAGGGGTATATTCATTAGGTAAAGTTATCCTTTATTAAAGATGAATCAGTTTGAGTGTAATGAGGAGTGAGTCACTTGGACCATCCTACACTTCAGCTTTCAGTTCATAAATTAGTGGATCTCTTCCTCGCCTCATGGATTCAACCCCTAAGGATGAGTGAAGCTTATTTTATGTCTATTTATCCTCTTTCTTCACACTAAGCAAGGGTTGGAATCAATTTGTAATATTCCCAATTAGCCATGATCTAGTTGGAATATTAATTTTTGTTTTTTCTTTCTTGTTTGATGAATCAAAGGATATGGAGATCCATAAATCTCCTTGATTTGAATAAATCAATGCCAATGTGAAAGGAAGAAATCTTGGCAGCTTAATTGAGCACCCTTTTGTGTGAAAAGGGGCTGGAACACCTAGACTGGGTCAACTTTGACCAAATCAACATCGTTGTCATGGAGGAGTGGACATTTATGGAGGGACAACACAGTTTTAGATGGAGACTCTTTGCATGGAAGTAGTGTCATAAATTAATGGGGCTTAGGGTTAGAAATCTCATCACTTATATAAGGAAGAGGATGGCAGCCATATTCATTCATGTTTTGGTATATGATATTTTTGAATATATGGTTTGTTTAGACATATAGATGTCTTCAGTTGTTTAGATAAGATTATAGTGTTGTTTAGCACATGGTGTTCCTAATCGAGAATCCTGACTCTTTCCTTGAGAAGCCTCTAGGAAGAGAATTTTACCTTACTTTCCAAAATCAGGCATTTGGCCGAGCTCCATATTTCATCTACAGCGCAGATCCTGTTGAGGGTTGTGTTGTGTTGCAGTCTGCAATAGTGGAGAACACATTTGGGTCACTTCAGTGCTTATTTTCGGTGGAGAAGGATTCCTTTCCATTGGGAGGATAGTAAGGAAGGCCTTTGAGCCTTATTGCAGCATTTGGCACAAGGCCACTTATTCATTTTCCCCTACAATGTAGTTTTTGTCTTGTACTACATTATTTTCAGGGAGGAGTTGCAGTGTGGTTTCAGTACACCATTTGGGGAGGAGGGTTTGTAGAGAAGGGATA
Organism: Pinus albicaulis; assembly: GCA_034641835.2. Taxonomy (NCBI): domain Eukaryota; kingdom Viridiplantae; phylum Streptophyta; class Pinopsida; order Pinales; family Pinaceae; genus Pinus; species Pinus albicaulis. Next base: position 154,455,947 of record CM076576.1, on the reverse strand, counting down.
AAACTTTCATCTAGAGGATCTATTGCAGGAGGCTGCACTATTTGTTACATCATATCAGTTACACCTTTCTAGTTCATGTCTTGTAGTGAATCTTCATCCCTATGGCTTTGATTCCCATAATGTATAGTGGTGCATTTATGAAAACCCTTTGGGGTTCTTCATTGGAGGTTGTATAGAGCCTAGATATGTATTGATTATATCTCTTGAGGCATATATCATCCCATGTTCTTTTGTGTACTCATTTTTTGTAGTCTTTCTTCTATAACTGCGTTGTAGCAGTCTTCCGATAATTTTGATATAGTAGCAGCACCTCTTATTGAGGGTTTTGTCCATTGGAGGATTATTATATATTGCTATATGTTTCATGGCCCATTATTTTATATATTTTTGTTATTTTTATAATGAATAAACAAGCTCCATATTGATCTCCATTATTTATGTCATGATTTACATTGCTATTTCCATTTTTTTGCACTATATTCCTGCTTTTCCCATTTGGGAATATTACAGTGGTATCAGAGCATAATCTTGGCTCAACATGTGCATCTTGGAAGCTAATATGTCATAAAAAGAAGGACATCCTGTCACAGATAGAGATAAAAGGTATCTCAGAAGAAGACACTGGAATTTTGACTATACATATGATAAAGATGACAAGGGTTAAACCCCTCTATCAGGAAAATATGAAGAGAAGGAGTACCCCAAGATATTTCTTAGAACCATGCAAGAAATTGCTAGAGAAATAAAGAAGATGAGGATGTATAGATACAAGGAATCCCCAAAAGGATTTCTACATTATGAAGTCTAGCATTTCTCATCACTAGAGTGATCAACTAGTGAAGCAACACCAAGTTTCCCAACGCTCTACAATTCCTACATTCTTAGCAGTGGGAAATGAAGCGTTTCAAGAACAAGAAACTCTTGAAGACTATTTCATGGAGTATGAGTCTAAATTTCAGAGATTCAAGGATCACTTGAGTTTTCAATCATTTTTTTAGATCAAGGACAATAGGAGACCTAGACATCACAATAGAGCTGGAGGATTCATTCAGAATCATGATCTACACCAAACTATGGGAAGATTTTTCTTACCCAAATTTGATGGGTCATAAAAATTCACTACCAAATCATGGGTAGAGAAGCTTGAAATCTACTTCCAGCTGAACAAAGTGCCAGATATGGAGGCCATTAAGATAGCAGCGCCGCACCTTGAGGGTGAAGCACATGATTTGTGGTTCCATGGCTTGTCTACATTAGGTCATTCCAATGTGACTACATATTCATAGTTCACAAGGAGGTTGGTAGAGAGGTTTGATCGAAGAGATCCTAAGGCACCATTCATGGGGCTAGAAAAGCTCAAACAATCAGGTAATCTAGAAACTTATATTTTTTAATTTCTAAAACTTTATGTTATGGTTCCTGATTTATCTGCAGTAAGAAGGGTCTATATGTTCATTGATGGGTTAGCAAAACCTCTTCATGGGTCGGTTAAGTCTACCAAGACCACTACCCTTCAAGATACGATTGAAAGGGCTAGAGATATACAATATGCCTTGCCAAAAGCAAAGGTAAAATTTTAGCCAAAACCCACTTTTCCATCCAAGGGAAAGGATGAGAAGGATTCTCTTTAAAAGGAGATCCAACTTAAAGTACCTCTTAGTGATGATGTCCAAACAGATTTGAGGATAAGGAAGCTTTGCTTCACATGCCAATTATCATGGGCACCCGGAAATAGATGTGCAGTAGGACAGGCACACTACCTAAAGGTCTTCTCAGATGATGAGGAGGAAGAATAAGAGGAACCAAAAAGAGGTCACAGCATTGGCACAATAGGAGATGATCCACCACCACTCGGAAGTGGGGATGGGAATGTGCTCCAATTGGAGGGGCTCTTACATCATTGAGAGGAGTACCCAAGTACTTGACCTTGATGGTTCAAGGTTCCATATTAGATCAGAGGGTTTTAGTTTTAATTGATAGTGGGGCTACCCACAACTTTATTGATACCCAACTACTGCAGAGTAGGTAATATCCACTGATGAATTTGAGGGATTTTATGTTTTGGTCACAGGAGCTAGAACTATGCAGTGCATCCATTATGTTCCATATTTATCTGTCACTATGGGCACATATACATTGATTGATCACTTCTTTGTAGTTGACATACCTGACACCAGTGTGATATTGGGTGTGTAGGGGTTGATTACTTTGGGAAAGGTCACCACAGATTGGGAGACTTTGTAGATGGAATGGGTGGATAGAAAGAGTGGAAAAAATTAGGTGATTAAGGGCATGCACACATATCCATCACATAACAATTCCACACAGAAAACATAGATGGATTTTCACACTGGAAGCAAGGACCTAACAATCCCATCTATCATGCACATGACTTTGGCCCATGAGACATTATTGTTTTGTGGCAAACCACCTGGGAGGCCACCTGATATAGATTTGGTGAGGAATGTCTCACATCATGATGCATCATTCATAGATCTAGGAGGAGTGGGGGCATTGGGAGGTCATGGTACAATGCCGAGAGTCTTGGGTAGACTCAAGGAGGAGGGAGATATTCTCCCAACATCATCATTACTCACTTTCATTCCAGATTCTGTGCTGAGAAAGGAGCAGCATGGGGAGGATAACAACCTTCCAGCATGTGACTTTGGCATGGGAGATGTCAAAGAGGAGGATAGCCATATGATAGATGTTTTATGTGATAGATCATCAGCGCTGTCACTATGGAGGATAGATCCATATTGGAAATCCCAGTTGTTCGTGGATTATTCCAAGGACCTTTTTACATGTATGATACTTGATGACCAGCTCCAAAAGGAGGGATATTCGATCAGATATGAAGTCATATACTATCATGGTAGGATATTCTTATCTAGAGCTTCCAAGCTCAAGGAGAAGTTACTACAAAGAGCACATGAGGATTCTCTCTTCAGCCACACTTATTCCATGAGGTCATACAACACTATCATGGAGGGGTTTACTTGGGAAGGCTTTGAAGAGGAGGTATATGAGCATTTGAGGAGATGCATGGACCATGTGGAGATGGGATAGATACTTAACTCTATGGAGGAGGTATCACAACCACCTATTTCCTCTTTTGGAATGAGACAGGATCTATCTATAGACCACTCCATTTGTATGAGCGGAAATTATGGTAAGGAACATGTTTATGTGCATGACGTTTTACTTTATGATTTTTTAACTCCTTTACCATGTATATGCAAGCCATTACTCTAAGTAGGAGAATTATTCCATATAAACTTCATGGAAAACTTTGGGCCATAAACATTGTTGAGCATGGCCACTCCCTAGGAGGATATAGGGAGATGTTTTACCATTCTAGGTGCACTCCAAAGGCACCAAACATTTCTCACCTTTTCAAAAATTGTGAGAAAACTATGGCAGCCAGTAAGTGGTGGGAAAACCACTTACCATATCACTATCTGATGCATTCAGGAGATATACTACGCTGGTTCCACATGTGGGACTATTATCCACCTCCATTTTTGCATATTGATGTTCATATGTACTTGGTTTTGATCCCATACATTGATTATGTACTTATTCTTTTTATGGGAATGATTGTAGGGAGGATGGAAGGATTGGATGTGCCCTTTCGAAGAGATATTATCCATGTTCACTATGCTACATGTTTCAAGGAGGACCTTGGGTAAACCGTGACTATTCCATTAGATCTATTGCTTCCTTGTGGGATGAGTCATTTGCATCTCATGAGAACTTGGGAGGAGCATGTCATGGAGGGATGGATTGGGAGACACTTGGCTTATGAGGGAAGCTTATCAAATGGAGGTGTCACAAATGGTGGAGGAGAAGATTTGTAGCACTCACCTTGTCAGTTGCTTGAGGACAAGCAACATTTGGGAGGGGAGGACTATAATATTCCCAATTATCCATGAGCTATTTGGAATATTAATTTTTGTTTCTGCTTTCTTGTTTGATGAATAAGAAGGTATGGAGATCTATAAATCTCCTTAATTTGAGTAAAATAAATGCCAATGTGAAAGGAATACATCTTGGTAGTTTAATTGAGCACCCTTGTGTGTGAAAAGGGGCTCGAACGCCTAGACTAGGTCAACTTTGACCAAATCAAAACACTGTCATGGAGGAGTGGACATTTATGGAGAGACAACACAGTTTTAGATGGAGACACTTTGCATGGAAGTAGTTTCATAAATGAATGGGGCTTAGGGTTATAAATTTCATCACTTATATAAGGAAGAGGATGGCAGCCATATTCATTCATGTTTCGGTATATAATATTTCTGAATATATGGTATGTTTAGACATATAGCTTTCTTCAGCTATTTATCTAAGATTGTAGTGTTGTTTAGCACAGGGTGTTTGTGATCAAGAATCCCACCTCTTTCCTTGAGAAGCTTCTAGGAAGAGCATTGTACTTTACTTTCCACAATAAGGCATTTGGCCAAGATCCATCTTTCATCTACAACGCAGATCTTGTTGAGGGTTGTGTTGTGTTACAGGTTGCAGTAGTGGAAAACACATTTGGGTCACTTCAGTGCTTATTTTCAGAGGATAAGGGTTCCTTTCCATTGGGAGGATAGTAAGGAAGGACCTTGAGCCTTATTGCAACATTTGGCACCAGGCCACTTATTCATTTTCCCCTACAGCCCAGTTTTTTTCTTGGACTGCATTATTTTCAGGGAGGAGTTGCAGGGTGGTTTCAGTAAACCATTTAGGGAGGAGGTTTTCTAGAGAAGGGACCAGCCTTTCATCTAGAGGATCTATTGTAGGAGGTTTCACTATTTGTTACATCAGATTAGCCACACCTTTCTAGTTCATGTGTTGCAGTGAATCTTCAGCTTGAGGGCTTTGATTCCCATATTGTATGTGGTGCATTTCTGAAAACCCTTTGGGTTCTTCATTGGAGGTTGTATAGAGCCTATATATGTATTGATTATATCTCTTGAGGCATATTTCAACCCGTGTTATTTTAGGTACTCATTTTTTGTAGCAGTGCTTCTATAAATGTGTTGTAGTAGTCTTCCGACAATTTTGATATAGTAGCAACACCTCTTATTGAGGGTTTTGTCGATTGGAGGCTTATTTTATCTTGTTATATGTTTCATGGCCCATTATTTTTATATATGTTTACTACTGTTATAATGAATAAACAAGCTCCATATTGGTCTCCATTATTGATGTCATGATTTACACTGCTATTTCAATTGTTTTACACTATATTCCTTCTTTTCCCATTTGGGAATATTACACAGTTTGTATGTTTTCTTATTAATCAAGGAACTATTGTACTTAGTTTGGCAAACTAATAAAGAGGAGTTACAGCTATTTTTTTGGATATTTGTGGTATGATGTTTGTTATTTTTTTTCTTCAGTTTCATATGCTATAATGTATTCTATTCATGTTCATTACATCTCTATGGTATGATCTATTTCAAGTTGAAAAGAAGAATCCATGCTTGCTCATCCTCTATTTTGGGAAAGATTTCATAATTTGTCCATTTTCCTCTGTTTAGGAAGAATACATCTCCCATGCTATTCTTAACCTCTCCTCAATCTCAAAACCATCTCATCACAATCATTGTTAAGTGATAATCCTTATGCCTACCTTGCCCCACTGATCCCTGTAACCCTATCTCATTTCCAATGACCTAGATTCCTTGACCTAATTTCTTCATCTAGTGATACCCAACGAAATCAAATCAAAACAACTCCTACACTCATTATCTAGCCTAAAAACCATAATTCCTCCAGCTCTCCTGCCTGTGACCTTTTGGAGAGAGCCCTCTCCAACTTGATAGGGCTATTTACCAAGTAAAAATATTGGTCTGTGATTACCTCTGTTGGGATTCCTTCTTCGGGCCTGGGAATCTGGCGGAGTGCTAACATTTTAGCGCCATTGCTAGGGAACGAAAAGACAAATTTTCCCTGGGTGTATGACAAAGATTTATTAGAATCTTCCTTTGGATGATAGGATCAATTTTCATAAGGCTAATTTCATAATTGCAATGCTTCATAACATATCTGACTTCTACAAGATATACCAGAGTGAATCCAGACCCTGATCTAGTCAATCCAGTTGATGATCTAGAAAATTTATTTCAAATACATTGATATCAAACTGCAGACATTCAATCAGGACCAGTTCCATTGGTAATATTGGTTTATCTACCTGCTAAGTTAATTTCTTTAGAAGATATACATTATGACCTGAAGTTTGAATTGTCTTTATTCAAATCCACATTAGAAAATTCTTTTTCCGATATATTATTTGATCCTATGAGATTATCTAAGGTAAAATATTTTTTTGAAATAGACTTAAGTCCTTTGAAAGATTGGTTTTTCGAATAAATTAAGCCCGAATCTAACCTTGACATTAAGGAGTAGATCTAATTCTACCATTCAGAGGAATTTTTTTCTTCATACGAACCTAAAAATCAATCAATTATAGTATATTCATATGCTCCTTCAAATTCACCATACATACCTGCCACTTCAGTGCCAACAACTTCAGCTCCTCTATCTATTCAACCAATCCCCCCTGTTGTCAATCCAGTTTTCCATTCAGCAGGAATTATGGAAATATTTTCTCCACTCAACTTACTAGCCCAATTTCATGACTTACCTCAAGGATGGCCAAATACTTCCCCTCTGTGATGAAAAATCTGAAATCATTTCCCGTCAGCACATGGCCAAAATCACAACCTTCATAGATCTTGAGGAGATAGATGTAGATGATGCCAAGATGTGAGTCATCACACAAAGTTTTTCTGGTGAAGTTAAAGTTTGGTTTCGTGCCCTAACATCTAATTCTATTAGGACTCCTGCTGAACCAACAAGTGCTTTCTTAGCCAGGTGGGATGAGAAGAAAAATCCTTTACAAATCCTTGCTGAGTATGACTCCCTGAAGCACAATCCTAATGAAGTAGTGCCTGATTATAATTCCTAATACCTTAGAATATATAATTCTATGAGAAATGAGATGAAACCACCTCCTAGTTTGGCCACATTGCGTTATCCCAATGCTTTTGACCTAGATATGGCCTACTCATTGAGAGAAATAAATCCCACTACTTTAGAAGAGATCATCCGAAATTCAGTGAGTGTTGAGGCCAAACTCTTGATTGAAAAGTCAAAAATTAAAACTGTATGTAAAGTGACCATTAGAGAGGAACCTTCCACTCATCCGACACTAAATTTTATGCTTTGATTAGAAACATGGAAAGAATGGTCGATAAAATTTCTATTTTAGATAGACAAACATAGAAAAAAATTAGAAATTTGAATTTCTGAGGCCAACAGCAGCACCCTCAGTTTCGGATAAAGTAGAGAGATCAAAGAGCTCCCGAAACACAACAAAAACAACAAATTGGGACACCACTACAACAAAACTATGCTCTGAGTGATGAAGAGGAAGAAACAATAGTAGAGGAGAACCTTCTTTTCACAGTTGATGGTCAGCCTATCTTTCTGACCGAGGATGAAGAATATGTGGAAAGAACAAGCTCACCTAGTGATCAAGACCTTCATATTGGAAAATGATAATGATTTAGAAGTAGAATATGATGATTATTAGAGAGGATACCTGAATGCATTGAGTTCCCAGCAAAGGCCATACTCCTTGAGGACCCGTAATGTTCCAATCAATCCATCTCCGAAAAATACAGTTCAGCAGAAATAAGTACCACAGAAGCAAGTTTCTCAGGCCAATCAAAATAAGGGTAAAGATATTGTAGCTCCAAATAAGTATAGAAGTAATCAACCTTCTACAAGTGAACATGTCAAAGAAAGAGGTATTCAGAGGAAAGAAGCTGCACTAAGAGATCATGTTGAGAAAAGGGATATTGTCATAAAAGAGGTAGACATAACTATACCTTTTAATTTAGAGTCATAAATTTCATATTTAAAGGTGTCAATTCCTCTTACTGAATTGGTAAAAGCTGATAAATATAAATCCCATGTAGTCAAAACCTTGAAACTTGACCCTTTACCCGAAATGGTTAACATAGAGGATGATCAACCCGAGTTAATATATGGTCCCGCAATCGATGGTCAGTCTAAAGATAGTGAGGTCCCATGATTTTACTTGAGTCTCAAAGTCCACCAATTCATCCTTCATAACACTATGTTAGACTTCGGGGACTCCCACAACCTCATGCCCAAAGCTATCATGGAGAATCTTGGCCTTGACATAACCCACCCATATCATGATTTATATTCTTTCGATTCTGGTTGCGTCCATTGTTTGGGTCTAATCAAATATATAATTGTCTCCCTAGAGCAGATCCCAACCAAAAATTTCCTAATGGACGTGGAAGTTGCTAACATTCCACCACGTTTTGGTATGCTTTTATCAAGATCCAGGGGGCCTAAATTGAGAGGTACATTGTAGTTGGGAATTTTCCAATGCAACAATTCTTATCTTTGGTGAAATGAGAAAACTATACTGTGAGACTAAAATGAAATACATCACCACAAACAAGGAAAGGCCTAATAATCATCCTATAAACGTTGTACATATATACTTAGAGTCCTTCATTTTTTACAATGATTTTGGATTAAATGATGTAGATTGGAAATTAGTAGAAATAGAGGATGTTCCTGAAGTTTCAGATTGCATAATAACAATGTTAGAAAAAGAGAAATAAAATATGCCTACTATATCCGAACAACTATCAGAGAAGGCAAATGAAAGTTCAGAACATCATAAAGAATCAGATCAGAAAATTGTGTCAAATTAGAGTCAAGAGTTTCAGCACTTTGAAGAATAAGATGTTCTTCGGAGTATGGACATTGATGTTTACATTGGTAAAGACCGGGCTGCCATTGGTTTATGGATTCGTAGCCCATTTCAACAGAAAAATAATGTCCCAAATAATGTTAGATCGTGTTCCTACAAACTAGCATTCATTGTACAAATAATGAGGTTGAATATGATGCACTCATTACCAGTCTGAAAATTTTGAAAAAATTGGGAGCTAGAAAAATTGTAGTCTATGATGATTCAGAGCTGGTAATTCAACATATCAGCTGTGAGTATCAATCTAATCACCCAAGGATGAGGCAATATAGGAATGCAACACTTGAAATTTTTAGAATTTTTTCAGAATATACACTTAAAAAAGTGCTAAGGTTGTAAAACTTGATGGCTGATTAATTACCCACTGCTGCAAGTAATTTTAGATCTACAATGTTTTCAAATAAAAAATTTGAGATTCATATAAAGCACAGGGCCGCCATTCCTGATAACTTGAAATTTTGGCAAGTGTTCTGGGACGATAAATAGGTGAACAATTTCCTTCAAAGTGAATGTGAGTTTGAGAATTGTTCTATGGAAAAAGTGTACGACAAGGATGACCAAAAGTTCTTATACCTTTGGAAGAATTATTTGATCAAGATGACGTGGCAATAAAACCTACTTTGGTTGCCACATAAAAAGGTTTATAAGATGTTAATATTGGAACAACAGAGCAGCCAAAGTTCATCAAGCTTTCAAATTCTTTGTCTCCTGAGGTAAAGACTAGATATGTTGATTTTTTTACTAAGTTTTCTAACTTGTTTTCTTGGGATTACTTAGATCTAAAGGTGTATGATAAAGATATCATTCAACACACTATCCCAATAAATTCAGACAAAAATCCTTTTAGGCAGAAGCGCAGGAGAATAAAATCAAAGTTGTTTTCATCCATTGAGAAGGAGGTAAACAAGTTCTATAAGGAAAGAATTACTATTCCAATCATATTTTCTGATTGGATCTCTAATTTGGTTCCAGTGCGAAAGAAGACCAAAGAAATCCAACTGTGTATAGATTTTATAAATCTAAACAAATTTTCGCTGAAAGACAATTACATGCTGCCCAAAATGGACCACATACTTCAGTGAGTTGTAGGAGGCACTAGGATGCCATTTCTAGATGGTTAATTAGGGTACAATCAGATCCTTGTGCATGAAGATGACCAGGATAAGACAATGTTCACTACACCATGGGGAACCTTTAAATATGCTAAGATTTCGTTTGGTTTGAAAAATGTCAGGGCTACTTTTCAACGTGCCATGGACATAGATTTTGGTAACGAGAAATATGTCTTGTTTTTTATTTATATGATCTCAATTTCTATTCAAATTTAGATCATGAGAATTTACACCATTTGAGAGTTATGTTCTAGCGATGTAGAAAATTTGGGATATCCCTAAATCCTAAAAAGTGCCTATTTTCTATGGAAGAAGGAAAATTTTTGGGTCACATCATCTCAAAATATGGTATCCGAATAAATCCTTCTAGAGTTGAAGCATTACAACAAATTGATTTTCCTAATAACAAGAAGGAGGCCCAATCATTCAACGGTAGGATGAATTTCCTACATAGGTTTATTCCAAATTTAGCAGAGCATCTTAGAGAGTTAGCTAACATGCTGAAGAAGGAGAATAATGTAAAATGGTCTAAAAATGCTCGTAAATCATTCAGCTCGGCGAAATTTTCTTAGACCACTGCTCTAGTTTTGACAAGTCCCGATTATTCTCTAGATTTCATTATATTTTATTTTTCTTCTGAGCATACTTTGGCAGTGGTGATAATGCAGAAAAGAGATGGGACAGAGTTGCCAACAAAATTATTCAGTTGCACAATAAGGGATGTAGCCCTTCGATATAACATAATCGAGAAATAGGCCTTAGATTTTCTTAAAGCACTCAAGGACTTGTATGTTTATATTATGCACTCACATATTTTGGCATATGTTCTAATTGTGGCGGTTAAAGAAGTAATCATGCAAACAGATCCAAAAGGAAGAAGAGGTAGATGGATAGTAGCCCTCTTAGAGTATGACCTTGAGATCAAGCCGACCAAGCTGATCAAAGGGTAAGGCTTAGCCAAGCTTATGGCTGAGTCTAATATACATGCACTTGACATCAATCTCATATCAACATTGTCTGATGAGGAAGAAGGTATAAGTCTTATTCAGGTATTAGATCTCTTTTCATCATCTCCATGGTATGCAGATATCAATTATGTTTTGCAACATTTGAACCCTCCTCCGAGCATGTCAAAGAGTAAGAGTAGGTCTTTGAAACTTAAGGCTTCAAAATATTTCATACTAGATAGTGCACTCTACTGGAACGATCTTGGAGGAGCATTTCTTAATTTCTTGGTTCAAGATGATTCCAAAGAAGTGATGAAAGATTTCCACAAAGGAGATTATGGAGGTAACTTATACTAGAAGACCACGACAAAAAAATTACTAAGAGTGGGTTACTATTGGCCGACATGTTTTAATATTTGTACAAGATGGTCATAAGTTGCCATGAATTCCAACTTTTCCAAGGTAAACGTAAGCTTCTTGCTTTACCATTACAACCCATTTCAGTTGAAGATCCTTTCTAGCAGTGGCGCTTAGATTTTATTGGTGAAATACATCCACCTTCATTCGCTCAATATAGATGGATACTTAATGCCACAGAGTATTTCACAAATTGGATTGAGGCAATCCCAACTATGCAAGCTACATACTCAATTATAATTCAGTTTTTAGAAGCTAACATCTTGTCCCAGTTTGGTTGTCCTAGAAATATCATCATGGATAACACTGTAGCCTTCAAATCAAAGAAGATGACAGAATTTTGTGACAAGTATAACATTAATTTAGGTCATTCTATAGCATATTATCCACAGGGCAATGGATTGGTGGATTCCTCCAATAAGTCTTTGATCAACATAATCAAATGGATGTTTGATCCAAATAAGAAGAATTGGCACAAGAAGCTAATTAATGCACTATGGCTAGATTGGGTAAGAAACAAGAAATCCATTGGCATGTCTCCATTTCAGGTAGTTTATGGTGTGGACACAGTTTTCCCTTCTTCATTGGTTGTCCTAGTCATGAAACTTTTACAAGAAGTAGGAAGTAAAGAAAATTACATACAGTGTAGAATAAACCAAATGATTCCCCTGCAGAAGACAAGAGAAGAAGTGTTTCAGAACACTTCCAAACTCCATGATAAGATCAAGAAAATCTATGATAGAAAGACCAAGCAAGATTATTTCAAGATCGACGATGTAGTACTCCGCTGGGATGCCAAGAATGAAGACAAGGATAAACACGGGAAGTTCAATAATTTATGGAAAGGAAATTTTAAGATTGTAGCTTCTCATGGAAAAAATGCATATCTCTTGGAAGAAATGGATGGGAAAATTTTCTTAGGAGGGCCAATTGTTGGTAGGCTCCTAATGCACTATCTTTTTTGATCTGAAATTGTGAATTTTTTTTCATCCTCATTGTATATATAGTTTGATATTCCTGCAAGTGTGAAGTGGAAAATCACTAGAGTTCGAAGCCCGAAGTGAAGACCATGGACCTTCATTGAGTTTCTACCATTTCAAGATTCAATTTTCAGAAAATTAATTTAAGTTTTAAGTCATTTTTCGAGTCAATCTCAGTCAGTTTCAAAGTCTGTTTGTGTCATCGAGTTTTTAGTATTTAGTCATGCATTTCAGTTTGAATTTTTTTTACCCTATTGGCCCAATGGTTAGGCACTTGGTCTATTGTTTTCTTGACACCTCCAAGGAGATTCCATCCCCAATAAGGCCGATTTTAGTGTCAGAGTGTGCATTCTACCATCAGTGATCAAAACCACTCTTTTCATATTCATTTTAGGGGCCCCATTCAGAATTTTTTTCTATTATCATTCCATTAGGTCATGTAAAAAATTGGATTCACTGATGGTAGCCATATTCATAAAACCTCACTCTCCCTCAAAATTTCACATTTGATGGCCCACCTTCATGTCTTATTGAGCATAAAAACACTTTTGAAAAGCTCATTTCACTATGTCTTCTGTCAGTCAAAGTCAACCATGGAGTCGGGTCATTCAAGGTCCCATTAGGTTATTAGGTTTCATTGTTCAAGGTCCAAAAATGTACCATTTCATCTTAATGAGGTCAGGAAAATATGTGAGAGTGACTCAATAAACATGTAATTATCATCTGTAGAACATTATCAACATGTAACTATGATATTTTTAAAGTTGTAATTATGGTTTCAAGTATGATTTTCATACTCAAATGTAATTTTATTCAAAAACAGAGTTGTAATTTATTTCATTTTTTATGTAATTTTATGCTTCCTATATGTAATAAGTTACTCTACAAAAGCTGCCACCTCCAAGTTCATATGCCAAACTGAATACGGTCACACAATCAAAGTGAAAAGTGCCAAAATCTAATAATTTCATCCTGTAAAGAAGAAAATTCAAAGAAAAAAGGATATTCAGCATGCTTTAAAAAAGTGAAAAGAAACATAGGAAAAGTGGGTTTTTTATTTAAATCAAAATTCACTCAAGTATTAAAGAATCTTAGACATCAATTTGAAATTCATTTTCCTCCTATTCTATTGAGCAAACACTTGAGGAGAGAGATTTTTCGATTTTCTGGGAAAATTTGGAGAAAAATTGGACGTGTTGCGTATATCCTGAAGGCGTTGCGCATATCCTTAATGTGTTGCTTATATCCTAAAGGTGTTTCCCATATCCTTAAGGCGTTGCGCACAAACTGAAGGCGCTACTCACAGCCTTAAGGTGTTGCGCATATGTCCAACAAACCATAAAATCATCCAATTGCGCCAAATCACCTCCAAAACTTATGCAATAGTTGTTTGAGCCTCCAACAAGTAAGTAAAGATCAAAATCCATCATTTCTCTCCTCCTTCAGTTTATTGGTTGGTGTTATATAATTTTATTAAAGAATTTAGTGTTTTAACCATTCAAACCCCTATTTTTCCTCCCTAACACTCCCAACTCCTAAAACCCATTTCCCTTACACTCTCATACCCTTTCCACATTGCAAATAATCTTTCCCAAAACCCTTTTTATTGCAATCCCTATCCCTAAGATTTTAAATCCTAAAACCCTAAGTCCTATTTGTTCCTTCTACCTAGGCTCCCCATCCTAAAATTCCCTTTAAATCCCCAAATCCCCATCCTATTTTCTATCACACTATCACTCCCTTTCCCTTCCTCCATTTCTCATATCCCTAATACTATCTCCAAAAAATTTCCCTTTCCCCATTTCTTATCCCTAAAATTCACCTTCCACATTATCATATACTTCCCTAGGTTTTTGGACATAAAAATAACATGGCAATATAAGAAGAGAATAACAGACCATACAATGAGGAAGAGGAAACAGAGGCTACAAGACCACATAAAGGAGACAGGATAATCATACTTGAACCTACCAACACAAGGGAACTTTTGGCTTCTCCAATGAGAGTAACATGTTTCAAATATGTTGGTTGTTATGATTTTTGTGAAAAAATTTAGAGGGTTCAAACCATGACATCTTGACCAGGCTCTTCATATCCAAAATCCACAACAACTAAGTCACTTTAGCTAGAGTCACCTTTACTGTCTCAACTGCCATTATTTCAGCTGCCACCAGGATCCCGGATGTTGGGGACAAGTGGTTCAAAAAGAGTCATTTGGAGGAAAACCACTTTGAGCCCTTCCTGAAACGAAGGTATAAGAATGAGAAAAAGAGGTTCTTTCCTTTTTCCCACCTCCAGGACAGATATGTACTGATGATGAAGATTATAATGAAATACTTTTCATGTGAGGGTAGATTTTCAAGGCTTTATACTTATCACATCTTCCTCTTGATGCATTTCATTAGGGTAAAGATGCTAAACATACCCTACTACCTTTTATGAAGCATAGATAAGATGGCATTCATTGTCTAGAAAAGGGAATATGAGCATCAAATGAAAATTCTATTCCATCATTCCATCATTAATATCATATTCCTTCACCATCTCAATCAACTAAACATTGCATGGGATACCTTCATAGCCCATGATATATTTAGAGACCCTCCTAATTAGCATGAAAAAAATGTGTGTTCATCATCCCAGCCATCCACTTCTATCCCTCCATCTCAGCCCATAGTACATTCATCATCCTTAGATCAGTCCCCTTCACCTCCTTCATCTCCATCTGATCATGACATTGGATCACCTAGCAGGATTGAGGACATTGATCCTAAGTGGGCTAGTATGGTTTAGGTTGATCCATTGCCAAAAACCTACCAGAGAGGCCATAGGAATGTGTTTTCTCCACACATAGTGGAAGGGGCCATGCCTTCTACATCAACAAAGCAGCTGGACAAAGGCAAAGAGAAGGTCATTGAGGTAGTCATTCATGTTGAGGAGGACACTCATGAAACATAGCATTAATTTCAGCTTGTTGACCTAGATAAGGATTAAAATAACAAAATCACTAATGCAAGCATCAAATAAGGAGCTTCAAACTAATCTTGATAGGGCCATATTTATCATAAGTTTTCTTGAGCAAGAGAATGAGAAACTAAAGATGAAACAGGTCATTGATGAGGTCAATTATGTCACTTCTCAAAGGGAGGTAGAAAATGCCAAAGCCATGCTAAATGAAACACCTTAGAAGTATCACTTACTTGATGAACATTAGGAACAAGTAGCAAGATAGAGACCTAGAACTAGATTGTTGAAAAGAGCTCTAGCTCTAGAGAGTCAAAGGGAATTTGAGCTTGCTGATCAACTAACCCTAAATGAGCAGCTTGCTACAGTCATCAGTGAAAACAGGGAGCCATGGCTTGATAGAGCCAATCAACACTTGGAGAAGCTGCTAGCAAAGGCTAATAACGACAATGAATTATTGAGGAAAAAATTCAAACACCATGCACTAAAGGAGAAAATTGCATTGACCAAGCTCAAATGTGCCAATGCAAAAATTTAAGATTTGACCATGGAGGAGCAGAAGAAATTGGAAATTTTTGCTAAGCCTTCCCTCCAGGCCTAGACACATCAAGGTCATCTATTCTACAAATTTTGAGGCATTTTCAAAAAAATTTGCAAATTCTAAGTTTGTCTGTGTTTTTTTTAATATGGAAATATCAGAAAATTTGTCATATGCACAATTCCCTAGGTGCTATGCAAAGGATAGGGAATTTTTTTGGGAAAAGGGTCACCACCATTGGGTTCAAAATGATGAAGACATGCACCCTATACATTTTCTAAGGTTTTTGGGGAAAATTGGTCAGTCAAAAGGGAAAAAAACCACCAAAAAATCATGTTTCTGCCCATATTTTTTCTTAGGCGTTGCGCACGGAGTAGTCTTGGGAGATTTCAATTTTGAAAGGTCAAATCAACATTATTTTGAGATATGGAGGCATATTTAGAAATAGGACTTGAAAATATTTCCGAAAAGCCATTTTGGGCCTAATTTGGACACGTGTAGGTCAGTCAAAATTTCCTTGAACATGGAGGGTGAGCAGCCTTAAGGCGTTGCACATATGAAAGGAAAATGGGGCATATGACAGTTTGTTGATATTTTTGGTTTTTCAATGTAAATTTAGATTTTATCTCATAAAATCATCTTTCTATTCATTTAATTCATCGTGGTAAATGTAATTATGTCAAGGATAACCTACCTAGGGGTATATTCATTAGGTAAAGCTATCCTTTAGTCAAGATGAATCAGTTTGAGTGTAATGAGGCGTGAGTCACTTGGACCATCCTACACTTCAGCTTTCAGTTCATAAATTAGTGGATCTCTTCCTCACCTAATGGATTCAACCCCTGAGGATGAGTGAATATTTTTTGATGTCTATTTATCCCATTTCTTCACACTAAGCAAGGGTTGGAATCAGTTTGTATGTTTGCTTATTGATCAAGGAACTATTGTACTCAGTTTGGCTAGCTAATAAAGAGGAGTTGAAACTATTTTTTGGGATACTTGTGGCATGATGTTTATCATTGTTTTTTCTTTAGTTTCATATTTTAGAATGTATTTTATTCATTTTCATTACATCTATATGGTATGATCTCTTTCAAGTTGATAGGAAGAGCACGTGCTTTCTCATGCTCTGTTTTGGGAAAAATTTCATAATTTGTCCATTTTCCTCTGTTTAGGAAGAATACATCTCCCATGCTCTTCCAAGCTTCTCCTCAGTCTCAAAACCATATCATCACAATCATCTTTAATTGATAATACTTACGCCTACCTTGCCCCATTTATCCCTGCAACCCTATCTCATTTTTCCTGACCTAGCTTCCTTGACCTAATTTCTTCATCGAGTGAAACCCAACCAAATAAAATAAAAATAACCCTTGCACTTAATATCTAGCCTAAAAACCCTAATTCCTCTAGCCCTCCTGGCTGTGACCTTTTGGAGAGAGCCCTCTCTAACTTGGTAGGGCTAGTTACCAAGTCAAGATCTTGGTTTTTGGTTACCTCTGTTGGGATTCCTTCTTCAGCCTTCAGAATCTGGCAGAGTGCTAATACACCTATTTATAAATGGTTAGGTGATAACATATGTGCAGATATTGTGGTTATATGCAGTTTCTATTACATATGACAAATGCTTGATGATTGGTTGCATGAGTTAGTACAAGCATGGTATTTGGTATGTGTGTGGAGCATGTTGGCACTTGGTATTAATATTACCATGGTACAGGTGCTCTTGGTATTAATATTACTATGGTATTTTCCCATGGTATTGGTTTGGATATTGATGAATATAATTTTCCATATACTTGTATGTTAGTATTGAGTTGTTGGATTGATGTGTGAGAGTGTGCTACAAATGTTTTTTAGCATGTTGTGTATATGTAGTTGTGCTGAGTAGGGTGTTTTTATTAGATTACATATTCAGATCAATGACTCAGTTGTTGGCTTGCTCATGTTGAGCACATTTGAGATCCCAGTTTGAAAATTCAAGAAACATGGTTCACATGGAGGTGTTGAAGGTGTTGAGGCTTCATAGCAGATAGTGTGTAGAGAAGGTGGGGGCCTTCTAGCTGGAAACTCACAATGGGAAGAAAATTTCTCCAGAGTGCAATAGTGTTGGTTGAGGCTCATTGGTCATGGTGGCTTCTAGCGAATATGTTTTCGTAGAGTCGTGAGAGAAGAGACTTTCTATCTGGTGTTTCTAGTATACTATCATAGTAGTCGAATCTTCTAGCTAGTGGTTGTTAGCTCTTCCGTGTAGCGATTTTCTTAGCACTTAATAGAAGATTTTAGTAGAAACAACAATGGGTGATTTTTTTCCCTTAAGGGGGTTTTCCACCACAACACTTGTGTCATTTTATGTGTATGCATTTTATACTATTCATGTTGCTTTTGCATATTGATTTTATGTCTCATTTTAAATTTTAAATTATGGGTTAATGATTCTTGGTTGTTTTGGTAAAAATATTTAAAAAGTTAATAAGTATTGAGGGAGAATAGATGTATTGGAATCCTACGCAAAACGAATTACAAGATTGGCTGGATAGAAAGATCCTTGAATTCGCGATTCAAGAGAACAGAAGTTCTAAATTATCTGCTGAAGATTGGGTTCAAAAAAATATATATACAAAATTATTTGTAACTAAGGTGCATGAGCGGTTGTCTCAATTGACTAAATATAATACCTACGCGAAGGATGATGCAGTCACGCAGTGGACTCCAGAGTTGGTAAAACAGTTAGAAAAGACCAGCAATACGATCACCCACACAATAGATCATTGGATCAATCATGTTCTGGGAGGATTTGTAACTGAGTTTGCTATTAATCAGTTTGTGTCATATTATGAAGTGGAAAGAAGATTCCTCAAGGGTCACAAAGGTAAGTTACTACGCTCTTTGAAGTTTTGGATTAATATTTTATTGTGTGAATAGGTTCTCTGTGTGACCATATCGCGTGAATGTCCTGACGAGGCCCGACTACGTGTGGAAGAAGAATTTACTGCGTAGATCTAGAAGAAGGGCTTATTTACAATCCTCTCAACGGTATATCTGATAGTGACAATGAACTAGAGATTAGTAGCTCTAGTGAATCTACGCACTCTAAAGAAGAAGAAGTATCACAAGATAAAAATAATGAGGGAGTGTTGGCCATATTTCAGATCCCGTCCACTCCACTTTCGAACTCATCTCACAAGTCATCCACTCCACCTCCCCCTCCATGTCCTCCAGATGCAGATATGGCCGCGTATATGAATTTTCCTACTTTCAAAGGTATTGGGAATGAAGATATAGAGAAATTATGGTTTCTCACTAATGTTGTATGGAGAGAACATCAGGTTAATAGTGACGAAGTTAAGAAAGCATAGTTAGCCACTTCTTTTCAAGACCATGCGCTGGATTGGTATATAAAATATGTATCGACGAACCCTAATGTAACTATGAATGATATGAAGGACTCCCTAAAAAAGCAAGAAGACAAAATCATATGTGCAATGTGTAACAGAGTTGAAATAGATTCACCAGGAGGTGAACGATTCTATCTGGGATGCGGATCAGAGATTAAAGCGCACTATCAGAGATGGTGGTTTCTCTGCTATGTTTCTCCCACATCTGCGCCAACTGTTAGGTCCCTATATTACTAGTGTATTCCCTTATTGTTGTTAGTGTAGCCCCCTTATTATTGTTTTTGTACCCCTGTAGCCCCCATATTGTTATTATTGTGCCCCATAAAAAGCCACTATTATTATTATTTTTCCCTTAAATTATTATTTTTAGGCTGGCTAGGATTATATTGTGACCCCATGGAATCCTATATATATAAAGGAGGTTTTTTCATTTGTATCATCCAATAATTTTTCATTTATGTAATGTAAAGGAGGTTTCCCCCACAAAGTGGTTGATTTCTAAGGTGTTGATCTATATTTTCTTCTATTTTTGGAGCTGGTTTCATAACATTTGGTATATGAGCTTTGGATTCTATGGTTTTGCTGCTTCAAAGAGGTCATCGTGGAATCTTCGCTTTAACTATTTTTCCATTAAGGTTCAGAAGCTAAAAAAGAAAACCATTTGCGAAGAAATCCTAAGGAACGTCGTGTAAAAATTTCAAATCAGGGTTCACAATATTTTCCGAGATATGATCTATGGAAGTTAGGGTTTTTTCAGGCTCCCGAATTTCATCTCAAAGAGGTGACCTTGGAAAAATCATCATAACTCTCTCTCTAAGCATCAGATTGGAATTTTGTAAAAATTGGTTGAAATTACATAAACTTTAGTTTATTTTGTATCAATTTAAGAGCCGAAGAAGGAAATAGTGACACGTGGAACTCCATACAAGTTCACTCTATTGAACCCGTCCATAATTAGGTCATTGCGGGAGATTACACATAACATTTTCTTGAAGAATCCAAATCAACTCTGACCTATGGTATTTGAAATATGATTCATAGGGCCACTACAGGACCAAATCTCAGATATTGAAGATCCCAGATCATAGAGATAATTCAGGTTTAATATCGACCTCCTGAAAAGAAAGAAAAAGGTGTTATTTTTTTTTTAGAATTATAATGTTTGTTTGAAAAATGATTTGAGAAGTGGATTAAAGGGAATATTGAAGCATAGATATGATGTTAGGTTCAAATTCCCCTGAAAAATTCAACACCCATTAAGCCTTCATAAGGGTCTACTACGACTCATGAAGATGAAGAATTGCAACATGATCTATCAAAATTACAAGAGCAACTGTAACAAATTTCACTCTCGCAAAGAGCGACAAAAAATGAGGAGTAGCTTTGAAGAAAGATGTTGAAGCTAAGATGGATGGTTTGAAGAAAGGCATGGAAAAATATGGATGTTTAAAGAATAACAGACCATGGAATCCAAAATGAAAGACAACATGGAAAACATGAAGAAATTTATAAAAACAGACATGGAAGGTTTGACAAAGTTGATACAAGAAATGTTTCCTAATGGTGAAAAGATAGTAGAAGAAGCTCATGATGAGAACACAATAAATTTTAATCGTGATTTCATAAACTCTAATGTTGGCGGGAAGAACCACCATATTCCAAAGATGGATATGAGGAAGTTTTATGGAAAGGATCCTGTAACATGGATACTATAGATGGAGCAATATTTTGATCTCCATAACGTGCAAAACACACAAAAGGTACGCATTGCAACTTTACATTTAGAACAAAATACATTTGTATGGTATCGATGGCTTTGCTCCCGTAAAAAAATTGTCACTTGGTCGATTTTTACGGAGGAAATGATAGCACATTATGAGGATACAAAGAGAAACACCTTCTTTAGCCAATTGATAAATCTCAAACAAAAGGGTTTAGTGGGGGAGCACATTGAGGACTTCCAAAAATTGAATATAAGGGTAACTGATATTCCATAGGAACATAGGATTGATCTCTTCATAGGTACTTTAAAGGATAACATCCAACATGAAGTTCGCATTTTGGAACCTGATTCATTGGAGAAGGCATTCAGGTTGGCCAAAAAAATTGAATGTAAAATTATGGCGACAAGGAAGCCTACCACTCACTTCTATAAAGAGGGAAGTGTTGCTACTCCTAGATTTCCACAACCTACAAGGTTGACACCACAACAATTGGAAGAAAAAAGAACAAAAGGGCTTTGCTACAGTTGTGATAGCAAATACACTAAAGGTCATAAGTGTGCTGAGAAGAAATTATTTTACATAGATTGTGAAGAGGAGGAAGAAAACGAACAAGAAACTTCAAAAGAATAGGATATACACCAGGAAGCAACCCTAGAAGAAGAAGAAATGAGTCCGACCATATCATGTAATGCATTGGCAGAAATTACCACTCCTCAAACTCTCAAGATGAGACATATCAAAACAAAAAAGGTAATAATGTTTATTTATTCGAGTGAGTGTTAGCCCCCTATAAATTTTTTGACAAGCAAATAAGGGGCTAAGTTTTTTTTGAAGCCTTCAAGGAGTGCATCTCCCCTGAAGACACATCACCCTTGAAGCCTTTCCATGTTCCCTGCCTTTGATAATTTCCCTCTGCTGACTCCCTTATAAGGTCCCATTGGTTGTAAAACTCTACTCTACAAATCCTACATCTACCTTTGTACTCCTGCAGAATTCCTTCCAAAATCCCCTTAAATTCTACATTCACCCCTGGTTTGGTCTCATTCCCCTTGTTATCCTCTATCGTTACCTTTTCCCGACCCCGAAAATGCACTAAAAAGGGCCAAATAACCATATTTTCATGTCTATTGCGTCTTAGCCCCTTTCGGCCAGCCCCCTGTACTTCTTTCACCACGTGACCCCGACACAGAAACCAGGTGCCAAGGCGAAAGGTGCTTGCAGCAGGTGGATATCGGAAGCCATATTAGCTGTCGATCTATTTAGATCGGAAGGTCTTCGCAAAACAACGCAGCATCCATCGTTCACCCCGTTCACCGCTCAGATCACATCCCCACCATTCATTTACCCACCAGATCAACAGTCCATTTTTCCTCAGCCCCGGTGGCCCCCACGACCATGCACTATTTAGAAACTAGCGGTATCTATCGCACCGCCTTTGAGAGGTGGGTGGTATTTTCCGATGGTCCAGCGATCCCACTCATCAAACGATGTGTGGCGACAGCAATGTTTCAAAATTGCCCACTCATCGCGCGTTATCATTCGGCACAAGACACGGAGCGATATGCATATCAGCCGTCCGATCTGCGATCACCCATCCAACGGTGATCGCTCCATGAAGTTGCGCGGAATTTAACCCAAGTCATCCGTACCCCTGGCCCACTGTCCATCGCCCTCCGACGTGTTTCCCACCATTCATCTCCTCCTGAGATCCGACGGTCCAGATTTATTCACACACCCACCATTGACTGTCTCCCTCCACGTCATCAGTCCATGTGGTCCATCGTATATTCACCCATCCCTTCATATATACTCCATTCCAAGGTCGATATTTAAGGTTTCTCATTCGATTTTACATCTGCACCACCTTCCAACTATATTTCCCACTGTTTCTGCCACACTGCAAGTCTTCCACAGCATTTCTCGCCATTCCCCCATGGTCGCATCACCATCCCGCAGGCCACCAAAGCGTCCCCAGCATTGTTTTCTTAACAAGTTTTGTGTTTTGCAGGGTGATCAGGTGGTGAAAGTCACCATGATTACACAGTCTTTATTACAGCGGCCAAAAATGCAGAAAGGACTGTGTGCAGAGTTCGAAATAATGAAGCAAATTCTAGGAAGGTGATTGATATGATCACCATTTAAAGAGCAGGGTTAAACTCTGCATAACCTTCCCAAAGCCATCAAAGCACCAGATCAAAGACATCATGGAGCACACAGACGGCATAGCATGCAGAAATTTATGTATATCGGGGTTTTCACATCAGAAGAATGTTTTCCCCATAAAGGACAGAGTGCCCATGCAGCTTTCATCATATGGCGTGTTCTAGAGAGACTTTCCAGCCCTGACAACAGTCGTGTCCTACCAGAGCATTTGATTCACAGTATGGCAGACCCTAGCATCATTTATTCACCTTTTTTTTTATTCACCAGAAGTACTACAGATTGCTGCAGCGGAGTACATTAGAGACATACGAGAGTAAATGGAAGCCTGGAGAAGACCACTCTTTCACTCAAAAGAGTGCCAGAGATAAATGCACAGGGTTTAAATAGAATGGGCTTCGACCCTCTTTCTTTTCCGAGTTTAATGCTTCATTTAGTGTTTCACCTACCTTCTTCGCTCCACTGGAGCTATAAATTCATGAAGAAACTCATTGTAAAGGTTGTTGATCAATTATAAGAGAATTGCAAGTTGTTTCTATTGAGACATAGTCTCTGTGTAAAGTTGTAAGATAGGCTGAGGAAGATGTTTTCTAACTGAGTATCAAGCTATTGGCAATTTTGTACTTGACTGGTGTTGCTTTTTAATATGACAAGCACATTTCTTTGGATCCTGATCTAAAGCAGCGGTGATTTTTTTCTATCTTTGTATTTGTGTTTAACTTGCATTCCATTTCATTTCATTTCTATTTGCTTGCATCAGAAATCTGACATAGGATTTACCCTTGTTATGTACCCTATGTTTTTGTTCTCCTTGCCTTTAATCATTTCTACTAAATGTGTTATCTGAGAATTGATTTCAGTTGATTTAACTAGTGTAGTGGGTGTTATTTCTTGCTAGCTGATGTATGAATTAAATGAATATGTTCTTAGAAGTTCTTGATAGGATTTATCTGGAAGATTTGGGAACACTGGGGATTAGAGTTAGCCCTATCCTCTAGGATCCTTGTGCAACCAGCTAGCCTTTCTAAGATCCCTCAAGCTGGAGGCTGAAGCATTGAGAGTTCAAAGTCTCTCTCTGATCTCAGGTCTTCAACTCTGTGTTCTAAAATTTATTGTTTCCTTCTCTCTTACCATTCCATACCACATTATCATCTTTAACATCCAATGTTTTAGATGACTAGCCCAACTGAAAGCCTGCATATTGATTAGCAAGAAAATCCTTTCCTGACTCCATTTCCCAATGGTTTTGAATTCTCCCTAGAATACTTCACCTCTGCCTAAATCATCTTTGCTCATCCTTGTCTTACATTGAACCCTTCTTTCCTGATAACCAACAACCAAACCAACAATCAAACAAACAAACCATGTGCACCTTAACTTCTAGCCTAACATCTTAAAATTTGAACTTCAAAGACATAAACCTTGCTTAATATTAGAGGGATCCCTCTCTAGATCAGGGAGGGCTAGATCCTGAAAGTGCAAGAGAGTGGTTTGATGTTGTCTCATCTTTTGGTCTTGCCCGATCTAGCCCAAAACATGGGAACCCCAACATAATGGCGACTCCGATGGGGAAAAATATGAGAGCCTAAACTGATAACATCTGTCTGTCTCCCATTCTCGTCACCCAACATAATGGCGACTCCACTGGGGAAATTCTGAGTATATCTCACCTTACTACATCATAAGAGCCTCAGAAACCTACAATCTCTGGTTAGGTTGGCATTTAAACACTCCTATTCACAGATCAACCTCTATACCATTTGTTGTGTTCTCTCCCACACTCTTAGACAGAGTCTGGAAAGGGCCAGGTAGCTTCCAGATCTCACACTCTTTCAGAGGTGACATATCTGGTAAACGCCCTCTTAGTCAATCTCTGGTTAGATTTTGCTGTGTTTTCAAGATATCCTTGAAAAGGGACATCTCATAAGCACTGTGGTGGACAGTGTGCCCTCCAGAAACATCCTAAACCTTCCACCTGGTGACTCCATAATTCCTAAACGATTTAAATACTCCACTGGTGATCAGTAGGCCTTCTGATTATCTTGGTTCACATTAGACTCCACTGGGAGACCAGCCTCCAAATACAACATCAACCACAATAGAAGGAACAAGTAAGGTTAAGTTGCTTGGTTAGAAACAACATTCTGGCTTTCAGAACCATTCACACAAGAGCTTATCCCAACCCAAACCCACCTGAAATAGTTGATAACCCTGAGAGCATCCTCAAGAGATCTCCTACACCTGAAAGACAAACTATTTCCAGCCACATCTATAGAGCTAACTCTGCACTAGAAGACTTTACAGCTCTATCAAACGCATTTTTTGACCTAGGCACTCAAAACAGTTTACCAAGAACTAGGTCATTTAGTGTCCTAGATCAGCCAGATCTTGAGCTCCCTGGTTCACCACCTCAACATGATAAACACCCTGGGAATAGATAGACCCCTCCATCTACACCTCCTAATATTCATTTTTGAGAACCGGGCCTCTGCCTAATCTGCTGCTCAGCCCGTGGTCCTAATATCCACAGCTCATCCATATGCAATGCTCAGCCAACCCTTTACCTCATCAAGAGCACCATCATGGCATTTGTTATGCACCTCTGGTATTACCTCGGCCTCTAGTACCCTTCTGCACCGTAGGTGTAATCAAATATCCCACACTTCTTGCAAAGAGTCTGCCCTACTTACTTTCATATGAGTAGAATGGAAGATTCTTTTGACTACATGGAAATAGATGATGGTACAGTCAAAATGAGAATCTTTTCCCAGAGCTTAGGAGGTGATGTGAGGAAATGGTTCAAAATCCTACCTCCTAATAGTATCCAAGACCTCCCAGCTTTATATCAGACCTTCATAAACAAATGGGAAGTTAAGGCCAACCCTCTCCAAATCCTAGCAGAATACAAGAACCTGAAAAGAAACGTAGGAGAGAGTGTCCAGGACTACTCTACAAGGTTTAACAACGTTTATAATGCTCTTCCACCACACATGAAACCTCCCCTAGGTATGGTTTTAGTAAAGTACCCTGAAGGCCTGGATGCTGACATGGCCTACCAGCTTAGGGAGAGGGATTACAACACATTGGAAGACATGCAAAAGGGAGCAGTGAGTGTAGAGGAAAATCTGATTGAGAAAAAAGCAAGATTGAGAGCTGAAAAAAAGCATAACATATAGAGATGACAATGTAGTTTCCACATCTGATCCAAATTATGACCGTTTATCTAAAAATGTGAAAAGGCTACAACAAATGATGGAAAAAATGGTTGTCACGGTTAGTAACCAAAACAGAAATCAAAACCATAACCAGAACCAAGGCTTTAGAAGAAATTATGCCACCCCCAACAAACAAAGAGAATCAGATCAACAAGTTATTCCCCCATTCCAAGAGAACTTTCTTGATGAGGATGAGGGGATCATAGAAGAGTCTGAGGGGAACACAATAAACATGTTTGAAACAGAAAATTCAATCCACAATTGTTACACAGAAGAAGATCAACCCTCACCCTCATATTGGGATGAGGAATGGTTAGAATCTGAGGATTACAGGTTAGGATTTGAAAATGCCATGATGTAGGTCAGAGAACAATATGGACTTAGAAGCAAAAAGAGGCTAGACACTGCCAAACCAAAAGCTTCTGAGGTTACCATCAAGAAAAGGCCTGAGAAAAATTCTAAAGTGACTGCTGAAAGTAACAAATCAGCAGCTGAGAATTCTGGAAAGAACAAAGAAAAAGACAACCAAAACATTGATAAACAAGGTAAACCAACAAGCAGTACTAACACTGCAGTTGGTACTCCTGATAAAACAGTTTCTAAAATTGTACATAGTGAGAATCAACACACTGATTCAGCCACTAAGGTGGTGACTAACAAAACAGAGTTGAACATTCCAAAGAGTCAGTCCACTTTCAATTTGGAGAGTGAGATTGCAAAAATTAAAATCTCTGTCCCACTCTCTGAGCTGGCCACTCAAGATGTATATAAAGGCCAAATTTTGAAAGCGTTAAATTTAGGAGAGAACAGTGACACTATAAATCCGAGTGATGATCAACCTGCCCTCCTGTTTGGTCCAAATATAGAAGGAAAGTTTCAGGAAGGGGTAGTGCCCCCTTTTTATATCAGTCTTAATATCCATGATAAGATTCTCCACAATGCAATGCATGATTCTGGGGCATCACACAACCTGATGCCTAAAGTAGTGATGGAAAGATTAGGCCTAGAGATAACCCGTCCCTATAAAGACCTATATTCATTTGACTCTAGTAGAGTAAAGTGTCTTGGCCTGATCAAAGATTTATGTGTGAGCCTTACCCAGATTCCAGCAAAATGTATGGTCATGGATGTTGTTGTGGCAGATGTGCCACCCAAGTATGGCATGTTATTATCAAGATCATGGGGAGCCAAGCTGCAAGGAACAATGCAGATGGATGGGGCTTATGCCACAATCCCAATCTTTGGCCAACTTAGAAGATTGTACAGAGAGGCACAAATGAAATTCCTGGTTAGTAGCCCCGAAAAGCCTGAAAATTCACCTTTATACTCTGTACATACAGACCTTGACTCCTTCATCCTCTGTAATGATGAATCCTCAGAAGGGTCAAAGTCCAGAAACAGAGATACAAACAAGGAAACAGAGCCCATGGACTTTGACACAATGGCTACTCTAGACTCGGAGGAGAATGATGTAGAAAACTCAGAACAGTGCACTGAAACAAAAACTCAAAGTGAACCAAAAATAGAATGCAATCAGCCAACTAGTCACCTCTCTGATTTCCACACCCATGACGAAAAACAAAACAACCCACAGCCTAGTGCAGCTCCTATAATGCAACATAATGGCGAACCCAGTTGTAGGGAAGGAAGTGATGATAAAATGAAAAACAAACCCTTGTGGGAGATGAGTTTCGATGGGTCATGCACCAAGAGAACTGCTGGAGCAGGGGTGTGGCTGCATAACACAGAGAGCGACTGCACAAAGAGCCATGCCTGCAACCTGCATTTCAAATGTACAAATAATATCGCAGAGTATGAGGCTCTTATCCTAGGATTAAACCTATTGAGAAAATTAGGAGCCCGTAGGATAACTGTGCGTGGGGACTCTGAGCTAATTATTAAACAGGTGAACGGTGAATACAAAGCCAAACACCCTAGGTTGAGAGCATATAGGAATGATTCCGTGGATATATTGAGAACATTTGTTGAATACGAATTAGTGTTTTTTCCTAGGAGTCAAAATTTCATTGCAAACGGATTGGCTTGCTTAGCTAGTTCATACCCTAAGACTCCAAGCTACCAACGGATCATCATTCAGACCAAATTCAGACCTGCAGTTCCGGACAATGAAAAATATTGGCAGGTCTTTGAGGGTGATAAATAGATTAAAGATTTCTTGGTAGGCAGAAATGAGTTTGAATTTTCTGATTCTGACTCTAAATCTGACAGTAGCTGCCTAAGTGAAGAGTCCTCAGATGAGGAAGAAACACTCTGTAACATATAAATAAACACTTTAAATGAATAGATTGGAAATCCAAACGAAAAATGGGAAAACGCAGATAATGAAGAAGTAGAGGTGCTGCAGACCAAAGACAAGAACATACCTCGAGGTTTGGCACCTTTAGAAGACCTTTTCGACTTTGATGATGTAGCAAAAAAGCCCACTATAGAACATGCAAAATCTGATGTCGAGGAATGCAACATAGGCACTGAAGATAAACCCAAGATGATCAAATTGGCTAAGTCCCTGACTTCAAAATGAAAAAGAAATACATTGACCTATTCAAGGAATTCATTGATGTGTTTGCTTGGAGTTATGAGGACTTAAGGACCTATGACATAAACATCATACAACATAAAATACCCTTGAAAGAAAATCAGAAGCCCTTCAGACAAAAAATTCGCAGAATAAACCCAAAAAAATTGCCTGCTGTGGAAAAAGAGATTAGGAAGATGTATGAGGAAAGTATAATTGTGCCTGTGAGGTTCTCTGATTAGGTATCAAACCTAGTGGCTGTGAGAAAGAAAACAGGGGAGATCAGATTGTGCATAGATTTCATAAACCTTAATAGAGCCTCACTCAAAGACAATTACCCTTTGCCTAAAATGGAACATATTCTTCAGAAGGTAGTAGGCTCTAAAAGGATCTCCCTGCTAGATGGTTTTTTAGGTTACAACCAAGTCTTAGTAATCCCAGAAGACCAACTCAAAATAGCCTTTACCACTCCATGGGGCACTTTTATGTATCTAAAGATGCCTTTTGTATTGATGAATGCTGGTGCAACCTTCCAAAGAGCAATGGACATAGCTTTTTCAGATGAGATGGGACACTTCATTATCATCTATTTGGATGACATAATAGTCTTCTCCAAGACTGAGGAAGAACACCTAGAACACCTGAGAAGAGTGTTTGAAAAATGTAGGAGGTTTGGTCTGTCACTGAATCCTAAAAAGACTATATTTGGGGTGCAAGAAGGTAAGCTTCTTGGCCACATCATATCTGAGAAGGGGATTAGGATAGACCCACAAAGAGTTGAGGGAATACTACAAATCACACACCCAAGAAACATCAAAGATTTATAGTCCTTCATTGGGAAAATCAACTTCCTCAGGAGGTTTATTCCCAACTTAGCTGAACACCTTAGGAATATGACTAACATGTTGAAGAAAGGTGTAGGAGTTAAGTGGACTGTTGAAGCTAAGAAATATTTTGAATCTGTTAAAATTGCACTCACCCAGGATCTTGTCCTAATCAGCCCAGATTTCTCAAAATATTTCTTGATTTTTTCATTTGCCTCCAAGCATACAATAGTTGTAGTTCTACTGCAACAAAATCTAGAGGGAATGGAACAGCCCATTTCTTTCTTCATCAAAGCACTCAAAGATGCACCCTTGAAATACAACATAATGGAAAAATAGGCCTATGCTCTGGTTAAGCCCTTGAAAGATTTTAGGGTGTACATACTGCATTCCCATGTCATAGCCTATGTACCCAACATAGTGGTTAAAGACATCTTGTCCCAAGACCTAGATGGGAAGAGGGGAAAATGGATTGCTGTGATCTTAGAATATGACCTTCAGATAAAACCCACAAAACTAATTAAAGGTCAGGGCTTAGCCCAAATAATGGCTGAATCAAATCTACAAGCCCTTGACATTAACATGGTAGATGCCTTGGATGAGCAGCAGGGATTACCTGATCCCACTGTTGAGGATAAGTTTCAGAGCTCTCCTTGGTATTCTGACATTCTGTATGTGCTTACACACCTCAATGCCCCTCCTGAACTATCAAAGACCAAGGCCAGATTCCTAAAACTAAAAGCCAGAAGCTATTTCATATTGAATAACTATTTATACTGGAAAAATGCAAATGGCCTATTGCTTAAATGT
The DNA here is from genome assembly GCA_034641835.2 of Pinus albicaulis. Lineage (NCBI taxonomy): Eukaryota > Viridiplantae > Streptophyta > Pinopsida > Pinales > Pinaceae > Pinus > Pinus albicaulis. The sequence continues at coordinate 154,425,504 of CM076576.1, read as the reverse complement.
TTGCCTGAATCTGAAGCAGAAAAGATTAAGCAAGAATTCCATGCAGGAGAGTGTGGAGGTCACCTGAACTGGAAAGCCACTGCAAACAAAATACTCAGAGCTGGCTACTATTGGCCTACGCTCTTCAATTATATCCATAAGATGGTAGTTTCCTACCACAAATGCCAGATTTTTGAAGCCAAAAGAAAACTCCTCCCCTTACCTCTACAACCCATCACTGTTGAGGGTCCCTTTCCGCAATGGGGCCTAGATTTCATAGGAGAAATCCACCTTGCTTCTTCTGCAAAGAACAAATGGATCCTAACAGCCACAGACTACTTCACTAAGTGGATAGAGGCGATACCTACTAGGAACGCCACAAATTCATTCATCATTAGTTTCCTAGAAGGTCATATCCTCTCTCAGTTTGGCTGCCCAAGGAAAATAATCACTGATAATGCTGCTGCTTTCAGATCCAAGAAAATGGTTGATTTTTGTCAAAGGTATCAAATAGCACTCAGTCATTCAACTGCCTATTACCCTCAAGGTAATGGATTAGCTGAATCATCAAACAAAAGCCTCGTGACCATCATCAAAAAGCTGCTGGAAGAGAACAAAAATTCATAGCATAAAAAGTTAGTGCATGCCCTATGGGCTGACAGGCTTACAACAAAGAAATCTATTGGCATGTCACCATATCAGCTTTTCTATGGGACAGAAGCAATGTTTCCCACCAGCCTTGCAATACCAGTGATTAAACTTGTTCAAGAGATACAAACAGAAGAAGATAGCATGGTGAGGAGAATAAACCAGACAATTCATCTCCAACAAACAAGGGATGAGGTCTACAGCAGAGCTGTGAAGGTTCAGGAAAACATAAAGAAGTTATTTGACAAAAGAACTAAGGCCTATGATTTAAAAATTGGAGATAAAGTTATGAAGTGGGACTCAAGAAGAGAGGACAAAGGAAAGCACGACAAGTTTGACAGTTTGTGGCAAGGTCCCTACATCATCCAGGCCACTGTGGGTTCAAATGCCTTTTTTCTACAAGAGTTAGATGGTACAGAGCTGTTTGGGGGTCCTATTAATGGCAGGATGCTCAAACACTACTTCTGCTGATTTCCAATTTCCAGTTTCCATTTCCATTGTACATACCATTGTAGTGTTTGTTTTCAAAAAAAAAAAAAAAAACAGAGAAAAGGAGAGGTTCAGACATGCTCAAAACATGAACCTCTACAGTGAAAATATTGCCTCTAATATGATCAAAACCTGAGCCAAAGAAAGCAAAGATAGCTGGTTCAAACATGCCCAAAACCTAGACCAGCAAAGAAGAAAAGACTCAGCTCTAACAAGCCCAAAACCAAAGCTTAAATAAAAGGAAAAGTGAATCTAACAAGCTCAAAAATTGAGTCACAAAGGAAAGAAGGACGCTTCAAACTTCATATTTCAAGCCTTCAAAGTTTTTCTTTTAGTTTTCTGCAAGCTTTTGTCCAGGTGGAACTGTCCTTATGCCTTGGATCCACAACAAACTAGACTGTCTAATCCTAGTTTGACTGTTTTTAAATTTTTGTTGTAGAATATAGAGAAGAAATCTGCTGGAAAGTCTAATCCGAGCAGATACTAGATTAGGTAGAGAAACATATGAGACCAACAGTCTAATCTGGTCACATGGATTAATAAGGGTAGAAGTAGAATAGGTTTATTTTATTGTTTGTAAAAAATAAAAAAGGTGTAAAGGGTCTGCTAGTTCAAATGCACCATAGAAGAAAAAATGCTAGGATTGTAGTGTGGGTAGGTAGTTGTTTGGGAATGTTTCTGCTGATCTATCATATTTGTGGCAGTTGAAAATCAAGGAAGAAAGATGGCTCAAGTAGCAGGCATCTGGCCTACACCAAAGATCATTTACTGAATTCTTGACTCCTTCAAGAAGAAGCCATCCCCATGTGGAGCCACTTTTAGCCCCCTATAATTTTTTGACAAGCAAAGTAAGGGGCTAAGTTGTTTTTGAAGCGTTAAAGGAATGCATCTTCCCTGAAGACACATCATCCTTGAAGCCTTTTCGTGTTCCCTGCCTTTGATAATTTCCCTCTGCTGACTCCCTTTATAAGGTCCCATTGATTGTAAAACTGTACTCCAAAAAGCCTACATTTACCCTTGCACCCCTGCAGAATTCCTCCCAAAATCCCCTTTAAATTCTACATTCACCCCTAGTTTGGTCTCGTTCCCCTTGTTATCCTCTATCGTTACCTTTTCTCGGCCCCGAAAATGCACTAAAAAGGGCCAAATAACCATATTTTCATGTCCGTTGGGTCTTAGCCCCTTTCGGCCAGCCCCCTGTACTTCTTTCGCGACGTGACACCGGCACAGAAACCAGGTGCCAAGGCGAAAGGTGCTTGCAGCAGGTGGATATCGGATGCCATATTAGCTGTCGATCTATTTATATTGGGCGGTCTTCGCAAAACCACACAGCGTCCACCGTTCGCCCCGTTCACCGCTCAGATCACATCTCCATCGTTCATTTACCCGCCAGATCGACGGTCCATATTTCCTCTGCCCTGGTGGCCCCCATGCCTGCACACGAAACCAACGAGATCGACGACCGCCTTTGGAAGGGCAATTTTCTTCATGGTTCCGGCTGGATCTCCCTCATCGCGTGACATGTGCGAGCGGCACTGTTTCAATAACCATCGCGCGTTATCGTTTCCGCATGTTACACGGAGGATATGCATAATATCAGCCGCCAGATTTGCGATCGCTCATCCAACGGCGTGATCGTCGAGACAGAAGCTGCTCGCAGGTTAGCCCGTGTCATCCGTACTGTCTGGCCGTCCATCGCCCTCCGATGTGTTTTCCATCACGATCTCTCGTCGGAAATCGACGGCCGAGACAACAGCACTGGCCACGGACTGCCCCGCCACATCATCAGTCCACGTGTTCCATCGTATATTCGCCCGTCCCTTCATATATACTCCATTCCAAGTTCGATATTTAAGGTTTTTCATTTGATTTTCCATCTGCGCCACCTTCCAATTGTGTTTCCATTATTTCCACCACACTGCAAGTCTTCCACAACATTTCTCGCCATTCCTCCATGATTGCATCACCATCCCGCAGGCCATCAAAGCATCCCCAACATTTTTTTCTTAACAAGTTTTCTTGTTTTGCAGGGCTATCAGAGGTGAAAGCCACATGATTACACAGTCTCTATTACAGCGGCCAAAATTGCAGAAAGGACGATGTGGAGAGTTCGAAGTAGCGAAGAAAAGCCTAGGAAAGGTGATTGATATGATCGTCATTTAAAGAGCAGGGTCAAACTCTACGAAACCTTCCCAGAGCCATCAAAGCACCAGATCAAAGACATCATGAAGCACACAGAGGGTATAGCATGCAAAATTTTATGTATATCAGGGTTTTCACATCAGCAGAATGTTTTCCCCATAAAGGACAGAGTGCCCATGCAACTTTTATTCTATGCCGTGTTCCTAGAGAAGTTCCCACCCTGACAACAGTCCTACGGTATCAGAAGCATTAGTTACACAGCATGGCAGACTTGAACCATTGATTTATTTTTGTTTAATTCACCAGAAGTACTACAGAGTACTGCAGCCAAAGTACATCAGAGACATACCATAGTAAATGGAAGCCCGGAGAAGACCATTCTTGCATCCAAAAGAGTGCCAAAGATAAATGCACAGGGTTTAAACAAAATGGGCTTCGACCATCTTTCTTTTCTCACTTTAATGCTTCATTTAGTGTTTCACCTACCTTCTCCGCTCCACTTGAGCTATAAATTCATGAAGAAACTCATTGTAAAGGTTGCTGATCAGTTATCAGAGAATTACAAGCTGTTTCTTTTGAGACATAGTCTCCGTGTAAAGTTGTAAGATAGGCTGAGGAATATGATTTCATACTGAGTATCCAACTATTGGCAATGTTTTACTTGATTGGTATTTCTATTTAATATGACAAGCACATTTCTTTGGATCCTGATCTAAAGCAGCGGTGATGTTTTCCTATCTCTGTATTTTAATTCATTTCATTTCGCTTCTACTGGCTTACATCAGAAATCTGGCATAGGATTTACCCTTGTTAGGTACCCTATGTTTTTTCTCTCCTTGCCTTCAATGCTTTCTACTAAATGTGTTATCTAAGAATTGATTTCAGTTAATTTAACCAGTGTATTGGATGTTATTTCCTACTAGCTGATGTATGAATTAAATGAATCTATTCTTAGATGTTCTTGTTAGGATTTAGCTGGAAGATTTGGGAACACTAGGGATTAGAGTTAGCCCTGTCCACTAGAATACTTGTGCAACCAGCTAGCCCTTCTAAGATTCCTCAAGCTGGAGGCTGAAGCATTGAGAGTTCAAAGTCTCTCTGTGATCTCAGGTCTTTAACTTTGTGTTCTAAACCTTTATTGTTCCTCCTTCCCTACCATTCTATACCGCACTATCATCTTTAAGATCCAATGTTTTAGATGACTAGCCCAATTGAAAGCCTGCGTATCAATTAGCAAGAAAATCCTTTCCTGACTCCATTGCCCAATGGTTTTGAATACTCCCTAGAACACTTCACCTCTATCTAGATCCTCTTTGCTCATCCTTGTCTTATATTGAACCCTTCTTTCCTGATAACCAGCAACCAAACAAACAATCAAACAAACAAACCTTGTGCCCATAACTAGCCTAATATCTTAAAACTTTGAGCTTCAAAGACATAAAACCTTTGCTTACATAGATAGATCCCTCTCTGGACCTAGGAGGGCTAGATCCTGAGGTCTGAAAGTGGTTTGATGTTTTCTCATATTTTGGTATTCCCAACCTTGCCAAAACATGGGAACCAACAGAGAGTTGGCCTTTAAAATAGGAAGTCTTAGATAATTTATTTTTTATCTTTGTTTTTTCACTTATTTAAAATGGAGCTGTTAAAGAAAGAAAATCGAAAGATTTAGAAAAACAAATTGATTTTATCTTTCTTAAAAAATGAAATTCCAATAAAAAACTTATTTTGTTTGATGAACTCTCATTTTTATCTAGTATGAATATTCATTTGTCAGTCAAGAAAATAAAATTGTAATATAGTAAGAAATATTCTTACAGAAAAGTAATATAACAACTTGACATTATCATCTAACATCTTAAAAATAACTATGATTCATCCCATGTAGTAAAAACTATAATTTTCAAAAGAAATTCAAAAGAAAATTAAAAAGAAAAAAAGTTTAGAAAAAAAAACTTAAAAGATTATAAGTCTCATCACGAACTTGTTTACCATATTCATAAAGAAACAGTTAAACTGACATTACTAATACTATCTACCAAAACAATGTAATGACTTGAGATTATATCATAAAGACAAGGGGTCTCATCAAGAGCCAGCTTGATCATTTTAATTACTATTTGTGAATGGCATTGTCACTATTTTGTCACCATGCCAAGACAATGGCGTTTAAGTAGATAAAAAAAAAATGTAATTTACTTATGAAAATGATGAGAAATACTGGATGGAAAAATGGATCATAGCTTGGTAAAAGGTAACCCTGCCAAAAGCTTAAAACTGCCCATTGGAACAAAGGCTCTATCTTTGATAAAACAGTAAATTTATAAAAAGCTTATCTGTAAAGATTATTTGCTATTTATTTTTTAACTAAGTAAAGACTGACATTGATTTTCATACTTATACCTTTATAGAGGAATTCTCATGAATAAGTGAATAAATGAAATTTTCATTATTTGAAAAAGATATTATTTATTTGAAATTTCGTTCCTTTAACTCTTTTATTTTTATATATAAAAGGATTTAGAATTTTCAATTTTTTTTTATTAGAGACACCTGGTTCGTCGAATTGAATCGCCAATTGTTGTGTTGTACAACAACTCCCCATTTATTTATTTTTGTAAATAGGGACCCTTTAGAACTAAATAAGAAATTCTGTTTTAAATTCTTACAATAAAAACTTAGAAAATAAAATTTTCTTCTTTTTCTTTATAAAGCGCATCGCTTATCACATATTTTATTTTCAAAAAAGAATCATAAAACATAAAATTGGCGAATTGAAAAATGCACTCTTAAAATAGCCTTCCAAAGAAATAAAACATTTTGTTCGCATTGCACTTTATTTAGTAAAGATTTAAGAAATAAGTAATATAATTTGCGACAGTCGTGGACCTGACAAGAAAATAAACTAAAAAGTATAAATCCTTTTTGCTGTCGCGTCCACTTTAAGTTTTCAAAAATCGCATCGCGCACAAATTATAATATAGACTTCAAACGTATCTTATAAATGTTGCGATCTGCGATTTGCACAGATCGCATTTCGCAACTTTTATGAGACAATCACGAAATATTATGATGAATCATTGCGATTTGCGCATTTAATAAGCTTAACATGTGAAAGAAGCTTATGCCATATCAGATTGGATTTAAGGTCTTAACGACTTTAAAACTAGTAATGGATAGTGCATGTGAAGCCATGTGAAACATTAAATAAGGAATTATGAAGAGATTATTGATAGGTTGACATCTTTTCGCATGAGTTTGAAATAAATCACCGATATATATTTATGATACTCCTTATATGATAATTTCACTTTGCTCTTAGGAAATAAACTATCGAGTTGAAGAAATCAGAAACGAGTAAAAAGAGTAAAGGGGTGTCTCAAGTACCATCCGTTGAAGACACATACATGTCTTCATCGTTCTCAGACACATACATGTCTTCATCGTTCTCAGACACTGTCTACAACAAAGACTGTGGTAGTTCATCATGGGAAGCAATGTAAAAACTTTTTGAATATGAAGAACCAAGAGTGATAAATAACCTTTCTGCAACAAGCATTAATTCTACTTCGGATGCAACTCTTTTCGACGTTGCATGCTTGCATATTCATAGAATAGCTACGAGACCGAAGATTATACCTTACATAGACATGATTAGGTGGGCAGTCAAAAACTTAAATATTGAAGATAGAGTTTTCAAGAATTCCAGAGGAGAGATTATGGGTTCTTTCAAAGTGGAAGACTTAGCAGCCATGTACCATTTTCCAACTCTGTAGTAGAAATATGATAATAGATATGTGCAAATGTTCAGAGCAAAACATCTAGATCTTATCAAAGTTTTCCATGAATGGAAAGACAATGAAGGGAAATTGAAGTAGGATAAATCCGGTATGTACCCAATTACACAAATTCCTAATCCTTATTGCTATGCTGCTGGTATGTTATGTAGAATATTTTCCGAACTTGATAGTACTAGGTTCTCAAGAGATTGGGTTCCCCTAATTGACGCAATCGTCAATTCGTCTATCTTAAATTGGGCAGACCTTTTACCAATTACCTAGCCAAACATATCATTGAATATAGGAATCAAAAGAGTGATTCATCACAAAAAACTTTGCCCTTTTACATGTCTGCCTATGTCATGGATTCTATCTATTTCACTTCTACATTTCCAATCATGGGTTAGAAATGGACCATTAAAAACCCTATCCCAATTGATATTTATCATGAAGAACTCTGGGGCTCTAAATTCCACTTACATTTTTATAAAATCTGCTATGGAGTTATGTTACCCATGTATCAGATGATTTTCAATGAAAAGGCTCCTAGGGTTTCCAAAGAATCCAATGAAGATATTCTTCCTATAGCCAGATGGTTTGCTGAATAAAAGTTCACATATATCCGAGTATTTGGAAGTTCTGATTTTCCACATGTTCTACCCTACTATGTTCCAGATATATTTCTTGCAAGGGAAATATCTTATCAACTCATCAATGGTGTCACAAAGCAATTAAAAGAGGATAAAAAATCTATTTGGCCTTCTTTCCCTCTATAGTGCGACACCTTTGCTCTGGCTAATATCGACCATACATACAAAGAGGTTCCTAACATTTAGTTATTTAAGTTGGCATTTATGCCAGGAAGATTATATGACCCCAATGATGTAATAAAAAATTACATGGAGAAACTCAAAACAAATCCTTTCATAAAGGAAGAAGACAAATTTGATGACTTCTTCCAAGGCGTCGAATTTTTTTTTGATATTGTCAAAAGGGTTTCCAGTCACGAAAACACTGAAGCTTTTCAAGTATATAGAAATAAGAGATTGAAAAATATCCCTTTGAATTTTCTAGTTATCAAAGATTAAAAACACACTCCAAGTGTCAGTCTTGATGAAAAAATGAAAGATGGCTCTGAAAATGAATTTGGTCAATCACAGAAGCAGTCTGACAAGTCAGACCAATCTGAGGATGAATCTGAATCTAAGAAAGAAAATTTAGAAAATGACCAAATTCTTCAAGAAATAGAGTTGCAAGAGAAAGAAAAGAACAATGGCACTGAATCAAATTCAAAAGCAGTTCAAAAGGATTAGAGCATGTTAGATCAGTCTAAATCATCTCAAGGAAAAGACCTGGTAAATGAATGGGAACAATTTTCCCAAGCAATAAATACTCCTACGGAAAAATTCAACACTGTTCAAACATCAAGTTTTCAAATGCCAGAGCCTTCTCAGAAGGTAGCTGAAACCATCAATCCTCTACAGAGAATCCCAGCAATACATGAAAAAAAAATCATACCGGCTTACTCTACGGATCAAATCATCCTAGAGATTGAATGCATTCCATCATTGGATATTTTCTACATTCCTAGCTATAAGGTTGTAGTAAAAAGGAATAAAAGAAAAAGGATTGATGAGACAACCCTGAAATCAACAGATGAATTAGTTGAGGTACTCTGGAATTCCTCCTCAGATGATCCCACTGATCATATAACTAAGTTTTCACAATATCCAGGAGCATATGCCACAACCACTATTGATAAGGCAACTGAAGTTAGAATATTGTTGAAACAAAAGGAAAGCAAAATACAATAATTGGATCAGTTTTTAAAGGAAGAAAAAGCCAAGTCCATTGAGTAGATCAATGAAACTTCAACACAGTATTATAAAGATATTGAAAGTCTCAAGTTGAAACATCAAAGAGAGCTTAATGAGAAGCAGGTACATCTAGAAATAAAAATGGCAGAGCTACAGAATCAATCATAATTAGAAAAATTCATCAGAGAAGCACTTGATATTAATACTATGATAAAGAAAGAGAAAAAAGTATTTTGTCATCAAGTTTCTATGATTGATTCTTATTTTAATTCTAATAAGATAATGATTCAGCAAATAGCAATTCAGAAACTAGAATGTGATAAATTCGAAAAGAAAATTGAGGAACACATTCAGTGGAAAAATTCTGATGCAGGAAGACAAGCTAATCTACCACAAATAGATAAGCTTCACAAATAATTGTTATTTACATAATGGAAAGCACATATCATCCGAGCAGAAAAGGAAGCAACCAAGACAACAAACAAATCGAATGAGGTTAATCAACTCTTATGTGACCAATTGTTTAGAACATGACTTATTAAAGAAAACACGTTTGATGTGTTTTCAAGAACAAAGGAAGTAGAATTAAAATGGACACAGAGAGCAGAACAACAGGAAGAAATGATCAAGAAAGTTAATAAGTTTTATCAAGAAAATTATTGGAATTTTCTGATCAAACCTTATCATCAATAGCAAACTCTTTTGTTCCTTACAGAGTCAGCAAAAAGGTCTCAGTCAATAATCTCAAATGCTATCTTCAAGGGGAAAATTCGATCACGGATATCGCAGCCAACTCATCTTAAGGAAATGCTAGATATCTTCCAACTTCGTGATCACACTTAGAAAGAAATGCAGGATCCATAAAGTCAGGATTGTTAGTTCTAAATTCCTAGATTTTTGTTTAAGTTAAGTTTTTAGAGAAAGGTTGTTTGAAATATCCTCTACATTTTTGTAAATCATTTAATTTAGTTTGTAGTTAATTTTAGTATTTAAACCCTTCTCATGCATTTAGAGAAGGGGCCAAGATTTTTTTAGGAACATTTGCAAAGAATGCTTATTTCTAATTAAGTTTGTGGATGCCTTGATGAAGTAATGGAACATGGCCTTTTTTAGTTATAAATATCATTTTGTTGAATCATTGTTGGTGCACTTCTGTATTCTTTGAATGAATATTTGATTGAAGAATTGGATACAGCCTATTATCACTAATCCGATAACCAGAGTAATACAAATCTGGTACTATTATCATGTATGTTATTTTTGTTTCTGAATGTTAGTGATGAACTCAACTTTCATGAATCATATATAGAATTAATTATTTTTTTCTGAAATATCAGTTGCACTATTGTACGATATAAAGATAGAAATTAGTTATTTTATATAAGGTCATCAGATAAATGCGATATATTTTCCATTTTCTTTTGATTAACTTTTATTCAAGAGAATCATCTTACATAGTAATAATTCTATTAAATCTGTGATGATTTTCATCATCACAGATTGAACATATATCTCTTTAAATCACGTTTAAATATTATCCCTGGGTTAGATTAAATTTAATTCAAAGCTTTGCATTTAGAAATAAATTTGTCTTAGTGTGTAGTAATTCATCATTATAAAATGTTTTGATAGAAATCTAACAAATTACAATAAAAGACCAAATCTGGGAAACTAGTCCCATCATACACAATCGGAGCCACTACCCCAAATGGAAAAGGAACTACTTTAAGGTCCAGAGTGAGTGGTTATCCCCCTTGTTTTTGCCACGGATTTCTGAGGCCATCAACACATCCAAAAACTCAAAATGAATATTATTTACACGACTATAATAAAAAACTCACATACCCTTTAAGCACCTTTCTTGGTCCAATTCTCTCTCTCCTAGAGCTCATCCATTTTGATACTAGATTTTGCAATTGGATCCATGATGTGCCCATTTCTCACAAACTTCTATCTTGCATTGAGCTAAAACATAGTGTTCTAACAAAAAAATGCTAACTATTATGCATCTAGAGATTTATTAATGAAACATTAAACATAAACACATAATCATAGTGTTAGTGTGAATTCTGATCGCAAGCGTACAAAAAAAGCTCACTTTATCTGTGCATAAAAAACAACCCTAACATCAAAGATGGTTGTCAATTTTCTTAGATCTGTAGTTATTGATTAGAATAAATGCTACAGAAATCCAGATCTATGTAGTTAAAGACATTAAACACCAAATAAAAGAAAAAATTATTTCATGCATCCAATAGACAAGACAAGAATATTTTTAAAGAATTTTGTATTTATGACACCTGGGAAGGGAACACAGAAAGATGTTACCAGTTCCCCTCAATGGGATAGGTTCTTGTATTTCCTCAGTGCTTCAGATCTAAGATCTCTCTCTCTTGATGGTGTAGAAAACCTAGACAAAAATGGAACTCAAAGGGAGCTCACAAAAAAAAAGGTAGAAAAATATGATAATGATGGAGGATCAAAGTCGGACAAAAAGTATAGATGTAATGTCCCAAAGGGAGAATGTAGTAATACTGAAACACAATATAAGAACTGCAGTAAGGTAAAAAACAAATATATATACACATCAAAATGCACAGAAATAACTAAGCCATTTTATTATATAGGAGGTGAATAGAAATTACAACCATGCTCAAAATATGAGACACTCAAGCCAAAGAGATGGCCTAGAATGACCCTAAAATGATCCCACAAGAGGGACTGTGTAACTGTTGAACTGCTGGAAGGTGAACTGCACTGTCCCTGCTGCAACTATTGGGACTGCAGGTGCCAGAAAGATAGAAATTCAGATCTAGGCAGTGTGGGAGATCTGATGATTCTAAAAACAGAGATCTGGGCTCTATGATGGATACCCAAGATAACCCAGAAAGGGTTTCTCAAATCTATCAATCTAAAAAAACCACCCTCTTAGGGCTTCACGTATACACTACTGGGTATGCAGATTTGCTACATAATCTAATGATATGATTGTTGCAATGATGCACAATCATATCTATGCAAGAAGGGTTGATCCCTTCACTAGATCCTTGGGCTAAAAGCTTAATATCTAGCTCCTCCAATCTCCTCCACTCAAAATAGCTATTGGATGAACAACATCTTTAGAAAACTATGCTGTAAGAGAGGGAGGCTCAATAGCCTACTATTAGATATGTCAAATGAGCTCTTGAGTGACAGAAACAATAGATCCAATGTGAGGAGATGAACACTCATAGGATTTCTAGCTGAAATATTGGAAACTTCATTCCTCCAATAGATCGACAGGACTAGACTGCGTAATCCTTGAAGGGACTATTGCTGCATAGAGGTAAAACCCAATGGCCTGAATGCCAGATATAGATTTGCTACTCCTGGAAGACTGAATGTGAATAACAAAGTGGTAGGATGAATCCTCCACAGGTTTCCTAGCTGAATGCTAGAAACAACATCTTGAAGATGGCACCAATGCCTTATAAGGAATAGAGCTCAATAGAAAAACTTCCTAGAGCATGCACACAAGTCCTCTATGGGTAAGGGGTGGGATTCCCGCTCGGGAACACCCTATACTAAAAAACACCGCAAACTTAGCTAAACAACATAAGATTGCATGGAATTATCACGTGACAAATCCAGATCTAAACATATCAAGAATAATCCAAGTATCCAAAATCTCCATTCTATTGTGCCTTCACCTTCATTATATAGATCATGAGCCTTCCATAGCCTAGGCCCACTCCATAACTCGCATTGTACATGTTGACATAAGTCTCCATGGTTGATCGCGACCGTTTCTCCATGTCCTCCATCATGTTCACATGGGGTGATCACCCTTTCCATCATGTGTGCATTAAATGCATCACTTCCTCCGATAACGTATCATAAGTGCTTTATGATCTTACGTTGAATGCAATATGATCTCAAAGTTGACCTCTTCAAATATCCTCATGATTTTACATTTAAGATCTATGATCTTATTTGACTATTTCATCCTACATGATCTATCTCATAAATGAGACATGATCTCCATTAATGGAGCTGATCCACTACTCCATGTTTTAGATCGAGATCTAGAATATCCACATACACACATCAAAACTAGATTTTATTCATCTTTGAGAATTATTGGTCCCTTCACCCTTTTATTTACTTAATTAATTAAGAAAATTAAGAACTCTAATATTCAAATATCATTGAAAATTTGGGAATATTATAGTCCTCCCTCGGAAAAATGTTGCTTGTCCTCAAGAAACAACAAAAGTAGATGCAAACCCATATATTTCCATCCAAATGGTAGCGACATAAGGAAGGCCTCCTCCATTTTTCTCGCAATGTGTTATGCATGTTTGGTTCCAAAGTTGTCTCCTAAGAATGCATAGAATGACTTCCAACTCGTATAGTTAGATGTCTTCCTTTCTCCAAAAAGTACCAAGTGACAACCATATGATGTCCAACATCATCATCAATACATGAGATACATAAAATAAAATGGTTCTTCCCACAAAGGAAAAGTCCCATCTCACAAAGCATTTATTCATTCCATGTTTCATGAAGTAACTTAAGCATTGACATGCCCTCATCTTTAGCCCTATTAGCCTTGTTGGATCCAAGCATCATTCCAACATTATGTAAAAGAAGAAATAGAGACATATGGGTAGAAAAATATGTCAAACCATATTCCCCCAACGAGTAACCATTGGAGTAGGGCTTCTTGCTACTGTTGGAATAGGGTCTCCTACAAAGCTGCGAAGCTGAGTCCATTTTGTACATTTATGATTATATTTAGTATAGCGCGGGGGTTTTGGGGTGTGTCAAAGCCCTAAAACATTGTAAATTGGTCAAGGGTAGACCAAGAGTCTAAAAACCACGGTTTACGGACCATCGGATGCATAGGTCGGAATAGTATAAGTAGTTGAACCTTTTTTTGAGTTGTAGGACGGGTTAAGAATGATAAGAGATTGCTACTAAGCGCAAATTGATAGATCCGGTCGGGTTTTTTGGGTAAGGACTCATGTTGCTATTGTATGCGGAGGGCTTCTATCCTACTATGTGCGGACCCTACTATTGTGTGCACAGGTTTTTTGGGGTTTTGTACGTAGATCTGAAAGATTAATGAATGCAGAAGTATTTTTGCCTATCTGAATCTGCTGGAATTGCTGTGATATGAATCTGTGACATATTGATTACTTAGTATAATCTATTGTTTTATTGGTTTAAGTTGTGAACATACTTGTGTCCTTATTTATGTTGCGATCTAGGTTTGTTCTACTTGATTCATACAATAATATCTGAAATATATGTGTATTGTTATATGAATTCTCAATCTGTTGATTTCTGTTAGTAATATTGTTGTTGCGCACGTGGATGCAGAGGGAATATAGGCTTGGTGATAACATATCGGGTCACGATCAGGGTTAGGACAGCTCTGCTTGACTTACCTACCCTCTCCCAGGGTGCGGAAACCTGGTTCCAGCACCCACCCATACTACTTTGGGTGAGACTTTAGCCTGCGTAAGCAGGTCACTGCCGAAAGGGCCAGTAGTATAGGGGTTTGTTGGCAAACCTTGAACCTCTGAACCTGGGTCAGGACCCCTTGAGCCAAGAAATGGTTCTGTGGCTAGGACCTGGAGCATTTTGAGAGAGGGATCAGGTAATTCCGGAGAGAAAGGAAATTGAGGAATGGTTCGAATAGCAAGTTCAGGAATTTTCCATTGATCAGTTTGTCTCCTACTCTGAAGCAGAGTAAAGATTCTTCACAGGGTTTCGAGGTAAGTTTCTGAAGATGTTACCATTGCTGATAAAAATATTATTATGCGAAAAGAGTATTCTATGTAGCCATACCAAGTGAATGACCTCTGATCTGGATGGGAGAACAACGCAGAGTGGCAAGTACTATAGGGCCAACCTAGAAGGAGATTTATTGGTCTATAGTCCAGTGAGGGAAGTAGCTTCGTAGAGTCCTCCAACCACATTGATCTCAAATCAGCCTAGAGGTGAGAATTCACTGACCCCTCCACCACCGGAAGACGACATGGCTGCACACATGAAATTGTCGACCTTTAAGGGAGTGGGGGATGAAGACATGGAGTAGTTTTGGTTTGTTGCAGAATCTGTATGGACTGCACAGAACATGGTTAGTGATGCGGTGAAAAGGGCACAGTTGTCCCTTGATTTCGAAGGAAGAGATTTGGACTGGTACATGGGATATATCAGCCAAAATGCAAATGTAACCATTGAAGAGATTAAGAACACCCTGAAACATCAGTTCAAGAAACCTAATTCCTACTCCCAAGTCGTAGTAGATCTGAAAGACTTCAAGTAGGGACCTTCTGAATTTGTGTGGGAGGCAGATTAGCGACTAAAGAAGGTGATCAAAGTAGGGGTATCCAATATGATGACAGACAACACACATAATGGTTTATTTCTATGTTGTTGCCTCACCTGCGTGTACCTATGGGGCACCAAACCTTCATATCGCAGGCGAAGGCCTTGGAAGGTGCCATGATGTTAGAAGCTGCACCTTAGGACAAGACTCAGCTGGGCATCCAACAGATCTAGGGACAGCTGGAAGCTATGCATGTAGAGATCCAGAACCTGTGCAAGGAATGAGGGGCAGAAGCTAGCCTCGAATGATGGTGCATATGATGCCAGGTGAATGGCCATACCAAGGATAAATGTCCTCATTAGCAGATTATGTGTAGGCCGGGGGACCTAGCTGATTGCGCCCTAGGGAAGCTGCGGGACCTAGTGGACTAGCGCTTTGGAGCAATGATTGTTGTGTCGTAGGCCTACACGATAATAACCATTGTCCTCGCCTTGCTGCATACGTTCCAGAGGTAAAGCAGCAATGGTTTAGGTTCTGCCGATCGGTGAGACATGACGAACAGAACTGCCAGACATATGATTTGATGATTGATCGAGGAAACCTATATAGAGTACAATCAGAACCTGTGTCACCAAGGACCCCAATGGGTATAGGTGGCTCCCCATCAAGGGGCAGGGGAGGAGGATGTGGTGGAAGTGCAAGACGGGGACGAGGTCAGTTCATTTTCTATAACTATGGAGAAGCATGCCACTTTGCAAGGAACTGCCCAAACCCCACTAGGAAATCCTGTCTATATTGTAGACAGCTGGACCATGTGATTGAAGATTTCATGATCTTGATTGTGAAAATGTAGGAAAAGTAGTCAAAACCTACGTATAATATGTAGAGAGTTAAGGCTGAATTGCAAAACCAAGATTCGAGTGTGAATGTAGTGACACGCAGCAAGATGGCCACTAGGGGGCTAGAGGAGGAGGTTGCGATGGAACCTCTGATACGACAAGCCACTATCAAACAAGAAGGTCTACACCTAAAAATTGGGAAAGAAACATTTATCACAACTCACAAATACTTTGCTGAGATAGAAGCAACTACTGCTCGGCCACCTGTGAACCTCAAGGCAGATGCGGAGGTTGAACCCTTTTTGCGGGCATGTATGAAACTACTACACAACCCAAAGGTTGTGGAGAACCTTTAGGAATTAATAGATAGCTGTGTATCCCAACCCGACCAAACCTCAGAATTCAAGGATGTGCACAAACTATACAGGTATAAGACAAGCACCTGAAGAGAAATGTGGTTGTCTGTGCAAATCGGTGACTACGAAATGAACCAGGTTATTTTGGACCTAGGGTCAGATGCGAACGTATTGCCTAAGTAGACTTGGCAACGAATGGGAGAACCTAAGTTGGAATGGTCCACTATTCAGTTGCGCATGTCAAATCAATAGAATATCATCCTGCTAGGAAGATTGTCTAAAGTTACGGTGGATATTGCAGGAGTAAAAGCCCGCGCTGATTTTGAAGTCATAGAAATTGTAGAAGATGCGGACAGCTACCCTATGCTCTTAGGATTCGACTGGGCCATAGATATGGGCGGTATCATCAACCTCAAAAAGAGAAGCATGGTGTTTGAGAATAACGACACAAGGGTGATAGTACCATTAGATCCTGCAGAAGATGAATGATATACAGAGTCGGTACGCGATGAAGAGGAGGTGGATCACATTTACATGTTGAATTCATGGGACGAATATTGGATCAAACCCACAGCAGAAGCAGTACTCCGTTGGGAAAAGGACAGTGAATTCTTCCCTGACTCTGACAGGGAGATGGAGAATCGGAAAAATCAGTTGCATGATGTCTCATTGTTGCGATGCCTTCGAGTCATCAAGGACTTTCGCTGCATTTCTTCAGAGGTAAGAGACCTACCCTACTTGGATGGTTCTGGTAGCATTAGGGAATTTTTGTTCACATTCGAAGCCGAGGTTACCAGAGAACGGAGGATATGGGCCCTTAGTCTAGCAATGTGTGCAATGCCTGGAAGATGTTGGGAGACACACAGAGGGGTGTTGTGGGACTGGGAGGACTGTCGAGACATGATGCTCCTCTGATTTGAGCCTCCAGTAAATGTGCGGGTTGAGATGTTCCTTTGCCCAAGTGACCCGCGTAACCACTTGCTAGCCTGGATTAGGGCATGGGGTGACCAGACTATGGAAGAATGGGTTCACTTGTTCATTCACGCGTTAGGTCCAATCTCAACTTCGTGGTACCTGGATGCAGAGCTACATCAACGCACCTGCCACTGGGAAATTCTGAGGGATGAATTCATAAGGACATTTGGACTCATAGGGGTGTCAGAAGCGCTTGACGAAGCTCTATAGGACATAGATACATTTGTGTTCAAAGAAAATAGCCCCACTGAAGCATTCAGGGCACCAACATGGGAATCGCAGATGTAGGATATTGTCAATTTCCGTAGCTTGGCAAGGGAAGAAAGTGAAGAAGACCCGCAGTCTGTTTCTATCCCAGAGTCGCAAGGAGAGCGCCCCATTGTCGGACCCCCACTGCAAGAGGTGGATTTCACTAAGCCCCTCAGGCTGCGTGAAGTTAATATTGGGACGGAATAACACCCTAAGTTGGCTAAGATTGGGGACAGTAAGCAATGTGGCTGAGTTACTCACCGAGTACTAGGATTTATTCCCAACAAAATTTTCAGAACTAAAGGGAATCACAGGGGACTTAGGAGTCATGCATATCACTCTCAAACTAGATGCTCGACCAGTAAAATAGCAACGCTATAGGTTGAACCCCAAGTATAAGAAAAAATTCAAGGAAGAGCTTAATTAAATGATCGTTGCAGGTATCATCGAACCTGTCGAATAGTTAGACTGGGTTAGCCTGATGGTGGTTCAGGAGAAAAATTCTAAAAGGGAGATTTGGATCTACGTGGACCTACGCAAGCCAAACGATTCGTCTGTTCATGACCCATTCCATACACCGTTCTCAAACGAAATTTTGGATAGCATGGGGGGACAGGAAGCATACTCTTTTACGGACAGATTCTCTGGGTACCATTAGATTAGAATTTCTCCTAAAGACCGTAGCAAAACCACGTTCACCATGGAATGGGGCTCTTTTCAATATACTGTCATGCCATTTGGTCTCAATAATTCCCCTGCTATTTTTTCACGAGTAGTGGTTGCGGTGTTCAAAGATTTTATCCACAAGTTCCTATAAGTATACTTCGATGATTGGACCGTCTTTGGCCTGGTGAAGGCACACGTATATAAGTTGCACATGATGTTGGATGGCTACTGAAAGCATCATATTTCCTTAAATATCAAAAAGTGTATCTTTTATGTACCCTTTGGTATCCTGCTCGGCCATATAGTTTGCCGCCAAGGGCTGATGGTGGACCCCGCCAAAATTATAGTGATAATCAACTTGCTCATACCAACAACAAAGAAACATCTACGTTTTATCCTTGGGCACATAGGCTACTACCAAAAATTCATTCAAGGATACGCACTAATCATTGCCCCTATGGAAAAATTGCTCAAAAAGGATGTTTCGTTCTTCTCGGATGACGAGTGTCAAAAGAGCTTTGAACTACTTAAGGAAAAGATGGTCTCAAATCCTATTCTCATCTTTCCTGATTGGGTAAAGGTCTTTCACGTCCACGTCGATGCATCAGGAATATCTCTCGGAGCTATCCTTACGCAGCCAGGAGAAGGAGACATCGATCATCCAATTGCCTTTGCAAGTCAGAAACTCTCAGGTGCTAAACGTAATTACTCCACTATAGAGCGAGAGGGGTTGGCCATGGTGTACGCTTCGCACAAATATCGACATTAATTATTAGGAGGACACTTCAAAATATTTACAGACCATTCAGCCTTGAAGTACCTTATAAATAAGCCCGTTTTGGTGGGGGGGGGGGGGGGAATTTGCCGCTGGTTACTATTATTTCAAGAGTATGACTTTGAAATCATCGTTAAGCTGGGAAAGTTGAATGTTGGGCCGGATCACATATCACAAATAGAGACTGGCGAAGAGCCAACCAACCTAGAAGACAGATTACCTGATGTGCAACTGTTGACTATTAAGGTATTCGATGCCCACTTCACTGATATCATTCAATTCCTGTCTACCGGGATGGATCCCCCATAGTATTTAGTGCAACAGAATAAAGAGCTTGTCACTCGAGCAGCATATTTCACCATCATTGCAGGTCAGTTATATAATATGGGAGTGGATGAAGTATTACGGAGATATGTTCTGAAGCATGAAAGGCACGCTATATTGGCAGAAGCTCATCATGGAGTAGCAGGAGGTCACTACGTAGAGCAAGAAACGATGCAAAAGGTTTTGAGAGCTAGGTTATGGTGGCCTACCCTGCATCACGATGCCCATGATCATTGTAAAACCTTCGATACGTGCCAATGAATAGGGAGGCCATCTCGCCGGGACGAAATTCCCCTTCAACCGAAAATGGCCCTATAAGCATTCGACAAATGGGCCATCGATTTCATAGGACCTATCAACCCACCAGGAAATAATATGGGTGCACGCTACATCATTACTGCCACTGATTATGTAACTAGGTGGGCCGAAGCACAAGCAGTAAAAGATTATACTGCGGATACCACTGCGCATTTTATTTTTGAACAGATCTTGACCAGATTTGGGTGTCCGAATATCCTCATGAGCGACAGGGGTACGCACTTCGTTAACAAAACAATCTAGGCTTTGACCATGGAGTTCGGAATCCATCATGCAAAAATAACACCGTATCACCCACAATAAAATGGCTTATGGATTTGGAGGAAGACCTATTCCTGGCTAATTTCCATCAATAGATGTAGAAGGCCCGTGATAAGGCCTGGAATGATCAACATATTCGCCAAAATACTTTCACGTAGGATGACTTGGTCCTCTTATACGATAGGTAGTTCACAAAACATCCAGGGAAGTTCTGGCAACACTGGCTTGGCCCCTATACTGTTAAGGAAATCACAGATGGTGTAGCTTTTTGGTTAGCTACCCTGCACGGTGATGTACTGCCAGGATATGTCAATGGTAGTCAGATCAAACCATATTGGATCAAATGACTACAGGGTCAGAGCAGTTATGAAGACACAGATAATGAACCTACCAGTATAGTGACTCGGGACGAGTCACAAGATTGTGTTGGGGGAATGTTGGAACAGGGTCTCCTACAAAGCTGCGAAGCTGGTCCATTTTGTATATTTTTTATTATATTTAGTATAGCGCAGGGGTTTTGGGGTGGGAAAAATCCCCTAAAGCATTGTAAACGGGTCAAGGGTAGACCAAGGTAAAATCCCCTAGTATATGTTGTTGTTTTATTGGTTTAAGTTGAAAACATACTTGTGTCCTTATTTATGCTGCGATCTGGGTTTGTTCTACTTGCTTCATACAAGAATATCTGAAATAGCTATGTATTGTTCTATGAATTCTCAATCTATTGATTTATGTGAGTAATATTGTTGTTGTGCACGTGGATGCAGAGG
This sequence comes from Pinus albicaulis, assembly GCA_034641835.2. Classification (NCBI taxonomy): domain Eukaryota; kingdom Viridiplantae; phylum Streptophyta; class Pinopsida; order Pinales; family Pinaceae; genus Pinus; species Pinus albicaulis. The sequence continues at coordinate 154,404,801 of CM076576.1, read as the reverse complement.
GAATCTAGGCTTGGTAATAATAGATCGGGTCACGATCAGGGTTAACGCAACTCTGCTTGACTTACCTACCCTCTCCCAGGGTGCGGAAACCTGGTTCTAGCACCCACCCATACTACTTCGGGTGAGACTTTGGCCTGCGCAAGCAGGTCATTGCCGAAAGGGCCAGTAGTATAGGGGTTTATTGGCAAACCTTGAACCTCCAAACCTGGGTCAGGACTACTCGAGCCAACAACTGTCATCCTCCATCTTCCCCATGCAAGATGGACAAGCCAAACTCCCCCAAAAGAAACCAAAGCAACAAGAGATCTTCCTTCCTTCTCACCTCCTCATGTGCATCATGGAGTAAAAACATACTGATATACATGTGGGATGTCACATCATCCCAATATAAGTAAGAACCATTAATACACATCATGAGATCATCAATCCAAGTTCTACATAATAAAAAGCACATGGCCATAGGAGATGTCATGTGATGGCCAAACTCTCTCATGGACAACCCAAGTGAACATGCCTTCTTTTGCTGCATTCTATCATTGATACACAAGACATGAATCAGAAAAATATGAGCTATTGGGTGGTAACCATACTCACCCAAGAGTAGCTAGAGCAACCATACCTCCTTCTTCATTACATGAGTGTTATTCAAAGCATGGATCAAAAAAATAGGAGCCTTTGAGTAGTAACCAAACTCATCCAAGAGCAACCAGCTTAACTAAGCTTCTTGCTGGCCCATGTCATATATCTAAAAGTGGTCATGCAACCCCTTTCTTATCATCCTCACCCACTCATCCCAATGTGGATGATGAATGATGTCCTACATAAACATGGTGTCCTCCCTTTGTAGAATACCATCCATCTTAAACTGATGAGGAAATTTTCACTCCATGAAATGGTGAAGTGCAACTCCAATGAGACCTCTCCATGAGATCTTCTTCCCATCAATGGCCCTCCAAAACCAATGAGGTTCTAGATAAGCTACAGGTAGAATTTTCTCTTTGAGTTGTGAGATGCCCATTGAGAAAGTGTCGTCTGGAAAGGAGAAAATATTCCTCATCTCAAGATCTCTACCACCTATCATCTTAACCTCCATTGCTTCATGAGTGAATCTACCTTCAGAATGCTCCAAGAATAAGGGGGCCTGTTAGCCATCAGTATTTTTTTTTTTTACATGTTAGTGATGACTATATCCACAGCTGTGTTTTCTAGAAACTGATTTCCTTATGTCAATATGTCATCCAGAAAACCCTCCTAAAACTTTTCTACTTTTCAGTCCGCCCATGTCAAAATCAAAACCTCATTATCACTATCCTGTCTAGCTTCAGCCTTATTGGTCTGCCCACCAGCTTTAAAAGGCAAATCCACATCTGCCTCAAAAAGTCTCCCCTATGTTAGGAAGTGACGTTTTAAGACATTTTACCCTTGGCAATCTTCAAAAAGCCAAAAAGCCTCCATCTGCAACAAACCTACCATGACTGACCTCTTACTTTGCAAAATAATTTAACAAGCAGCCCTAAGTCGCGCCACTCATATCCCCTAGATCTCAGCACTGCATAAACCCAACCTCAAGCTGACCATTAGGTTTTTCACAGTGTTGTATGGTTTATACAAAGGCAGGAAATATAGCTTCATCTCAGGAGGAAATGCTTGAATTTACAGTTAGAGGAACAACTGCTTCTAAATGTAACTTGAGCCTGAGATATGTCTGCAAAACAGAAAGTTACTCATCCAGACTTTACAGCTCTTTCCGGCATGAAAATCACAGTAAGAAAGACACCACTGTCACAACAAACTGGCAAATGGTCATGGCCCAGAACCTCCTTCATTTACAAGCAGAGGGTTAGGGCGCCTCCTTCATCCACAAGCAGAGGGCGCTGGCCACTATTGACTTTGAATATTGCAAGAGTCCAGGTTTGCCTTGAACTGAACAAATGAAACAGAGACTCCAGGTTTTATGAATGTGACTGATGATCATAACAGGAATACAGTTGAAATATGCTAGCTCAAGGGAAAAGAGAGTCTGGTCTAATAAAGAAAGCCATTTGAAACTTTCAAATCATGTGAAATATTGAACTTTAGAGAAGCATGTCATCAGTAAACATCCCAATCATAAGAAGCATGTTTGTCCACAAGATCAAATGGAATAGATGCTGACAACAAATGCCATTACACAGGCAGAAAGAAAGTTCTTGGTTTTTCAAAAGGCACTAACCTCCATAGTCACAGAAACTATTTGTCAAGTAATCTGTCATGAGATGACCAAACCAAATGATGATATTTCAGTCACCCCTAGAACAGTGCAGAGAGACAATGTCACTTTGACTAGGGTTTTTGCTGAAATATAGTGATACTTGCAAGAAGAGATGCTAATATGGATGTTTTTCAAGAGGTTCACTTACCATCACATCCAGAGAAAAGCTGTGTCAAACAGAGTTGTCAAAACACCTTCAGATACCTTACCTGATGAAGAGCCTCCTCCATGTATGAGCATATGGCCAAAGCCATTGCAGGTTGCTGAAACTGATTGATATAAGAATGCAGTGGAAGGATACAAAGAAATTAAATAAGAAGTCATTGCACAGGTAAATGATAGTGTTTATGATGCAAAGGGATTGGTTTTCCTATTCAAAAGAGTTGTCTGTCAGACTGTACCTGTAGTGGAAGGGAGAAAATATTGAATATATATATGCCATTGATACCAAAAAGGGACAGTTCCCTTAAGGGAAAAGATTAAACAACAATCCAATATCCACGAGGTCAAGAAAGCGCTTTTCAAGAAATGGTGTTCAAGGTTTTCAAATATTTCTGGCGCATTATGAATGGTTTTCTTGTTAAAAATTACCCGAGGTAAAGAAACGTTGAACATACTCTAGTTATGAAATGATTCTATTTACAAAAGGGTCTACTGGCAATTAAAGCAAAGTGGTGACTGTAAAAAGCTTTGTTTTCTTTTTGTTTGCAAGCTTATCTTTTTAGATGGACGAGGTGAATAGGCATTTAACTTCATGAATAGGCAAAGCTAAGTTTGATAAAGCATCACTTGTTTAAAATGACTTGATAACAAACACGATTTCGCATCTGTTTCGAAAGCGGAGATATCATAAATGGTGTAGGCAAGAAAGTACATGGAAAGGGTGAGCTTTTCTTCGATCAAGTCCAAATAGGGCAATAGATTTTAATACCTGAGTGATAAAGAAATTAAAGAAAGCAAATGAAGACATTAATACATCAAAGCGAGAAATGTATTTGTTTGAAGGAAGACTTATTGTGTTCAAAGTCAACGAAGTGAGTTCTTCTTTTGTGTATTTCCAAATAAACGATGAAAATAGCCGTTGAAGATGTTTTAAGAGTGAAATAGAAGTGAGAGGTCATTTTCCAAAATTTAAAACAAGAGCTCCCGCGGTCTCCAAGCATCAAAGCATTTTGAGCAAAATTGAAGTTCCGGTTCGATTAAGACGACGACGCGCCTTTTGCATTTTTTTAACGACGCGCTGAACAGCTTGAGCCACCTTTGTTAGCGCGACGCGCACCCAATACGATGTTGCTGACAACTGTATAGGCATGACCCACAAACAGGCCCGACCGGAAACCAGACATTCTCACAGCGACAGCTCTGCTGTCTTCAAAGGGTGCCTTAGCAGTGTAAAAGTCTCCAGATGCTATTCAAGTTTTTCCTCTGAGTTTTCCCCTCAGAATTCAGAGGTATTTTCAAACTTGAAGCCTTGAAAATATGAACACTAAGTTGAAAACTCTGTTTGGTTTGAAACTATCTTTGGAGAGATGGAGTATGTATTATTGAAGAGGCCTATGGAGGAAAGTGTGTGTTAAAACCACTGAAAATTTTCGCACCGGCCATACAAAAACTTTCAAAACCTTGTCACCATGGCTAAAATAAAAGGAAGAAACAGTGTTTTTCTTGTATGAGGTTTTGAAATGTAAGCTTATGTGTTTCCTTTCAGCAGTGCCATTTGTGCTTATTTAAGCAGCTATTTTCTGCTCTTTAACAACTCATTGTCAAGTGGATTTTGAAGTTATGAAAAGATTATACAGGATAGTGATATTCTATTTTGAAAGGGCCTTGATTATTTTGAAAAGGGAAACCCTTCTTGATAGTTGCTCAAGCTTTGAGTTTTTAAAACCACAGTACTTAACTTTAAAAAATATGAGTTTTGATGACATGTTCACAACAAGGTTAACTTTAAAATGAGCATGTTGTTGTTTAAAAATTTGAAATAACATAGGAGAACAATGAAGTTTAGTGGGAAAGGGTTATTGGTGGCCGAAGCTTATAGGTTAAAGGCTGCAGAGAAGACTTTGTTATAGAAGAACGGATTACGGTCTTAAAAACTTTCTACAGTCCTCCAAAAACATTGCCACATTATCCAAAACGATGCAGGCACTTTCAGGTAGAGGATTTGACATTCTTTTTATTTTCAAAAAACTCACACATCTTCTGCCTAAAAACTTGTGGTCTCTAAAAACTTCTTGTCATTTTATCCCGATCACAGTATGTTGGTAAGTACAGGCATATGTGTGGTGGTTTGCTAGAAATGCAAATTGTTGAGAATGGCACACTTATACGGGGTAAGGTTTTTAGTGATTGACCTCCCTTGAGCAAGAAGTTTATGTATTGGTTGACATCTAAGACTTCAGAAGCAGGTGATTGTGTGGCATTTTCTCTGGCCACACTCTTTTAGCATACGCACTCTTTCTGTATTTTTTCACTACGCGAATTTGTTGAACAAAGATTTTCCAAAGGTGTAGGACACTTCTAAGACGAGGGTTATTTGATAATTAAATTTTAACATTGGAGGCAGGTACAAAAGGAGGTGGTGGTTGATCTTTTAACTTCACAAGTAAAAGTGTTCTTCATAAAGCAAGCAGTATTTCACTAACTGTCGCCAGCATTACTTTTCTCATTGTATCATTTTGAAGAGGCATTGTTTATGATATTTTTCAAAGGAAGACTTCATTTCTGAAGAGTAGGGTTTTTATAATTAATATTTGTCTTGAGCCAAATATTGGTGTGTGGATTGACCTCTAACAAGTCCGGGGAAAGTCGATTTTCCATCTGTGCCGAGGAATATACACGAGCGGTTTGTTTGTTTGAGGTACAATCAAAGAAGTAAGCATTTTCAAGGGAGCGAGAAGTTGTGTGCTACAAAAACTTGTGCATTTCATCCAAACACATTGTCCATGTCTGTCCAAGCAGGTCTAGTGACCAGTTTCAATCCAGTGAACATTTTTTACATACGATGAGCGGTTGCCTCTTCCAAAGCTTGTTCGTCGAATGCCTCCAAGCAAGATCACGGAGCGGTCCACATAAGAGATATGAGCTATCTCATAGAAGAAATCAATGCTCACCCATCGTGGCACTGTTCCATGGTAAGGGCATCTTGATTTCTGCCAAAGGATAGAAGAAGTCAGAGTTTTTCGCCACTAACACATTTGTGTAGCTTTGAGATTCAAGGACAAACACTTCCAATTGGCGGGTCTTGATTTCAGAATTTCTCCAAAGGTATGTATCCAGAGCTACCCAAGATCCGTGTCATGGTGAAAAGTGGTTTAAAAGCAAGCTCATCTTGATCTGAAGGATTATAAACCTTTCATCGAAACTGAACATGGAAACCATCCTTTGCTATTTTCCCTTTTTCCTATCTTCTTCGACGAGTTGTCTTTCCGTGATGAAAGCCATAATGAGATATTTCACTTGTGAAGGAGGTTTAACCGAATTTATGCCTATCATATGCTGCTTGTTGATGCATTTTACCCGAGAAAACGGGCAACTAAACTTCCATAGCACTGTCCAAAAGCACTCAAGAAAATGGCTTCTCATCCAAGAAGGCTCCACCTCGACAAATCACTTCCTGCTCTTTTCATCATTCCTTGATCAGATTATCTTCTTCCACGGTACGGAGAAAAGGGGTTTCATGGGATTCATTCATTAGCCATTAGATTTGCCCTTGTCCCTCATTCATGTGTCTCCTCGGCTTTGTCCATCGCCAGTGCCTTTGTCCACAGTAGGCTACACCTAAAAAACTCCAAAGCCAAAGCTACGGGCAGCCAAGTCGGGGAGAAGGAGAGGCAGGTAGACACGAGGAGAAGGAGAAGCGTTGAACGTGGCGGCTAGATGTTGATGAACAACGACGGCCCCTAGAGAAGTTGAACGACGGCCGACTAGAGGTTGAGGAACAGCGGCGGCTAGAGGTTGAGGAACGACGGCGGCTAGAGGGTTGAGGAGGAACAACAACGGTAGATATTTGAGGGACGGCGGCGGCCGAGAGGTTCGAGCAGTACAGGTGGGGGACGACGAACGGGCCGGTTGAGGAGGCAGTAAATTGGGCGAAGGGTCGAAACACCTTTTGAGCCACAAAGCTGGACAAGATATTGAGGAAGGGCAGAAGCTGACTGAAAGCTTACTGCCAACAATAGCAAAGATTGTTCCTCGTAAGAGAAATTGCCCAAAAAGACACTTTCTGGTTGCAGAAACGCCGGATTAACTCAAAGGCAAAAGTAAAGTGGAGAAAGTACAAAGCATGGAGGTGAATTGGCTATTATCTGTCCAAGACGATGATAGTGACAATGAGGCCACCTTTCCTTCGAAAACCCTCCTCATTAAAAAAGAGCAAATTAATTATTACGGGGAAGATCTTCAAGGGCGAGGAATTTCAACCACTTCTTGGAGGTTGAAAACAAACGGATGAAGTTTCGCTAAAGCTAAGAGACGAGGGCAATTAAGTATAAGAAAAAGAAGCGAGGAAAGGGCGCAAGCAAATTGAAGAGCTCATTGGTGAGTTTAGTGATGAAGAAGATGAAGGCCGGCCTAGGCGGAAGAGGCCCTGGGACCATCGGGTTTAGAAGAGGCCTTGGAAAAGCGAGAGGAAACGGAAGAACAAGCTCATTTGAAGCCTTTCCCTCTCACCACCCTCATGAGCGAAGTGGAAAACAAAGAAGCATGGCTTGAGAGGGCTAACCAGCATTTGGAAACAAAACTTGAGAGCGAACATGGATCTTGAGCTACAAAGAAAGAGGACTCTTCACTTTCGGAAGCTAAATCGGTTGCCGAAGCGAAAATTCAAGGTAACCTGAGAAAATTGAAGAAGTTGAAGGAGAAAGCGCCTAGCACGGAAGGAAAGGAAAATCATATCGACGCGATATTTGGCCTCGGCTTGAAGACACGTGGCATGGACCTGAGGTCATTCATGTATTTTGGGCCTTGTTCGACAACTTTTTGTTTTTTGGCATTTTTGGGTTTTGGTCGAAAACTCATGTTCGCCATTGCAGTTTGAGGAATTGTCGAGGAGGAGGATGACTTGGAAATAGATGCTATGTTTATGAGCAGGTCTCCGATTGATTTTCGGGCATTTGAAGATCATTCGCCCCCTCAAATTAGCGCTCTTCTCATTTGCAGTCCTGCTGTGCATGTCAGCGATCCTAACTATTTTCTAGGTTTTTGCACACATAGGTACAGTTTTGGATGACTTAGGACCTCGGATTGAGTTGGTTTCGATTCTTGGCCGGAAAGTAGACACGAGCTTTCAACAGAAGCCTTATGAGCCAATTTCGACATCGGGCTGTGTTTCATCCCGAAAAGTCAGGGACCTTTTTTGAGGCATAAATATGGTATTTTTGTAATTTTTGAACTCCAAAATACTTTTCCAAATGTGCGTTAAGCTATTTTTATCATTGGGAAATCATGTAAAGTCAATATATTCCGTTTTAGCAGTTTTTAGATATTTTGTGGGATATTTTGTGCCTTCAGGCTTTGCAAAGCCTCGAGGACAAGTTTAGATATTTTGACTTGGCAGTGGGTTATTAATTGCTCCATGAGGTTTTCCTCCCTCAAGCCTATTTATTCCATGGTTCTCATTGTAAATCGAGGAGGTAGAACTTGAGAGAAAGAATTAATACATTGGTCATATGAGCTTTGAAGAATACACTTGAGTTATGATTTTTGGAGTACACTTCTCTTGGATGCTTTTGAGGAATGATGAAGGATTGTTGATGGATTCCTTACGACATGGTAGAATGGTATAGTGTTTCTTGATATGTTTTGTCTTCTAGTTTTCATTCATAATCCATATTTCTTGCTGCTACTCAAGTGAGTAGAGAATGATTTTGAGATATGCCCATGGGCACCTCAAAATCCACAGATCTTATACATAGCTTGATGTTTTCTCCTCCCTTAGTTATGCTAAGAGGTCTTAATTTGCTCTTTAATGGCAGGTATCAGATTTGCTAAGTTTATTCATAAGTTCTATGTATGTTGAGTAGGATGTATGGTTTGCCCTACCTACCTATCGGTACCTTTATAGTTAAATCCATAAAACTTTCTCTTCCAAAGTGATTTGTTGATCATCTTGTTGAACCCGGAGAGCTACAGTCCCGTCCGCCCTTTGCCTAAAACTATGAAAACTTATTTGGCCAAGTGCCCAATGACTTAGAGCCTTGTTTACAGGCGTTCAAGCATATTTTATGATTGTTAGTTTGTCTTATGTTTTCTAAAGTGGTACATACATTTCCCGGTTAGAGGTCTTATACCTCTATGTATGGGTAAGATGTTTAATTTCTATGTATTAATTAGCTCATAGTTGCATTTAGCATGATCAATGGCTTGCTATAACATGTTTATGTCTTGCTATAAACTATTTACACTTGAAATCTTGTCTTTCACAACTTGTTGTCCACTTAATCCATTTTTCCCGAGAGATCCCTTCTCTAGTGAATCAAATGGGCCCTCGGCGGCTTTACATCATCACTTCATAGCTTCCTTCGACTGTTTGACCCACAGCCCAATTTATGTACACATCTTGTTATCCAGTTTATGTATTTGATCGATTTTTATCCCTCACAAACAAAAACTTAAAAACAAAAAAACCAAAAACACACTTCATAACTAGCCTAATATCGGAAATCGCAAGTAAACACTGCAGGCACTCTTTACCTTATAGAGAGAGCCCTCTGCGGGTCCGGAAGGCTACTGGGTCCTTGGGCTCCAAGCTTGGTTTTATGTTCGTCATTTGGCTAGCCAATCGGCCAAAATCACGGGACTCTAGCATAATGGCGATCACGGTGGGGAATTATTAGGTTCATGATAGTCTAATGACTCTTACTAGACTCTTTAGTCCTTCAATCCTAAACTCGGACCATCGACCTTTAGAATCATTTAGTATAAACTCTCTGTGTCACCATCTTAGCAAAGTGATGAATCAGGTCCATAACACTCTTACATCCTGAAACTTTTACATAAAACTCGAAAAAACCACAAAAATACTCCCTTGGATTGGTTTTTGACGGTATTGGTGGTGGACCATACAAGTATATCTCAAAACAAGCGATAATCCACACAGCTGACTCCACTAACTACAGTAAGCCTACTCACCAAAATCTGAGCTGCTATATCAATAGACTATACATCACTCATGGCATAGCGGGAGATGATAAGACACGAGTACATAATAGTCCGACAAAATCTTATAGACTCTTTGGTCCTTTAGGTACCATAAGCGAGGAAGGCAGTCCATAGACCCATTTAGAGTAAACTCTTTTTGTTCTCATTCTTTAAACAAGGAAATTAATTTAAAACAGTCTGAGATACTTTAAAACATGGTGCACATAAAACCAGAAAAAATCAAAAACATTCTCGAGAATAGTTATTGTTGGTGGACCATAGCTATCTTCACAAAAGCAACTCATTTTCACAGCGACTCACTAATCCATCCCTTTACTTTTGACCATCCTTCACCTTAGTAGAACCATAGAAAAATCACCCATCGAGAACATTTACCAATACCATTCTCTCTAAAACTACGGATCTAAGAAATGCGGCTTCACGAAGAATCAATACCGAGATCCATCGAGACCCAAATCCCTATCATAGTAGATGACCCCGAAGGAAAAGATCGCTGACGGCGGCTTAAGGCAGTCATCTAGCTGCGGTAGATTCATCAGGCAAGACGAAGATACATTGCCTAAACCTCGCACTATCCTACTAGATTACCTTTTGGAACTAGGTCATCACAAACTCTTCCCGGAAAATCATATAGTAAGATAAACTTTGACGGTCTTGAACCTAAGCCTGAGTCCTAGTAGAGAAGCTTCACCCACTATACACGATTTCCCGGCTCCTCTGTCCGGTTTGGCTCCTATCATCCTAGATGTTGCTCCGAAAACTTCCAGGATCACTAGTCCCGGTTCATGCTGCCACATTCCAGCTCCCTTAATTTCGGCCACTACTAGTCCTCATCTTGTACATCATCCATTAGCTCAGTCATGTGACACAGTACGCACCTTTGGTGTGCCACGCTTCCCCTTGGCTCTCTCCCCAAAAAAATATCAAGACAAAATCCCACACACTTTCTTGGAGAAGACACCACCACGCCTCATGACATATAAGTAGGATGTTGATGCTTATGAATACCTGGAGGTTCAAGGCAGAGGCTTGTCGAGAATGAGAATATTTGCCCAAAGTCTTGGTGGTGAACCTAAAGCATGGTTCAAAAAGCTTAGCTCCAAATAGCATCCATGATATCACGACTTCATCAAGTCTTGAGAAATAGGTGGAAATCAAATCCCATTCAAATCTCTGTCTTGAGAATATAACAATCTAAAATGGAAAAATGGGGAAAGTGTCCCAAGCTTACTATACTAGGTTGCGGTGCTTGTATAACTCCTCCCACCTCATTTCAAACCCCCACTCGGTCTAGCCTTGGCAAAGTTCCACGAGGGTTTCGATCCGGATATGACATATCATGCGAGAGATAAGGATCCCCCTACCTTGGAGGAAATGCAGCAAATAGCCATAAAAGCGAGATGCTAACTTGGCAGAGAAAGAGAGCTAGGACTAGATCGAAAGGAAGGTCACCTATAGAGACGAGGTCTCACCTCCTCACCTTCCCTATATCCTAGAATAGACGACTTAGTCAAATCCATGGCCAAAATGTGGGAAAAGATCGATGAAAAAGCTCACATTGGACAACCCGTGAAGCCACTCAATCGAGCGGAAACCAAAACTTTGGGAGGGAACGGCCCCAAAAGCAGACCAAGGGAAAATGACGATAGATCGAGGCCACCATTGATGAAAACTATGTGGAAGAGGATGATAGGGATAGAACCTCTTGATGAAAGTCATCTAAACACTCCTTAAGGGTACGATAGTGAGGTAAGGGTGTACCTCACGGAAGAAGAACAATACTTCTTTTCGCACAGTCAAGATGAGACCAATTATGAAGATCTTGACGACCACCATATATTTTCGAGAATGCCATTATAGAAGCGCACGAGGCAATATGACCTTAGAAAGTAAAGAAACCAAGACAATGTCAAGAAAGGTAACTCGAGATCTTGCTAAAGTCCCTAATACCATCCTCAAGAAAACGATGAAAGCAGTGACAAAATCAAGGTTGAGGCTTGACCAAAGCCAATGAAGTTACCCAAAACTAGTCCTCTCTCGGATATACGATGCTTCTACAAGGTCACCAAAGCAACTGGAAAAAAAATCCCTAAACAAGGTCAACAAGAAACTCGAGAACATAGACAAGGTCTTGTTGCAGAAAAATTTAGAAACAAACATATCTAAACTTCAAGTACCTTTTAGCTTTGAAGGCGAAATCGCTAAAGATCAATCATACATGCCTCTTCTCTTGAACTCATTGCATTTAAAACTCTTATAAAACCCAAGTACTAAAAGTCTTAAATCTGGGGAATGATGCAAACCTTTGTTAATCCTCATGATGACATTCACGAAGTATTGTTTGAGTCAGTGAGAGAAAATTCAAGAAGGGGAGTTACTCTTCTATTTCATTAGCCTAAAGCATCCGACCAAATCCTCCACGATGCCATACTGAACTCTAGGCGCCTCGCATAATCTTGTATACTCCAAGGTAGTAATGGAAAGATTAGGCTTGGAAATCACAAGACAAAGCCTAGACTTGTATTCATTTGATTCAGCGAGTCCAATGCAGGATTTGATCGAAGACCTTTGTTTTGGTACGCCCAAATACCCGCGAAACATCTAATCACATGGATATAGTGGTGGCGGACATTCCTCTGAAGTACGGGATGCTTCTATACGGATGTTGGGGGCAAACTTCAAGGAATATCCCCGTGGACATGTCATATGCCACCGTTCCTGTGTTTGGTCAAGCCGGGATACTCCTACGCGAATCACACTGGAAATACATGATTAGCGGTCAACATAGGCAGGATAGCATTCCAATGTGTTCTTTAACGTTCCGACTTAAACTCTTTCATTATGAATATGGATGTCGCTTGTGGAAGAACGTTCGGAAAGAAGAAACCGATATAGGCTTAGATCCACCACGGAGTTGTCACTGGTGCCTTATGATGAATTGGACCACTCCAAAACTACCATGATCATGAGCAGTGTGTCTTGAGAAAGTAAGTTTCCCTCTCCAAAGTAGGATTAGAGCAAGCACAACCCTCATGTTGCTATCGAGCAAATTGCTCTGGCTTTAGTCAAACACTGTTGAGTAACTTGTGGAAATTTCTTAGGGTAAAAGCTTTAGAGGAACCTACACATCATAAACCTATTTGGAACACACAGGGAGAAGCGAGGAGTTTAATGTTTCTACCATACATAAAGATTTACCATCCTTGACCCTCCTCTTTACATAGGCAGAAACTTTGACCATAACCTCGGTAGCTCAACATCTTCGAAAGAGTACGGGATGAACTTCTTGTGAGCAGGATAGCGGTTAATCCCGGCATACTGAATAAAGGCGGCTCATATTTTGTCTTTTCATGAAGAACTTGAAAATGCTAAAATCGGGGAATCATACAAAATACCATTCTCTGAGAGAAAAAACAAAGGAAAACATTATCACTACCTTTTCCTCAAAGAACAACTTTAACAAAAGCAAACACAACAAAATACAAAACAAATTTGAAATGATCCAAAGGATAAAACTAGTGGCCATAGAATGCAGCACGATTTTAGAAATAATATTGCATCTCCATATAACAAAAATCATGTTTTTTTCCACCCGAATCATGATTCACCAATTAAAGTGCTTTTAATCATATATTCTTGCAAGATCATGTTTCGGGTCATAATCATAATATTCCTTTGCAAAGTAGACAACTTAAAGATTTTTTCCGAGTTTGCGAGGTAGATACGATTTCAAGTTCAAAATTGCAAAACCACCCGATATCGGAAATGTTCATGAAGGCCATGTTCCCCGGTTTTAAATTTCCTGTATTTTTGCATACCTTGATGATGTACGATATCTATTTCCAAGAATTACCAAGAGTACATACATTGCAGAAGAAAGCATACGATGAAAGGGTGGAAATCGGATATTCGGAGAGGTGGGGAGGATGCAGAACATTTGGGAATTCTTGCATGAATCCCTATGTCATGTTAGAGAGAAAATTTCCCAAATTTTTCTTTTCGGGGGAGTTAAGTGGGCCAAGGGTGAGAGGAGATCCTTACGAGGGATAAGATGCGAAATTCCATTCATTTCCGAATTTTTTGATTTTGAAAACACTTTCGGTCATTGTACATACCATTGTTTGAAATATTGAAAAAATGAAAAAGTAAAAAACGGTAAAAATGGAAAAGTCAAAAACGGTAAAAAGCGAGAAAAGGGGCAAGTGAAGAGATAGAACAAAAGGCCCCATGTTCTAAAAAATAGTCTTTCGGAAAGCGAGAGCAAGTCTAAATGCGCTACTAGTGCTTTCAATGTCTTGTTCGGCTATCTAGCCTAATCATAGTTGAACATGTTTTAAATTTATTTGTTGATAAGTTAGTGAGTGCCAAGATAGTCAACATTGTGTAAGATTGACTTATGTGAGCTTAGATTAGGGAGAGATTCTGGTTCCACATGCCTAAAAACAAAACCAAAGAGAGAAGCGAGGGATGAAAAACACATTGTACATCTTAGCCCCGCTTGTCTAGTTTCCTTTTATTGCGGAATAACATTTGTGTGCCGACTTGTCTTTTATGCGCACACCAAATGCATGACAAATCGGTGTCTAATCTGATTTGATCATTTTTTGAATTTCATGTTGTAGATTAGAGAATGAAATCCACAATGTTGCTTAATCTTGACGGTCGATCTAGTTTTAGGTAGAGTAATGAAGGAGTTCATCGGCTTAATCTGAACTCCGTGAGATATAAGAGTAGAAATAGATAGTTTCATTTTGCAAAAAGAAAAATATGCATTGACAAAATTTGCTAGTTCAAATGCGCCAAAGAGAAGAAAAAATGTTAGGAAAGATAGTGGGGGTAGGTAGAAATGTCATTGATGTTAACCATCATAGCACCGAAATAACATCAAGAGAAAGGTAAATTTTGCGCCAATGGATAAGGCAACGGTATTCATAAACCAAAAATCTGAATTACCGGACACCTCTGGCAGGGGGCCGCCACTCCCAAATGGAGCCAACGATAGCCATCGGTATTTTTTTTTTACATGTTAGTGATGACTATATCCTGGTGTGTTTTCTAAGCGAGATTTCTTATGTCATTATGTCATCCGAAGAAAACCCTCCTGAAACTTTCGCCCTTCTGCTTTCGGTCCGCCCATGTCAAAAATCAAAGCCTCATTATCACTATCTTATGCTTGACCTTATTGGTACGCCTGACTTTAAAGGAAAATCCACATACTGCTTCAAAAAGATCTCCCCTATGTTAGGAAGTGGTGTTTTAAGTCATTTTACCCTTGGCAATCTTCAAAAAGCCAAAAAGCCTCCATCTGCAACTTGAGACCTACCATGTTGACCTCTTACTTTGCAAAATAATTTAACAAACGGCCCTAAGTCGCCGCCACTCATATCCCCTAGATCTCGACCTTGCATAAACCCAACCTCGAGGTGACCATTAGGTTTCCACGGTGTTCTATGGTTTATACGAAGAAAGGCGGGGAAATATAGCTTCATCTCTAGAATGCTTGAATTCTGATTAAGAGGAACAACACTTCTAAATGTAACTTGAGCACGAGATATGTTTGCAAAGCAGAAAGTTACTCATCGAGACTTTACGGCTCTTTCTAGCATGAAAATGCAAGTGAGAAAGGCACCTTTATCACGACAAAGGCGGAAAATGGTCATGGCCCCGAGAACCTCCTTCATTTACAAGCGAGAGGTTAGGGCGCCTCCTTCATCCACGAGCGAGAGGCGGCATGCTATTGACTTTGAAGATTGCAGAGTCGAGTTTGCCTTGGGCGAACAAATAAACGAGAGACTCCGGAGTTTTTATGAATGTGATGATCATAACGAGAATACGGTTGAAATATGCTAGCTCAAGGGAAAAAGAGAGTACGTAAATTACGATAAAAAGCCATTTTAAACTTTCAAAATCGTAGCCAAATATTATTGAACTTTAGAAAAGCATGTCATCGATGCAACATCCCAATCATAAAAAACTGTTTGTCCACAGATCAAATGGAATGAATGCGACAACAAATGCCATTACACGGGCGAGGAAAGAAAGTTCTTGGTTTTTCAAAAGGCACTAACCTCCATAGTCACGAGAAGCTATTTGTCAAGTAATTTGTCATGAGATGACCAAACCAAATGATGATATTTCGGTCACCTAAGAACGGTGCGAGAGAGACAATGTCACTTTGGCTAGGGTTTTTGCTGAAATACGGTGATGCTTGCGAGAAGAATGCTAATATTGATGTTTTTCAAGAGGTTCACTTACCATCACATCCGAAGGATAAAAATTTGTGTCAAGCAAGGTTGTCAAAACACCTTGGGATACCTTACACGATGAAGAACTCCTCCATGTATGAGCATATGGCCAAGCCATTGCGAGTTAGCGAAACTGATTGATATGAAGATACGTTGGAAGGATACAAAGGAAATTAAATAAGAAGTCATTGCACGGAGTAAGTGATAGTGTTTATGATGCAAAGGGATTGGTTTCCTATTTAAAGTGCATGCTGTCGGAAGCTGGCCACGTAGTGGAAGGAGAAAAATATTGAATATATATATGCCATTGATACCAAAAAGGGACAATTCCCTTAAGGGAAAAGATTAAACAACAATCGATATCACATGCCCGAAGGTCCAAAGAAACGCTTTTCAAGAAATGGTGTTCAAGGTTTTCAAATATTTACGGCGCATTATGAATGGTTTTTCCTTGTTAAAGGTAAAGGAGGAGGTAAAACGGTGAACATACTCTAGTTATGGAGAAATGATTCTATTTACAAAAAGGGTCTACACACGGTCAAGAAGCAAAGTGGTATTTGTGTATCAAAAAGCTACCTGTTTTCTGTTTTGCAAGCATATCTTTCGGATGGACGAGTGAATAGGCATTTAACTTCATGAATACGCAAAGCAAGTTTGATAAAAGAAACATCCTTTGTTTAAAATGACTTGATAACAAACACGAGTTTCGCATCATTTGACGGGAATATCATAAATGGTATAGGCAAGAAGAGTACGCTGGAAAGGGTGAGCTTTTCTTCGATCGGAAGTCCAAATAGAAGACTAGAAGCAGAATTTTAATACTGCGGTGATAAAGAAATTAAGAAAGCAAATGGGAACGTGCTTGTCCGACGATACCCTTGTTTGAAAGGAAGACTTGTGTTCAAAAGTCAACGTGAGTTCTTCTTTTGTGTATTTCAAATAAACGATCGAAAATAGCCGTTGAAGATGTTTTAAGAGTGAAATAGGAGAGTGAGAGGGTCATTTTCAAAATTTAAAACAAGAGCTCCCGCGATCTCCAAGCATCAAAGCATTTTTGAGCAAAATTGAAGTTTTCATGTTCGATTAAGGCAGAAGCGACGCGCTGCGTTTTGCGCGACGCGCTGAGAGCTGACATTTACACGGGCCGCCTTTGTTAGCGCGACGCGCTGTATAAGGTGGCGCGACGCGCCGCGCAAACCGCCGACCACACCGACGAACCGACCGAGACGGACATTCTCACGTACGACGTGTTGTCTTCAAAGAATTGACGCGGTGTAAAGTCTCCGATGCTATTCAGGATTTTCCTCAAGGTTTCCCCTCAAATTCAAGAGGTATTTCAAACTTCGACCTTGAAAATCTCGAACACTAAATTTAAACTGTTTGGTTTGAAACTATCTGGAGAGATATAGATGTATTATTGAAAGAGAGGCCTATGGAGAAAGCGTGTGTTAAAACCACTACAAATTTTTTAACATGACATACAAAAACTTTCAAAACCTTGTCACCATAGCTAAAATAAAAGGAAAACCGGTGTTTTCTTTGTATGAGGTTTTTGAAATGTAAAAACTGTAGTAACACCAAGCATTTCAGGGTTGTATTTTACGTAGCTATTTTTTTGCTCTTTAGCAACTCATTGCCAAGTGGATTTTCGGAAGTTATGAAAAAGCTTTCTTCCCACGGATAGTGATATTCTATTTTGAAAGGCCTTGATTATTTTGAAAAGGAAACCCTTGCGGCCGTTGCTCAAGCTTTGGAGTTTTTAAAACCCTGTTACTTCCGCTTTGAAATATGAGTTTGACTATATGTTCACAACAAGGTTAACTTTAAAATGAGCATGTTGTTGTTTAAGTGAAATAACATACATAGAGAACAATGAAGTTTAGTGGGAAGAGGGGTTATTGGTCAATGACTTATAGGTTAAGGCTATAGAGGAAGACTTTGTTATAGAAAGACGAGTTCTGGTCTTAAAAGAAACTTTTCACACGATCCTCCGGACATTTGCCCACATTATCAAAACGATCGAAGCGCACTCGGTAAGAGGGATTTGAAATTCTTTTTATTTTCAAAAGAAAACTCACACATCTTCGCCTAAAAGCTTGTGGTCTCCTAAAAACTACGCTCTTTTTTGCTCCAATCCACATTATTATTGATGATACAAGACGCATATGTGGTGGTTTGCTAGAAATGCAAATTGTTGAAAGATGGCACACTTATACGGGGCAAGGTTTTTAGTGATTGAAAGCCTCCTTGAGCAAGAGGAGTTTTATGTATTGGTTGACATATAAGACTTCAAAGAACGAGTGATTATTGGCATTTTTCTCACAACACACTCTTTTAGCATCTTGCCCCTCTTTCTTGTATTTTTTCACTCTTGTGAATTTGTTGAACAAAGATTTTCCAAAGGTGCGGGGACCACTTTCTAAAGGACGGGTTGTTGATAATTAAATTTTGACATTGGAAACTGAGAGTACAAAGGTGGTGGTTGATCTTTTAACTTCACAAAGTAAAGTGTTCTTCATAAAGCACTAAGCAACGATATTTCACCTAACCTATGTCTGCCCTTCTTTTCACTACATTGTATCATTTTGAAGAGTTGTTGGTATGATATTTTTCAAAGTCATTTACGAAGTAGGGTTTTTATAATTAATGTTGTCTTGAGGCAAATATTGGTGTGTGAATTGGCCTCTAACAAATCCACGGAAAGGTGATTTTCAATGCGGCACGGGGGAATATCGGCGGTTTGTTTGCCTGGTGAGGTACAATCAAAAGTAGAAAGTTGTTTTCAAGGGAGCGAAGTTGTGTGCTACAAAAGCTTGTTGCATTTCATCCAAACCACATTGTCCATATCATCCCAGGTCCTGGTGACCGAGTTTCAATCCGAAAGTAATTTTTACATACGGTGAAGCGGTTGCCTCTTCCAAAGCTTGTTAGTCGAATGCCTCCAAAGCAAGATCACGGGGAAGCGGTCCACATAAGAGATATGGGC
The DNA here is from genome assembly GCA_034641835.2 of Pinus albicaulis. NCBI lineage: Eukaryota > Viridiplantae > Streptophyta > Pinopsida > Pinales > Pinaceae > Pinus > Pinus albicaulis. The sequence continues at coordinate 154,386,158 of CM076576.1, read as the reverse complement.
TTTATCTCCATAGAAGAAATCAATGCTCACCCATATTTGTGCTTTTCAATTTCCATAAAGTAGAGTACATCTTGATTTCTGCCATAGGATAGAAGAAGTCAGAGTTTTCGCCACTAACACATTTGTGTGCTTTGAGATTCAAGGACAAACACTTCCAATTGGAGAGTCTTGATTTCAAAATTTCTCCAAGGTATGTATCCAAGGCTACCAGAATCCATTATCATGGTGAAAAGTGGTTTAAACAAGCTCATCTTGATCTAGAGGATTATAAACCTTTCATCAAGCACGAACATGAGGAAACCATCCGCTATTTTCCCTTTTTCCTATCTTCTTGACGGAGGTTATGCTCACAAGTGATGAAAGCCATAATGAGATATTTCACTTGTGAAGGGAGGTTTAACCGAATTTATGCCTATCATGTCCGCTTGTTGATGCATTTTACCGGAAAGCGAGGCAACTAAACCTTCCATACTTTTTGTCCAAAAGCATAGAAAGAAAATGAAAGCCCTCTTGTCCAAAAGAAGGCTCCACTGGTAAATCCTTCTCTCTTTCATCATTCCTTGATCAAGGAATTATCTTCTTACACCGGTGGAGAAGAAAGGGGTTTCATGGGATTCATTCATTAGCCATGCGAGATTTTACCCACTTTGTCCCTCCTGTTCATGTGTCTCCCTACTCGGCACATCCATCGCCCGATTACCTTTGTCTAGTGAGCACCACCTAAAAAGCTCAAAATGACTACGGGAAGCCAAGTCAACGGGGGAGAAGGAGAGGGCGGTGAACCACGGGGAGAAGGAGAAGGAAGTGAACGACGGCGGCTAGATGTTGATGAACGACGGTAGAGGTTGAGGAACGACGTAGAGGTTGAGAAACCGTGACGGCTAGAGGTTGAGGAACGAGGTAGATATTGAGGGACGGCGGCGGCCGGAGGTTGGGGAACGGCGGCGGCTATAGGTAGAGGGACGACGACGGACGGCGGTTGAGGAGCGACCAAGTTGGGCGAGGAAAGGGTGGAAACACCTTTTGAACCCTGGCGGTCAAGATATTGAGGAAGGAGAGCAAGCTAAAGCGCCACACTTAACAATAGCAAAGATTGTTCCTAGTAGAGGAAATTGCCCAAAAAGACACTTTTCTGGTTGCCAAGGAGGAAAAGCGCGGTTGGCTTTCAAAGGCAAAAGTAAAATTGGAGAAAGTACAAAGCATGGAGGTCGTTAGCTATCCTCCAAAGCGATGATAGTGACAATGAGGCCCGCCTCCTTGAAAACCTCCTCATTCACAAAGAGGGCAAATTGAGGTATTACGGAAGATCTTCAAGGCGAGAATTTCAACCACTTCTTGGAGGGTTGAAAACAAGCAGGATGAAGTTTCATGCAACTATTCATGAGGCGAAAGGGCAATTAAGTATAAGAAAAAGAAGCGAGAAAGGCGCAAGCAAGAATTGAAGAGCTCATTGGTGAGTTTGATGATGAAGAGGATGAAGACCAGCCTAGGCGGAAGAGGCCTAGGACCATCGGGCTTAGAAGAGCCTTGGAAAAGCGAGAGAAGCGAAGAAACAGCTCATTTAAAGGCCTTTCCTCTCCTTGCCCTCCTTGAGCGAGGAAATTGAGGAAAACAAAGAAGCATGGCTTGAGAGGGCTAACTTGACATTTGGAAACAAAGCTTGAGAAGGCGGCGAACGGGATCTTGAGCTACAAAGAAGAGGACTCTTCACTTTCGAGAAGCTAAATCAATTTGCAGGGCGAAAATTAAAGTGTACAAAGAGAAAATTGAAGAAGTTGAAGGAGAAGCGCCTAGCACGGAAGGAAGGGAAAAGCATATCAGCCCTTGATATTTTGGCCTCGGCTTCGGAGCACGCATTGCTGGACCCTTGAGGGTCATGCATGTAAATTTTAGGCCTTCGACAACTTTTTGTTTTTTGGCATTTTTTGGGTTTTGGTCGAAAACTCATAATTTCGCCATTGCGGTTTGAGGAATTGTCAAGGGGGAGGAGGATGACAACGATAGATGCTATATTTTTTGAAGCGGGTCTCCGGCGATTTTCGGGGCATTTGAAGATCATTCGCCCCCTCAAATTGGCGAAAAACAACCTCATTTTGCACGTTACGCATACATATCGGCGATGTTGCTATTTTCTGGGTTTTTGCACACGGGTACAGTTTTGGATGACTTCCGGACCTCGAATTGAGTTGGTTTCAGTTGCGCCGGAAATTAGACACGGAAGATCTTTCCATCAAGCCCTCATGGGCCCCATTTCGACATCGGGAAGGCTGCCATTTGCATCCAGCAAGTCGGGGGACCTTTTTCGAGGCATAAATATGAAGTATTTTTGTAATTTTTGAACTCCAAAAATCTGCTTTTCCCAAATGTGCGTTAAGCTATTTTATCATTGGGAAATCATGTAAAGTCAATATAATTTCCGTTTTTAGCCGGTTTTTAGATATTTTGTGGGATATTTTGTGCCTTGGGCTTTGCAAAGCCTCAAGGACAAGTTTATGAATATTTTGACTTGGCCAATGGGATAGCTAGTTGCTCCATGAGGTTCCTCCCTCAAGCCTATTTATTCCATGGTTCTCATTGTAAATCAGAGAGCTGAACTTAGAGAAGGAGTGTGGTAGTGCCTGAGCTTTGAAGAATACACTTGAGTTATGATTTTTGGTATACTCTTGGATGCTTTTGAGGAATGATGAAGGATTGTTGATGGATTCCTTGACATGGTAGAATGGTATAGTGTTTCTTGATATGTTTTTGTCTTCTAGTTTTCATTCATAATCCATATTTCTTGCTGCTATAGATGAGTAGAGATTGATTTTGAGATATGCCCATGGAGGCACCTCAAAATCCTGAATCTTCATAGCTTGATGTTTTATCCTCCCTTAGTTATGCTAAAAATTCTTATTGCTCTTTGTGCTTAAGGTATAAATTTGCTAAGTTTTATTCATAAGTTCTATGTATGTTGAGTAGGATGTATGGATTTTCCCTACCTACCTATCGGTACTTACATAGTTCTTTCCATAAAACTTTCTCTTTGGTGATTTGTTGATCTTGTTGAACAGGAAAGCTTTAGTCCGTCCCCAGCCCTTTATAAAACTGAAAACTTATTTGTCCAAGTGCCCAATGACTTAGAGACTATGTTTAGGCGTTCCGGCATAGTTTATGAGTTGTTAGTTTGTCTTATGTGTTTTCCCCAAAGTCGATAGCCATTTCCCGAAGTTAGAGGTCTTATACCTCTATGTATAGGTAAGGTATTTGAATTTCATATTAATTAGCTCATAGTTGCATTTAGCATGATCAATGGCTTGCTATAACATGTTTATGTAAACATAAACTAGTTACACTTGAAATCCTTGTCTTTCACCAACTTGTTGTCCACTTAATCCATTTTGCCCGGAGATCCCTTCTCACAGTAGATCAAATCGGCCTACGGCGGCTTTACATCATCACTTCATAGCTTCTGTGACACATTTTGACCCCATAGGCCAATTTATCCACATCTTGTTATCCGGTTGTATTTGATCAGTTTTATCCCTCACAAACTTAAAAACTTAAAAACTAAAACCAAAAACACATGCAACTAGCTAATATCAGGAAATCGCAAGTAAACATATAGACATATTTTACACTTATAGAGAGAGCCCTCCTCTTTAGTCCGAAGGCACTGAGTCCTTGGGCTCCAAAGCTTGGTTGATATTGCACATGGAAGTGTTTGGCTAGCCAATCGGCCAAATCACGGGACTCTAACAGGGCCCATTCATTATCACTGCTACTAAGTGAGAATGCTGTAGATCTGCATGGTGATACATATGTTGTCTCATAGGAAGGCACAATTCTAAACTCATAGCTAGCCATTGTACATAGGGTCATGCTCATCCCATCTTTTGAAACTCTACACTTCAACTCAAAGTGTTTAATGTAGCTCAACAATGATGAACTAGGATAACTCTTATCCTCATCCTTGATTAGATCAAGGGTCCTCAACATTGTGATATGTTGCTACCTCAAATCAGCATTTGGTTCTAACCCTTGGTTATGCATTGGCTTACGATGGCATGTTCCGATAAGTTTCAAGAAGATCTACTGAAGCAATATGTGATGAAATTGCATGCATACCTTGGATCAGGTGATGGCTGTGGGAACCTCTTGCAAGAACACAATACTTTATCCAACGGGGACAATAGTGTCTCCCGACTACGGTAAGAGTGATGGCTATTACAGCCCGTGTACCCGGTCTTGAATCTACCTCCTCCTCATCATGCATCTCCTGAATCATGCATGGGAATCTATATGTCAAGAGCTCAATAATATCTTGCAAAGATGCAAGTGTCTTGTTGGGTCTCAATCTAGTCTCCCAAACTGAGTTCATTTAATTGTCAACCAGGATTTGTAAACTGCTGAAGTGAAATGTACCATATGTACCTAGGTGCTTGTTTCCTAGTGCGTTGTGTGTAGTGTTTTGTGATGTTTTGGTCTTTTATGTTGATTTATGATGTTTTTGGTCTTTTGAAGTTTTATGTTTATTGAAAATGCCTAGAAAACTATTAATGAAAAGAAATTGGTGGTCAAAAACACGGTTGAGCCTAATGTATGGAATGGCATTGTAATCAAAACAACAAACAACATCTAAACTATGGTGAATAGAAACAAGAGCTTAATGATGACTTCTTAAACAAATGACACAAACTAGACTTTGAGAAATGATCACTAAATATGCAAGTTTTCTAACTAGATAGTTAGACACTAATCATGATGCAACATTTTATTCTAAGCTCATATTCCATGACTAATTCCTAGTTCTATTACGCAATTTCAATTGAATGTCTGAGCCTATACTCAAGAGTTATTGGTTTCTTTTCAAGGTGGTTACATTGAGAAGAGCTCTATTTATGGTGAGGAATTTGCGGAGATGTTTCGAGACCTTGTAATGATGTTATCTTCTGTTCCTAAGGTTATGGATCTTTGGTGGTTTTCGAGAAAAAAAAGATATTTGTAAATAATGAAGGTGTCACCTGAATCTGTCAACTAAAGTGATCTACTGTGCAAAAGGTGACAATGTGACTATGAGATGTAAGTGCAATGAATTAGTTTAAACATGAGCTTAAGATGCTTCTAAACTAGAACAATGTTAAACTATAAGCCATCATCAAACTTGAAGCAAAGTAGTGGACATTAATTAAATGCAAAATGAAACTAGGACGTTCTAACTAACATGCATTATTCTATGCAGTTACAATACGTGCAAATTTCATCATTAGTGATATTTTGGAAAAGTTCCTTCTTGTGGAAGAGAGGTAGAACAATTAAGTTTGTGGACTTGTATGCAATTGAAAGCAAATGAGCGAAAGCAAATGAAAAACTTAGTTATCACATCACGGTCATATCTTGAACTTCTTAAGGATGTCTTGGAAGAATTTCTTCTTGTGAGTGATTAGAACAAGTGCAACGTGATAGTGAAGACTAAAAACTACAACTAATTCCTCTGATACTATAGCTATTCATCATTCATTGTTATGATCTGTTGGAAGAATGTCTTCTTGTGAAAAGAGCGGAATGAATATAACTACGGTATCTAGTTAAAAAAAATACAAATTCAAATCCTATCCTACGGTACCATAGTCATTAAACATTCATCATTTTAGTTTGTTGGAAGAGTGTCTTTCTTGTGGAAGAGCTTGGAACGAATATGACTACGGTAGCTAGTTAAAAAAAAAAATACAAATTTAACTCTATCCTACAATACCATAGTCATTAAACATTCATCATTTTAGTTTGTTGGAAGAGTGTCTTCTTATGGAAGAACTAGAATAGTGCGACTACGGTAGATAAAACAAAACAACTACTAATTCAAATGCGAACGTAAAGACATACGAGAAAAACTTATCTAGTTTACGCAAAAGGGAAATCCGTGCGAGGGCGGGGGCCCTCTACCCTTGACGGCATTCAACTCCAAATTAAATCACGCCTTCAAGATAATTTTATGTTTTGCTCCATTAATGATGCAATAGTTTGAACAAAATGCTCTTTGTGTCTTTAAGACGTAACACGGAAGTTTACACAAAATCCAGTGACAAATCTAACACAAAATCTCTAACTAAGCTCTCGGCCTACTCGAGTTTATAAAGTAAATGCGAGTAACAATAATTACAATAATTTAGGAATGATGTCTTTCCTTATCCAAATCATCTTAGGAGTCTTTGAGGTGGGTTGCGTGAAGGAGAAAAGACACACGGGTAAGACGATCCTGGTAGGGTCTTCCTTCACGAATGTGTTCCCACGTGCATAACCGTACCCGAAGATTCATTTCCTCTTCCATGACGAAAACACACCATGTAGGCACGACGTGGATCATGCCCATATGCGTTTTTTTCCTCGAGGCCACGGAACATACTCAAACATAAAGGTAGGCTGAGAATCGCCGAGTTAATACGAATGCACGTGCCGTGAATTCGGTCAAAATGTGCCCTTAATGCCAACAATCACAAAATTCAACAAGTCGGTCATGTAAACCATTCTAGAGTAATTTTAACTATTTTTATTGATCAATTGGGTTTAAAATAGAAATGGACAAGAGAAAATGAGGTAAAATGAAATTGAAGAAAGAAAAACACAAATTTGAGGCTCAACATACCCCCAACTACTTGTCTCTTTGCATGTCCTCATACGAATTATCCTATGGTCGATGTACGGAACATCTAATCCCCTTGTACTCCTTTGTCACCGAAAGCTACAGAAATATGCAGGTTTACGATCACAAGTTTGAACACGAGGTTTGTGAGTGCCCACCGATCAACTTTTTGTTCCTTGTCTTCATCTTACTGTTGGTCCTCTACTTTGTCTATATGTAGGGATAAGGTTGAGTTCATGTCGATCTTGAGCTTGATTTGATTTTTGAAATTTCATTCTCATTTTTGATGTGTCTATTCAACAATTCCAACTCATACCTATCCCTCCTTAATATATCAATTTCGGTCGGTGGAGGATGAGGTTCTCTTCTCTTTACGAAGGCTGTCCTTTCTAAAGTTTCCACATAATCATAGATTTCTGTTCGACGGGGATCAATCTCGAAGTGCCTTCATAAAAATCTTCATCATCATCCTCTTCCATTGATGTTTCTTCATCTTGATATTGATTACCCATTTGTCGATTGGTGTTTTTCTTGATTTCCTTTTAATCTGTGGCTTCTCCTAAAAATTTGAGGACCCCTCTCCTTTCTCTATGCGCAATTCCTTGATTATCTTCTTTTCCTTTAGTTGGCTCTTGATTCGAGTCAACTTCTCCGCTCTTCCTCTTTGCTTTCTTGGTATTTGGTTTGTCAATTTTACCTTTTGAATTCCTCCATTTCCTACTTCTCTTTGTGGTACGTAGTTCGGTGATAGTTCTTTTGCTTCTTCAAAATGATTTCTTATTAAGAAATCATCCCATGTATCATTTGTTTTAGATAGATGATGCTCGGTCAAGGGTACATCCAACCCATGATGATACGGGGTTGTGCAAAAAATAGAACTCTTCACCTACGAAAGATCTGGGGAAGCCATTTCTTGAGACTTTGATACAAGAAATATGGTAGATTCAAATCTTCTCCTAGAAAAATTTAACATTAGTCTAATGTATTAGACATAAAATGTCCCATATCTACCCTCACATGTAACAAATTTTTGCCAAAAGAAGTAGTATATTTCTCCATTTGCTTTTCAATGTTATGCTGAGAATTCCTTTCTTGAACACACTAACATCCATATTTGGTGATTTTAAATTTGTTTCCGGGGAGTCATTGTGGAATTCCCTATTTTTAAACCATCTTTCTCCGGTTACGGACAATCCAGCAACCTCTTGCTATAAAAACGATGTGATAAACTTGACATCCCCCCTATTTCAACTTCGGTACCTTGGAATGATACGTAGTGTTTTGGTGACTTCCTTATGGAAGCCATTAAAAATTTTCCAAGAATTGAAGCCATCCTATTTGTTGTAACATCTCCTTGCATTGTGGGTAACCTTCTAAATATTTTGATCCCGGAGCTCGGTCCTTACGATGGAAACCCATGATGTTTTTCAATATCAAATTAACACTCTTCTCTACCCACAAAACAATGTCTTTTGCTTTTAAACGGATTAAAATGGCTTCAAGCTCCTAATGAAAATGGCTTCAATTTTGGAATGACACACCTTTGATTTATAATAGCAACGGCTTCAAAACCTCTGTAGTGTACCTCCTATTGATAAATAGTACCTTCGGAATCTAGAATTGATGTACTTCTGTTGAACTTTGGAGTGATATGAAAACATTTAATTTTCGAGCTAATATATCCTACATTAGACGGTGGTAGATAATTTTAAGTTTCTTTTACAATATAATACCTGTCTTTAAATGTGAAGAACTTCAAACTCAATGTGATAAACACTTGTTTCTAGTAACATAGACAAACTAGTCTAAATATAACGATATGAGCCAGTATGTTTAAATTCTTTCTGACATCTGCGTCTAGGGTAACAACGGACTTCAAACTCAATCACTACCACACCTCTGTCTTTGGTAATAACGGACTTACTAAACATAATCACTACCACAATTCTGTGTTTGGTAATAACGGACTTTAAACTCAATCACTACCACACCTCTTGTCTTTGGTAGCAAAAGTCTTCAATTTTAGCACCTCTTGATAACCCACCGCGCAGATCTCTTTAAACTCTACACGGCCACAGTGCTGTGTTGACGGTGAAAAATGCTCCAAACTTCGTTCACGGTGATATGCTATACATTCACGGGATCAAGTGGTTTTGAGTTCTCACACTGTGACCCCATGTTCCAAGTTACCTCTTCGTGCTGTCACGATGATAATGGTAACCCGCTTTTGAATGAGATAAGCTGCGGAATGACGTTATGGCAAATGGTCACGGCATAGAGTAGTGGAGTGAGGTGGAGGAGTTATTAATTAGAGACGGCGGAGGATTTACGACGGCGGGGAAAAATCATCATCATTAAATAACTTGGTTAAAGTCGTGGGAAGCCAAATGCTTTGGCAGTTTCACGCTCCAATGTTTTATCGGATAGAAAATTTATTAGGATTTTATTCAGGTCTGTTCTTGAAGGGTTTCATTTGGTGTTTTAGTCAATAGCTAATTAATAATAACACAGATAATCACAACTAAACTATCTTTAAACTTTTATGAAGTGCCATGTGTTTAAAAATTTATTCACCTGCGCCCTTTATTTGGTGTTTGTAGCAGCCTTTGTCTTTCTTCCTCATCTTTGAAATCTTTACAATTTTCTTGATATTTTAAGTCTATTGGTCATGGATCACTTTGTTGTAATTCTGATGTCTGCTGGGTCAGTGCCTTGAGGTTTGTATTTTTCAAAAAGAGCTTGTCAGACTGCGGAAAGAGTGAGTGTTCATAAAGGAAGGAATGTCCTTAAAGAAGCTGAAGATATTCACCTTAGAACACTTTAATCATGAAAATGAAATGTTTGGAGGATGGGTGAAATGTTATGAAAATGGATGAAAATGGATGATGGATTATGATATGTATGAAAGTGATATAAACAAGATAAATGGATTCGAGTTCATGGAATGAAGGAACATAAGAGTACATGCGCAATTCATGACATATTTTTATTCTTCAAACAGAATATCAGTTATTATTTTGACATGAAAATGAAGTGAATGGAAGATGGAGTGTAATGAATGAGATGTGGAATGGAGTGAAATGAATGATGGACAGATAGTATGGATGAATGCGTGAATGGAGTGAGATGAAATGAATCATAAGTACTATGTGCTGAACTTATGATTTTTATAACGAAATTTGCTTAGAAACAAAAATGGGAAAAGTTAGAGTGTCGGAAGAGAGTTCCGTTTTCACCCTATCTTCTGTATAAACATGCCAATCGATTCTGGTTTCATGTTCATACCTTTATTTTTTTATTTTTTTTTATTTTTTTATTTTTTATTTTTATTTTTTATTTTATTTTTTTCAAAAGAGAAATGCTTGGAAAATTTAATCAAGTTGATGAAGAAGAAAGACTCTGCTTAGACAACACCACATCATTGTCTCCATGGAACTTCCTTGACAAACTCTTCTCTGAGAGTGGCTTGTGGTGTAAGCTTCGGTCTATGGCCATTCACAAGAAAAGTGACCTCCTCTTCATCTATAGTTACGATTTCTTGCTTCCATTATCAAAAATTCGAACAATTTCATATGGCCCAAGCCAATGTGTACGAAATTTCCCTTGAAAATCCTTGAATTTTGAATCAAACAAGAAACCCAGTGCATACTTTAAATTTCTTCTCCTTGATGTACTTGTCATGCCATCTAGCCCTTTCTTTGTTGGACTAGACTTGTTTTCTGACTGCATCTTGTCGATCTCATCCAATTCATTAATTTGCTCCGATCATGCTTTTGTGCCTCGTTAGATCAAGTCCCTACTTTGACTGCCATCTTGAATGTTTGAATTTGGAACTCTATAGGAAACAAAACTTGCTTCCCATAAACAAGCTCATAAGAGATGCTGGCTTTGTTGTGTTTCTGTACCAGTTCTATGATACAAGGCTTGGAAGCCTATCTATAATCTATGTAGATGAACGATCTTTGTTAGGATTCCTTGATGACTTTATTAGTGGATTCCACTTGACCATTTTGTGGATGATAAGGAGTAGATGTTCTAGCCGTTTTGTGCTCTCCATCATTTGCTCACCTTGATGTAAATTGAGCTCCTTGATACGCAACAATTTCCCTTGGGACACCAAAGCAGTAAAAATATCCTCAAAAGAAAAGCCAACTACGGATGATTCATTAGCATGCAAGTAATGGTTTAGCTTCCTTTACTTATTAACATAATCGGTGCAAACTAATATGTATTTCTTTTGTCTTGATGGAGGACTAATAGGTCCTACAAAATCCAAGGCCCATTTGCAAAAGGTTCAATGTGTGCAGGGTTGTAGTAAGCATCTCACCTGAGAGAAAGGTTTCCCTACCCTTTGTATTTGTCACACCTTTTGACATATTCCCTTGCATCTTTAAACAAATATGGCCAATAATATCCTAAGTTAAGGATCTTATAGGCTTTCCTCTTATCACATAGAAATTCTGTGCTTTAGGAGTTCATCATGACCTTTATAGAAATTTGAACATCTCATACACGAACACACCTTCTAATGATCAAATGCGAATTTTGTCTTGTACAACTCATTGTTCCATGAATATCTTGCACTATCATTAATGATTTTTCTTTTATCCTTACGTTCATAATTGAAGGAAATTTTCACAGAAACTAAATAATTAGCAATATCGACAAACCATGGAGTTTGAGGTAAAGCTACTGCAAAAAAGTGTTCATCGGGAAATTGATCTTCAACAGTTATGTCCACAGTGTTTTGATTCTAGACGGAAGTCGACCACGGTGTTTGTTTTCCAGGCCTATCTAGAATGACAATGTTGAATTCTTGCAATAATAACAACCATCTTATAACTCTACCATTAGTGATTGATTTATTCATTAAATATGTGTGGAGAATGATCGGTGTGAATAAAAGTATCATGGCACATTGCTATAGTGTCTAGGTTGTTAATGGCACTTGAACAACATTTCAAAACTCACCGATTCTGGGTATAGTTTTAACTTTCTGCGGGAGTCAATTTTCTTGATATAATAGATGGCATAGGGGTCGTCTTTTGTCCCAATGTCCAGGCTGTGTGGAAGCATCTATTGAGATGTGAAAAGGTAACCCTGAATGGGTCCTTAATATGGGTGCTTGAAATTTTGGTTTGAGGTTTCAAAAGATAAACGTAATCGAAGTCACTTAAATTCACAATGCTGGTAGGTAATTTGAAGAGAGGGAGATGTTATTTTGGTGAAGTTTTCTTGTAAATCTCGATAGTACTTAGTAAATCCTAAGCTTATTACATCTCTTTGACAACCCAGGATGGATGGGTTAGAAATAACTTCAACTTTCGCTAAGTAACTACTCTAATCCATCCCACGAAATGTGGTGCCCTAAAACAATACCTTCGAACATCATAAAACATTTTCATGACTAAGAGAAATGTTTGCTTCTTGACATATATTTTTAAGACCTTTTCCAAGTTTTCCTAAGCCTATTACGATGTATTCCATAAGCTATAAAATCATCCATGTACACCTCTACAGGTCATGTACGGGTGAGAAAAAATTCCTAATGCGCACTTCAGGATATTTGCGGGGAATTTGCAGAAAATTTTAATCCAAATGGCAATACTCGGTGACTAGGTACCCCAAGGACAAGTAAATGTGGTTTTATCTTGGTCTTCCAAGTGCTAGTTTGATTGTAACCACTAAATCCATCCGGGGAATGAAAAGTACTTTTTACTATTTAATGTATCTAATACTTGATCTATGAAAAGGTAAGGGAAAATGGTCTTTAAGAGTAGCTTTATTCGGTTTTCATTGATCTTTTGCCTCCATTTTCCATTTTTCTTAGGTACAATTACCTAGGGGAAACCCACGACTATACGAAATAGGATAAATGAAGTTAACATTTAACAATTTTTGTAATTCTTCCTTGACAATTTCCCTAAGATTTGGATTGTCCGTCTTTGAGGTTGTCTAATTGGTTTGCAATTTGCCTCTATATAGATGTGATGAGTACAAGTCTTGGGACTCCTCCTTTCATGTCGGTGTATTCCCATGCATATGCGAAGAATGTCTGTGTCTTTTGACTAGCTCTTCTTGTTGAGATTTTTCCAGGTTTTTGTTTATGTTCAGGTTTTTTGAAAAAATTTAGCTTGCTCAGAAGCTGCCAAATTTGTCCATAGAATGAAGAGACATCTGGCATCTGGATAACTTAAGAACTCAATATTGGATCTCTCTTGAAATTATTCTTGTTTGTGCTGGAGAAAATTCAAAATTTTTTTTTCTGGGTATTCAGAATTTGATTATCTTCACTGTAATTACGGGGTATGTGAAGAGTGGTTGTATAAATATTCTTCATCCTCTATCCATTGGTGTATCTCTAGATACTGTAATTGTCCTAGGCTGGAGGATATAAAGTGAATTTCTTTGTTGAAATTCACCTGGAAAATGTATTATCAACGGACTACAACTGTAGAAAGCATCGGTTATGGCCAACCAGGTCTTCCTAGTATAACGGGATGGCCTCCTGGGTTATTCTTGGGTGTCGGGATCATGGCTCCACGGGGGTACTCCAGAGTCTAGGGTTTTCTTGGAATGTCTTCTATTACCCCATGTTGATCAGGTCTCCATATTGTAATGGTAACATGGGTGTAAAGAGAAGGATGGAGATTCGATTTGTCCATGATTTGTCTACTCATGATATTTATTGCTGCTCTAAGTCAATGAGTGTGTTTTGAATTTCCAATTCCATTGATGTGAATTTTGACAATGTTGGATTTCTGGGTCAAGGTACTTTGGAATAGTAGTCTTACCAATCATAATGTACGGTATTTGTCCTACCGAGTTGAATTTTCTTGGTTTCTCTTATTCTTTTCTTTGTTGTCTTCATACCTGTTTCTTTGTTGTTTTGGCTAAAGTTGGGATTTCCTTAATGGCTTGCAATAATGGAATTTTAATGCAAACATTTTTCATTCATCCAAGAAATCATAATTAGAGCACCATTGTTGTTTTTCTGCCTTTGTCAATTTGTAATGTACAGGAAGGGAGGTATAGAAGTAGATGTGGATGGTTGCTCTAATATGGAGTTGAACATTGGATCTTTTATTTCAGTTTTTCAATGTTTTGGCCTTGAAGGTGTTTTCCTCAGACTTTTGTCTTGGTAGAGTCTTCCTAAATTATCTTGTTCTTGTATGATCCTGGAAAGGTTTCTCTTCTCAAGTATCCTTTGGAGACCTAAGGTTAGGACATCACTAAGGTCTAGAAGGAGTAGTCAAATAAGTTGGAAATTGTTGTCCTTCTATGTTATGTAATGCAGGGGGTTCTTATTATTGGGGTTTGGTATGGGGTACAGAAATTTGGTAATTGATTGGATTTTTGAGGGAATGGTAATGGAAGTGGTTGATTTTGATGAGGTTGGTTCGAGATGATGTTGTTGAGAATTTTGTTGAAAATTTTGTTGAAGATTTTTGAGGAAAAATTTGTTGAGGATTTTGAGGATAAAATTGTGGATATGGTGGATAGGATGGTGGATACGATAATGCTGGAAGTATCTTCCATAGGGACCTTGTGATCCTTGTGCCCAAGCTTGAGATTGATTTTGAAATTGGGGCCAAGGTTAACATAAGAATTCAGGTGGAGGTTGATTATACATTTGATCATGAAATCCCCAATATTACGAGATCCCACCTTGGTCTTCTAAGACCAGTTAAGAGATTAAGTAGGGTCACGGGGTTTATTCTGAAAAAACTGACGCGAGACAGGGAAGAGAAGGACAATTCTTGGTCTCATGTTTCTCGAAACAAATAACACGAGTTTCTACAACTGCACATCGAAGGACACTCTCTCAGAGGCATGTTTCTTCTACATTGGGACTAAAAAGATTGCCAGGAGCATGGATGACCTTTTCTTATTTTGTATCTTCGGGGGTCCTTTGTTGTTCTTTAAGGCTCCTAAGATGTCAGTTAAAATCATCAAGCATGTGTCCTATTTGATCTACTTACGCTCCAGACTGAATTTACTTGCTCTTGCAAAGAAGCGGATCTCTTACGGACCTTTACAATAGTTTTGGATTTCCCTGCGGAAGGGATTATTCTAACTCGGATATTGGCCCAGTGTCCATGAACTGTGATATATCCTTTTCCCATCTATTGAGATATCCATGTTCATCCTATTAGTTTTCAACAAACTTTTTAAGTGTCTTGATCTAGGTTTTCCATTTGTGCCCACTTTTGTGACATATTTGATATTTTTCCAACAAATCTTCTAAGTTTTTCATCTTCTTTTTGTAACATCTTGAATACTTGCTATTATGATTCGCCGGCCTTGACAATCCAGTATCTCTAGAAATGCTTGTTTCATGTCCTTCCATGTCCCTAGCTGAATATTGTTTAACTCATAAACCACTTCAATGTGTACAGTTGAGAAATAATTTCAATTTTGAGCATCTTGAAAAGTGTGCGAAGTCCCCACGGCCTTCAAATTCGAATAGAAAAGTTTAGGGATCCTCGATTTTAAAGTCCATAGAAGTTCGGAAGAATAGAGGTGAAATGTTTTTCATGGTTGTATTGGTTTCTTCATCAAGTATAGGGAACCCAAGAGCTTCCTATTCTACACCCTCTTCCTCCATACGCACCTCTACCTCCTCTTCCTCCTTCTCCTCCTGCCTCCTACCTCACCTCCCCTCCCAAAATAGTGTGTGTTTCATTATGGCTCTCCTCCTCCTTCTTTTTCATGGTTGACTCTCCTGTGGAAGTAGAAAGGTTTGTATCCTCAACAAGGGTTTTGGATCCTCTTCTTTAGCAGGTTCAGTGGATGAAGTGGAAGGTTTCTTTAATGGAATAGAGTGACCTTAGATCTTCTAGAAGTCAGGATCGATAAAGGATGGAAGATGGAGAGTTTTGAGTTGAAAATTATTACTAGCTACGGATCTAGATGAAACAAGTGGTGTTCTAGATGTCAAGCTTCCTACCTCTGCTTGCTTATAAATCTTCCCCTTGAATCTCTCTCTACGCATAAAAATTGTTTTTGATTGCTAAAAACAAAGGAGTTACCTAGATTTCTTCCCGGCGGCAACGGCGCCAAAATGTTGGGTCTCAATCTAGTCTCCCAAATTGAGTTCATTGGTGTCAACCGGGATTTATGTAATACTTTGAAGTGAAATGTACCATATGTACCTAGGTGCTTGTTTTCTAGTGCGTTGTGTGTAGTGTTTTGTGATATTTTGGTCTTTTATGTTGATTTATGATGTTTTTGGTCTTTTGAAGTTTGTATTTTACAATGAAAATGCACAGAAAACTAATGAAAAGAAATTGGTGGTCAAAAGCTGGAGTTGAGCCTAATGTATGGAATGGCAAATGTAATCAAAAACAACAGAAAACAGCATCTAAACTTCTGGCTTGAATAGAAACAAGAGCTTAATGATGACTTCTTAAACAAATGACACAAACTAGACTTTGAGAAATGATCACCTAAATATGCAAGTTTTCTAACTAGAGATAGTTAGACACTAATCATGATGCAACATTTTATTCTAAGCTCATCTATTCCATGACTAATTCCCTAGTTCTATTACGAAATTTCAATTGAATGTCCATGAGCCTATACTCGAAAGAGTTATTGGTTTCTTTTCAAGGTAGTTACGTTGAGGAAGAGCTCTATTTATGGTGAGGGAATTTGCGAGAGATATTTCGGTCTTGTAATGATGTTATCTTACTGTTCCTAAGGTTATGGATCAACTTTGGTGGTTTCGGAACAAAAGATATTTGTAAATAATGAAGAATTTTGTCTTATAATTCTATCAACTAAAAGTGATCTGCTGTGCAAAGGGTGACAATGTGACTATGAGATGTAAGTGCAATGAATTAATTTAAACACGAGCTTAAGATGCTTATAAACTAGAACAATGTTAAACTATAAGCCATCATCAAACTTGAAACAAAGTAGCTGGACATGAATTAAATGCAAAATGAAACTCCGGAGCGTTCTAACTAACATGCATTATTCTATGAAGTTACACAATCTGTTTGTTCTTTATCGTTAGTGATATTTTGGAAAAGTTCCTTCTTGTGGAAGAGGTAGAACAATTCGTATGGACTTGTATACAATTGAAAGCAAATGAAGCGAAAGAAAATGAAAAACTTAGTTATCACATCACGGTCATATCTTGAACTTCTTAAGGATGTCTTGGGAAGAATTTCTTCTTGTGGAAGAGTGATTAGAACAAGTGCAAGTTTGTGATAGTGAAGACTAAAAACTACAACTAATTCCTACAATACTATAGCTATTCATCATTCATTGTTATGATCTGTTGGAAGAATGTCTTCTTGTGAAAGAAGCTTGGAATGAATATAACTACAGTATCTAGTTAAAAACAAATACAAATTCAACTCTATCCTACGGTACCATAGTCATTAAACATTCATCATTTTAGTTTATTTGGAAGAGTGTCTTTCTTGTGGAAAAGCTGAACGAATATGACTACGGTAGCTAGTTAAAAACAAATACAAATTTAACTCCTATCCTACAATACCATAGTCATTAAACATTCATCATTTTATTTTGTTGGAGAGTGTCTTCTTATGGAAGAACTAGAATGAGTACGACTACGGTAGATAAAACAAAACAACTACTAATTCAAATGCGAACGTAAAACTGATAGGAAAAACTTATCTAGTTTACGCAAAGAAATCCGTGCAAGGGGCGGGGCCCTCTACCATGACGACGTGTCTCCAAATTAAATCACGCCTTCAAGATAATTTTGTACGCTCCCATTAACGATGCAATAGTTTGAACAAAATGCTACGTGTCTTTAAAGACGTAACCACCCGGAAGTTTACAAAAATCCAGCTGACAAATCTAACACAAAATCTCTAACTAAGCTCTCGGCCTACTCAAGAGTTTATAAAGTAAATGCAAGTAACAATAATTACAATAATTTAGGAATGATGTCTTTCCTTATCCAAATCATCTTAAGTCTTTGAGGTGGGCTGGCATTGAAGGAGAAAAGACACACAGGTAGGAACTTGATCCTAGTAGGAGTCTTCCTTCACAAATGTGTTCCCACGTGCATAGCAGGTACCCACGATTCATTCCTCTTCCATCGACGAGCAACACACCATGTAGGCACGGCGTGGATCATGCCCATATGCGTTTTCCTCGAGGGCCCTGGAACATACTCGAAACATAAAGGTAGGTATGAGAATCGCCGGTTAGCTACGAATGCACACGTCTGCACCCGGCTAGTTCCGATCGAAAATGCTTAACGATGGCAACAATCACAAAATTCAACAAGTCAGTCATGTAAACCATTCTAGAAGTAATTTTAACTATTTTTATTGATCAATTGGGTTTAAAATAGAAATGGACAAGGGAAAATGAGGTAAAATGAGGTGAAGGAAAGCACAAATTTGAGGCTCAACATGTCTCTTCTCTGGATACAAGTACTTTTGTAGTTGGTGGTGAATGTAGTGACCCCTTGTCCAGAGTAACAAGAATGACATCCTCCTTTGCTCCCTTAGGAAATGTCTCTTTATGACACATCTTTTGTTTTCTCACATCAAACTTTTTTCTCAACTTGTGAAAGAAATCTAAATATTTAGTCACCTTTGCATGCTCCATGTAACCAAACCACCAATCATTGGCTTCACCTTGATGATGTAGTGCTGCAATTTTGACAACCTCTCCTTCAGCTATAGGGTGTAGCCTGAAAATTGTATCTAACTCTTACCTCCAAGCCTTAACATTGCTTGAAGAATATCCATCAAATGTAGGCAAAAAGAATCTATTGTTCCTCTTTCTTCAATTGCTGCTATAGGATCCTCTTTATTGTTTGATTGGGAAGAATTCTTGGAGAGTTAGACTCTCCTTGAATGCTCTAGACCATGCTTTTTACTCTTTAATATACAGACTGAGAGTCTCATGAGTCTCAGATTTTTTTCTTTCTTCATTTCTATACCATTCACCTTCTTCAAAGAAAGTGGGTATAGTAGATCTATAAGGAGATCTATGATTCTGCGGTTTTCTTTGTTTTTGATAGGAAGTGCTTGGACCTTCGTCATCAAATATTCTTCTTGGATCATCATTTTTCCTTTCTCTCTTAATTTTTTTAACCTCTTTGGAGAGATATTGCATGGATCTAAACATAAAAGTGGCAAAAATGAAAACCTTCTTCATGATAGATCTCATCTATCCACTTCTTCTTTTGATGCAAAAGATGAAGTGCCCACAAGCTGAGCCAAAGATCATGCTCTGATACCACTGTAATATCTCAAAGGGATAATGCAATAATACTAAAACACAATATAATAACTGCAACAAGGTAAACAATAAATCTATATACACATCAAAATGCATAGAAATAGTTGAGCAATTTTACTATATAGGAGGTGAATAACAAGTACAACAATGCTCAAAATATGAGACACTAAAGCCAAAGAGATGGCCTAGAATGACCTTGAAATGATCCCACAAAAGGGACTGCGTAAATGCTAAACTACTCGAAGGCAAACTATGTTGTCCCTGCTGCAATTGTTGGGACTGCAACTTCTAGAAAGATAGAAAGTTAGATCTAGGTAGTATAGGAGCTCCGAAGATGCTGAAAACAAAGATCTAGGCTCTATGATGGATACCAAAGATAACCCAAAAAGGGTTTCTCAAATCTATCAATCTAAGAAAACCACCCTCTTAGGGCTTCACATATACACTACTGGATATGCATATCTTCTGCATCATATGATGATATGATGGCTGCAATGATGCACAATCAGATCTATGCAAGAAGGGTTGATCCCTTCACTAGATCCTTGTGATAAAAGATCAAGATCTAGCTCCTCCAATATCCTCCACTGAAAATAGCTGCTGGATGAAAAACATGCTTAGACAACTACGCTGTAAGAGATGGAGGCTGAATAGCTTGCTGCTAGATATGTCAAATTAGATCCTGAGTGATTGGAACAATAGATCCAATGCAAGGAGATGAACCCTGACAAGATTTCCAGCTGAAATACTGGAAACTTCCTTCCTCCAATATATCTATAGGAATGGACTGAGAAATCCTTGTAGGGACTGCTGCTGCATGGAGGTAAAACCCAATGCCCTAAATGCCGGATATAGATCTACTTCTCCAGGAAGACTGAATGTGAAGAACAAAGTGGTAGGATGAATCCTCTTCCAGTTTCCTAAATGAATGCTAGAAACAACCTCCTGAAGATGGCACCAATGCCTTATAAGGAATAGAGCTCAATAGAAAACCTTCCCAGAGTAGGCACACAAGTCCTCCATGGGTAAGGGTGGGATTCCCGCTCAGGAACACCCTGTGCTAAACAACATAAGAGTGCATGGAATTGTCACTTGAAAAATATAGATCTAAACAGATGAAGAATAATCCAAGTATCCAAAATCTCCATTCTATTGTGTCTTCACCTTCATTATATAGATCATGAGCCTTCCATAGCCTAGGCCCACTCCATAGTTGTGTTGTACATGTGGAAATCAGTCTCCATGGTTGACTACGCTGTTTCTCTATGTCCTCCATCATTTTGACATGGGGTGATCACCCTCTCCATCATGTGTACATTAAATTCATCACTTCCTCCACTAACTTATCATAAGTGCTTTATGATATAAATAATTATTTATCTAATTAATTTTCCTATTTTGGGTTAAATGTGACCAGGAATATTAATTAAACTGTTGTTTAACTAATTATCCCTTGAAGAAAATAAAAAAAATAAGGATTTATTCAATTATTCCTGATGGGGTTTCCTGTTTAGACCATAAACAACTTAATAAATCATGGATTACTAAGTTATTTTTCATAGTGAAAGCAATTTTACTAGGGTAAAATTGGTTTTACATGGTGTAGTTTGGTCCATATAATAGTAATAGGTTAGATGACCAAAAATTGGTGTAACAGAATTCCCCACAACGTGTGAGCATTAGGAGCTAATCGTATGACCGAAGTACGTTGTAAGAGCTCAATCACTAGACACTGAAGGGGGATTCAGAGAGAGAGAAACATAAGGTAGAGTAAAGCGCGAGAGGACAAGACCTTGAGGAGGCAAGAATTATAGGTGTGATAAGTCTCTTTTATGAGTGAGTACATGTTCTACATGAGGCAGGGGAGGAATACCTATACCCGCCAAGATAACAAAGTAAAAAAAATAATGTGTCCAGTAGACAAGGAACTAAGCTATACAGTACATGCTGGCATAGACATGGGTTAGATAAAAACATGATAATGGATCCCACATACATACTATGCCTGGGACAAAAGATAGGACATATACGTTAATATCTGAGTACATGAGATACAAGTACAACCAAAGAGGCCCTGTAAAACAAGAAAGGGCTCGGAAAATCTGAATGATACATGAAAACTAAATAGGCGCTGCAAGCGACTGAGGCCGAAACCATCAAATCTATGGATTTGCATCCAAGGATGTAGTAGAGAAGTCATCCAGGTATGTGGGGGGATACCTGAAGGGCCACCCCCTCATGAGGTCTGAAACATATCACACACACCTGGGAATCATCGGTACAATCTGCTGCATCACTGAACCATCAATTATATAGATCTCGACCATGCCATAAGGAGCTGGAGCTGAGAAACAATCAAGTCAAAGGGAAGTGAAGATTCCTTTTCCCTGATCTGAGGCACCGAATAAGAGTAGAAGATGGAACCAAGGTACACCACCCTCTAGACCTGTCTTCTGGAATGAATAAGCTGATGTTGACAGAGGAGGTCTGCCATAGGTGAGGCAATAAGGGATCCTCAACTAAGGCACGAGAGAAAATAGTAGAGCGACTGATAGACTGACACTTGGGATGATGGTGGAATGGGGGGTATTGAGTAGCGGGCTGATGACTTCGCTTCTTAGAGAATAAAGGGCATGGATGACTTGACAGCTACTAACTCAACATCGGATGTGATAGGGGATAGTATGACTAGAGGAAAAAATGTGCGACATGAGAGAGGAACAAAGAAATGAAGGATGGAGGACTATAGTGGGATACAAAGGAACTCAGGATAGACTCCATGGATGCGATGATGACTCGACTTGGATGCTCTAACAAGGGTGACTCTATGATTCTACCACACAGAACAGGCCTAGTGGGGACCATAAAAACATGAGTACAATAAGGTTACTCACGACGGAAATCGACGCAAGCCTGGACAAGTATGAAAGAAAAGTGGTGCCCGAAGAACAAGTGTTACAAGTGAAGAAATTAGATTTTGAGGAGTGGTGAAGTGACCCTTCTTGGAAAAAAAGTGTCCAGATGAAGTATCAAATCACAGAAAACTAAAGGATAACTATTTGAGAACTTGGTGAGATATTTCCAATGGTGTTGACGGTTTGTCAAACTGAGATACGGTTTGGTCGCAGCTAGCGAAAGAAAAATTTGGTGTTTCTCTTTTAATAAGACATTTTCCCTCCAATTTGATTCATTTACAAGTGTAGCTATGGTGAATGTAGAGAGGAGAAAAAGGCCCTAAATATTACGACGATCGTAGCGGACAAACCGACCGTTGGAATCAAGATCCATCAGTTACAGGTAAGAGGCCTAACCGTACTGTTCCATTTCAGTGGATTAAAAGTTCAGTTTAGGCACTTAGAGCTCAAGAACAGACCCCTGCTCTTCTTCACGACCAGGTCGTACTTTTTGGGGCAATATCTACGACCTGGGTATCAAGTTATGGACAGAAAACTGCGACCTATCCCAAAAATTTCCTGAAAAGTGTGACCTATCAGAGAGATGGGTTTAGGTGTTGTTTCTTGGTTGAGAGATGGGTTTTTATGGTTGAATGTAGTATTTCCTTTTTGTACACTGACAAATATGATGGCTTTGTGTAGATATAGCAGAGTTGAGGATCAACTGGAGAGAGAGAGAGACTTGGACACATTATGGTTGGAGATCTGAGAGGATCATGGTGTCCACAACGCATTGGCCAGGTTTGGGGTCATGAAGTTTGTGGAGAACCCTCTGATGAGAGATTGAGAGCCCTTTTTGGCCCGGATTGTTAGCTATTGGTATCTGGATCATGAAATATTTATAGCGCAGGGGCACTAGATCGAGTTGACTATCCAGGATATATATTTTCTGACTGGTCTCCCACCACTTGGGATGGTAGGAAATACGCAGCCAGTATTATCGCGTGGGAGAAAAATTATAGAGTTTGTGGAGAGCCATTTTTGACTGGGTCTCCATGTGAAGTGGACACAGATACCGATCGGGGGTCTAGAGCGGCTAGAGACCCGTGCTATAGTCACAGTGGTGCTGCGGATCCTAGGAAACCAGGCACTCCACCACATTACTAGGGGTTAGATGATGCTTGTTGAGAGTGTGTTGAGTGGGACCTACTATAGGTGGGCCCAAATGATGCTGTGGTCATTGAAATGACAGTTTTTGCTATGCAAGGGACAAGTGAACCACGACTATGCATATGACACAGTGTTTTGTTTTCTCTTCTTTAAGAAGATCCCGACACTTCGATCTTGCATACAAATCCAAGATGGGGGCCCGAGAGAGCCTAGGATGCGCCGTTGGGGGTGACTAGTTTGTAGAGTGGGAGGTGGGTCAGTCAGACGGGTGTTTCGACCCGAGTTTTTTGCTCATTGGGATCAGATAACACTGTACATAGACAACTATCCCTACAGTGGGATGATTTATCATGGGGACCTGGACTTTCAAAAGCCTCCAGGTCGAGCATGGGGGTCCGATGGTAAGTAACAAGTTGCTAATATTTTATGTGCATTTTAAAGTTTTATAATATTGTATATGGTACTGATTCATTCACTTTTGCTATGTAGATACAAAACTGGTGAAACCGAGTGGGTATATGGGGTGGCTTGTAGTATCAAGAGCTACAATACCTGGTGGGTCGAGGGGTCCACAAAATGAGGATGAAATTTCTCTCTAGGAGGACATTCGTCGTAGATGTGAGAGGCTTCTAACGGGTGTTTTAGAGCATGGATGGCAAGATCTTGATGATCCGTACATAAAGCCATGTATTGGTCTGCCCTCATAGTGGTGAGGGGTCATCTGGCACATGGCAATGACCAGACAGGGGATGCGCGATCTATGGGCTATTGGACCGGGATCCTCCAGATAGTGATTATATGTAGGGGCATGTGGTGCCCCCAATTTTGAGTTTTGTAACATGTTATCGCCATGTCATATGTATCAGAGTTGATGGACTCTAAACCATTTTGAACAACACATATAATGGATATGCATCGTTTTATGGTTTATTATTATTGTCTTGTGTTAGTCTGAATCCTTTGTCGAAGCGTACGAAAAAGGACCACTTTAGCTACGCATAACTAATAGCCTTAACAACAAAAGTGGCTGCCAATATCTTCAGATCTGCGGTTAGTTAGACAAGAAAAGAGCTGCAAAACACCGGATCTATGCATGGAAAGACATTAAGCAGTAAAAATAAGGGTTTGCTCCATATACCAATAGACAAGACAAGAACAATTTTTGAAAGAATTTTTGTATTAATTGAGCACTTGGGAGGAAAACAAGAAGGCGTATCCAATTCTCCTCAGTGGGATGGGTTCTTGGAAGTCCTCAGCACTTCAGATCTAAGATTTCTCTCTCTTGTTGGTGTAGAAAACCCAATGAAAAGAATAGAGCTCAATGGGAGCTCACACAACAAATGATGGAAAAATGTGACCAAGTGTATAGATCCAGAGTGATCTAATAGGCAACAAAAGGTGAAGAATGGTAGGAAAAACCCTCCTATTTATAACAAAATATTGGGTCATTCTAGATCTTGGTGCATGATTAAAACAATGTTAACCAAATCTAGATCCACCTTTTATGGAATATTTTATTATATTTGTTGGAGGGAAAAAGTATTTGACTTGGGTCAAATCCCTTTATTTGTCAATAATAAATAAATAAATGATTTATTTATCTTTTTAAGGAAGTGGTTGAAGAATAATCAAATAAATAATGATTTATTTAATTATTTGTGGGTGATTTGGTCATATTTAACAAGGAATATTATCTAAATAAGATTTAAATAATTATTCCTAGAAAGTAATAAGATAAATAAAGGTTTATCTAATTAATTTCTTTGTTTTTGGGTTAAACATGACTGGGAATAATAATTAAATTATGGTTTAATTAATTATTCCATGAGGAAAATCAAATAAATATAGGTTTGTTTAATATTTCCTTTTGGGGTTTCCTGTTTAGACCATAAACAACCTAATAAATGTGGTTTATTAAGTTATTTAACATAGTGAAGACAATTTTACTTAGGGTAAAATTGGTCTTACATGGTGTACTTGGGTCCATCTAATGATAATAGGTTAGATGACCAAAAAATGGTGTAACAGATTGCCCCCCAGCGTGCGAGTGTCAGGAGCAAATCGTATGACCAAAGTACGTTGGAAGAACTCAATCACCAGACAACAAAAGGGAAGTCAGAGAGAGAAATGCAAGGTAGATAGTGTGCTAAAGAACTAGACCCTGAGGAGACGAGACTCGCAGGTGCAACAAGTCTCTTTTTATGAGAGGGTACCTGTGCTGAAGGCGGCGGGGGAGGCATACCTATGCCCGCCGAGACAAAGTACAAAAGAATAGTGTGTCCAGTAAACAAGGGATCGAACCATAAAGTACAGCTGGCATAATCATGAGCCAGATAAAAAATACAATGAGGAATCCCACATACATGCTGTGCCTGGGATAACAGCCAAGACTTGTACAATAATATCTGAGTACATGAGATACAAATACAACCCAAATGCCCCCTGTAAATGGGGAAGGGCTCACAAAATCTGACTGATACATGCAAATCAAAGAGGCGCTGCAAGTGGCTAAGGCCAACATCATCAAATAGCTGGAGCGGCATCGAAGGCTGCAAGGAGGAGGTCATCTGGGCATGTGGGGGGCTACCTGTAGGGCCACCCCCTCATGAGGGTTGAGACATCTCACACACACCCGAGAATCATCAAGATTTGCTGCTGTATCACTGAACCATCAAGTATATGAATCTCGTTCATGCTGAAAGGGGCTGGAGTGGAGAAACAATCAAGTCACAAGGGAAATGAGAGATCCCTTTGCCTGATCTGAGGGACCGAACAAGAGTGGAAGCTTGAACCAAGGTACACCACCCTCTAGACTGAAAGCACGGAATGAATGAGTGTTGACGGAGGAGGTCCGCCGCAAACCAGACAATGCAGATATCCTCAATTAAGGCATGAGAAATAGTAGAGAAACGAACGGTGACACTAATGAGGATAGTGAAATGGAAAGAGTGGAAGAATGAATGAAACTGTAGAGCATAAAGGGCAGAATGACATGGCGACGGCCCGACACAATATCATAAGGGATAGGGGACGGTGGGGTGAAGGTGAATGTGCGACACAAAGAGAGAGACCAAGCAATGAAGGGATGGAGGCTGTGTTAGGTGCAAGGGACTCGGGATTGTGTCCATGAATGCGAGGATGACTCAACTTGGATGCTCTAAACAAGGGTGACTCGATGGTCTTGCCACACAGGAAAGGCCCGATGGGGGACCATGAAAACATGAGTACAAGATGGTAACTCATGATGAAAATCGACACGAACGAAGACAAGTAAGGAGGCAAAATGGTGCCCCAAGTACAAGTGTCGTAAGTGAAGAAATGTGATTTTAAGGAGAGGTGAAGTGACCCTTCTTGGACAAAATGTGTCTTGGTGAAGTATCAAATCACAAAAAAATAATAGATACCCATTTGAGGGCTCGGTGAGAGCTTTCCAACGGTGCAGACGGTTTGTCAAACGGGGCTACGGTATGGTCGCAGCAGTCGAAAGAAGAAACAGGGGTTCTCTTTTAATAAGGCAGTTTTCCCTCCAAATTCACTCATTTGCTATTATTGCTGTGGTGAATGTAGAGAAGAGAGAAGGCCCTAAATCTTGCGGCGAGCGTAGTGGACAAACCGACCTTTGGAATCGAGACTCGTCAGTTGCAGGTAAGAGGCCTAACCTTACTCTTTCATTTTGATGGTTGGTCAGTTAAAATTTAAAAATCTGGAAACAGACCTCACTTCATCTCTAAGCACCGTTCTGGCACTTTTTGGGCCAAAATCGACACGAAACCGAGTTTGAGGGAAAAAAGCTGCGACCTATCCCGAAATTAGGCAGAAAACTGCGACCTGGAGATGAGGGGGTTTTGGTGCTGTTTAATGGCTGAGAGTTGGGTTTTTGTGTTTGGTTATGGTATTCCCGATCTGTATGCTGACAAAGATGATGTTTTTGTGCAGGTATGGAATATTTACGGGTTAACTGGAGAGAGAGAGACCTGGGTACATTACGGGCATAGATCCAGGCGGATCAGGGTGTCCGTCGTGTGTTGGCCAGGTTTGGGGTTCTAAAGTGTTTGGAGAACCCTTTGATGAGAGCAGAAGAGCCTTTGTTGGCCCGGATTATCAGTTACTGGGATCCAGAACATGAGGTCTTTGTAGTGCAGGGGCACAGGATCGAATTGACAGTCCAAGATGTGTATTTCCTGATAGGTCTCCCGCCACTGGGGATGGTGGGAAACATGCAGCCAGTATTACCGTGGGGGCAGCATATCATGGAGTTTGTGGAGCGACATTGTCGACCGGGTCTCCAAGTCAAGGGGACTCGGATACCAATCGGGGATCTAGAGAGACTAGAAACCCGTGCAGTGGCTGCAGCTGTGCTGCGTATCCTGGGCAACCAGGCGCTCCATCACATCACTGGGGGGCAGATGATGATTGTGGAGAGTGTGTTGAGTGGGACCTACTATGGGTGGGCCCAAATGATGTTGGTGTCGTTAAAACGATAGTTGTCGCTCTGCAAGCAGCAAGTGAACCACGATTTCTCGTATGAGACTTTATTGTGCGCCTTCTTCTTTGAGAAGATCTTGACCTTGCGGCCTCATATACAAATTCTAGATGGGGGCCCGAGAGAGCCCAAGATGCGTCGGTGGGGGCGGCTACTGTGCAGAGGAGGAGGAGGGGCGGTCGGACGAGTGTTTCGACCTGATTTTTTTTCCCATTGTGATCAGATGCCGTTATACATAGACGACTATCCCTATAGTGGGATGAGTTATTGTGGGGATCCAGACCTACCACTTCCGCCTGGTCGAGTATGGGGGCCCGATGGTAAGTGATAAGTAACTATTCTTGTATCGGCATGTTAAATTTATTGAATAGTAGATATGGTACTGATTCATGTACTTTTGGTATGCAGATATAGCTTCGGTAAAACCGGCCGGATATATGGGACGCCCGGCAGCCTCTGGAGCTGCAGGGCCGAGTGGGTCGAGAGCAGCGCGCAATGAGGATGCGACCGCCCTTCTGGAGGACATCCGCTGTAGATGCGAGACGTTGCTGATCGGAGTTTCAGAGCGCGGGTCGCAAGACCTAGACGACCAGTACGTGGAGGCATGCATTGGTCTTCCCTTGGAATGGCGAGGTGTCATGCGGCGCATGGTGATGGCCGGTCAAGGCATACATGATCTACGGGCTGCAGGGGCAGAGCCATTGGCTCGGGATCTGCCAGAAAGTGAGTAGGTGTGGGGCATGTGGTGCCCCCTAGTGTGTATGTAGGGGCAGGTGGTGCCCCCAGTTTTGAGTTTTTTTTTTTTCTGTAACATGCTATGGGCATGTCATATGTATCAGAGTAGATGGACTCTAAACACATGTTTTGCGACACATATGATGGATATGCATCGTTTTTAATGATTATGAATGTTATTGTCTTGTATGAAATGCGTGTGATAAATGCCAATCTAGAACGTGGTTTGCAATACTATCTACATAGTGATTCTGTTCTCGAGGTACATGGCTGAAAGTTATGGTTTCAAATGCACGTATCAAGAGTTTCACTTGTAAATAACGTCTAAATAGCACAGGGTTATGCACACGATAAACACCATTTAGTTGCATGACAAGAAGTAGGGAATCCAAACGAACGTACAGGTGGAGGATGCGATGGAAGAGGGCATCGGCTAAGAGACCACGCACTACATCATATTCGGCCTGATTGTTGGTGGCAGAACCAATGCATACCCCATTGGAGAGAAAAAGGGCATGCAAGGGGGTGAAGATGGCCCAACCTACCGAGGCTAGATTCCGGGAGTAATGACTTGCACCATCGGCGTAACCGATAAAGGGTGTGGACGGGGGGTCCTGCGGAATGGTGTTACAAGATAACAAATGAAGGGAGGAGAGACAATGATGGCAGTGTGAGTGTATAGAAGACATCGAGCGGCAACTGCGGGAAGGAGTGCAAGGATCAGGATGACTATGACTCATATACGAACTAGAGGGTGGTATATGAGGGTTATCAAAAGTATGGCGAGGACTCGGGCTGCAGAGGTCAACAGAGATACGGGTGGGGTGATCTCGTGTATGGGTATAAAAGAGGGGGTCAGGCGAAAAAACAGGGGAGGATGCAGGGGGACTAGGCTCCAAGTGTCTTGCAGAGGAGGATAGGTAAAGAATGGTCGTAGTGGACTCCGCCATCTGAACATCAGGGGGGGAATGTCGATGGGAGCGGGGGGATCCTCAAGCTGGCCCGAAGCATACTGCGCGAGTATGGGAGAGGCAGATTGATTTTGTTCAACCTCATACTCTCGAACTACCTCTAAAGAGGTGCGGTAATGCGTCAGGTGAGGACAATGGTGGGAGTAATGGCCATGAACACTGTACAAAGCACAGGGTTTGTTGGTGCAGAGAGTCTTGGGGTTCTTGGTTACGGACGAAGAAGGAATGGAGGCTTCCGAGACCGTAGATTCGGGGAGCACGACTTTAACCATGGGTTGAGTACGGGGCAACTCGGGACAAGCATGGGTGGCATGACCGACGACATCACACAAGGCACAAGCCTTTGCGGGTGGAGGAGGGGCCAGGTCAGTTGTGGTGGTCTTATCTTTGGGTGCCCCCTTGCTAGCTTTGCCTTTCTTCTCGGGAGCCAGCACGATAGGAGAAGGGTCCTGTGGAGGTGCTGGGGGCACAGTGGCAATGGAGGAAGCGAGGGGGACCGGTTGAACCGATGTCAAAGCCATGTAGGGTTTGGGGTGACCAGGAGGGGTAGCGGCAGGAGGATCAAGGTACCATATCGGTATGCCCAAGGTCAGGTTAGGGAGAGAGAGGGTGGCCATGACGGGGATAGAATATACTCCAGGAGGGGGAGCCAGGAAAGGTATCTGCCCAGCAGGGTAATGACCAGCAGGGACGACTCCGAGATGGTTAAGGCCTGGGGGAACTGATCTAGGAGGATAAAGGGGTTCAGGGATACCAGCTGTAGGGGGAGGGCCAGAAGGAGGAGGTCCGGCTGGCTGAGATGAATGGCTAGGAGCGGGTTGCGGAGGGCGAGGGGGAGGTTGCTAACTAGCCGAAGCAGGCCGCTTAAGGGCAGCTTGAGACGATTGCATCATGCAAACATTTGATAAGCTGGGATTAGTGATAGGAGGAGGGGGGAGATTAGGAAAAGTTCCAAGCAGGGAGGAATCTTTGTAAACGCCGGGGGAGACACTGGTCAAGGAATCGACAGTTTGCTTGTTGGCTATAGAAGAGATGGTCGTCTCAGGTGAGGTCTGAGATTTTGGCTCATGATATGTCAACTGGTCAATGGTGACTATCTTTCCATTATGGGGGAAAGACATCTTGTGGAAAACCACAGATGGGACAGCAGACATAGCATAGGTGTAGCTTTGCCCCAATAGAATGTTGTAGTCTAGCGGGGCGTCTATGACTTCGACGTCAACACAAACAGTCTTACCGGCGAGGGTGATAGGACAATTACGAAACAGGCCAATGGGCTGGGAGGCATGGCCATCCCACGCTCGAAGGGTGATCGTGGAAGGGGCCAACTCAGGGGATCCGAGTTGCTTCCAAACTGAAGCGGACATCACACAGGTGGATGCCCCCTCATCAATTATACATCGGGAAATGTTGGCGTTCTAGATTTTGACTGGGATTTGGAAGGCGACAGAAGGAGGAAGAGGAGGATGGTCCGATTGAGTGGCGTCGAAAACAATCATTTGGTCATCAGCAGGATCTACAGCACCCACGGCAGATAGTAGAGCCTTCTTTTGGGAAGGGCACGCCTGGAGGAGTTCCAGTGTGGAAATGGCAGCAGGAGATTGTGCCAAATCATCTACAATGCTATACGAATGAGCAGCTCGACCAAAAGCAGCGTTTCGACGTAAGGGTCACTTAGGAATCTTGGTATGAACCTCAAATTTGGGTTGAGGGATATGTAAGGGGCCACTGGATGTCGAAAGAGGCTCTGTAGAACCTAAAGAAGGAGGCTCGGGGGCAGACTAAGCAGGAGGCTTGGGGTACTAGCGAGACCGAGTTTGAAGGTGAAGGTCGACGGTTGGGGATGGATCAGAGGTCATCATGAGGATCTAGTAATCGGAGGAACCAGAAATGGAGGGTGGAGTGGAGACCCGCTCGTCAGGTGGTTGGGTAGCCACGAATCCTTGCTGAGGGAAAGGATCAGTAAACATAGCTGGTTGAGTAGTGGCCACATTAGGGGGAGTGTGAGGGGAGGCATGTTGTCCGCGCAATGTGGCTTGAGACTCCCACATCTGCCGCATCTATGGTAAAAGGGGACAATCTTGGGTGTAATGACTGTAAAAACCGCAACACGAACAAGGCTTGTTGGTACAAAGAGGTCTGTCTGGCTTCGGCTGAGTGCCCTGTTGCTGGTTAGCAGTGTTAGGGTCAAAAACTTGAGGATTGGGTCCACGAGTACCAGGGGCAGATTGATTTGGATTTCCTCTCCGCATTCTTTGAGAAGAAGGGGGATTAGTCGCACCCTGCTGTGCAAATACTTTCCCTGAGGGGGGCTATAGGTGTTGCTGCTGGGGTTGAGGAGGCAAGGGAGGTGGAAGCGCATATGCTGGAGGAGCTGGCACACCAGGCTGCGGATAAGGGTAATGGTTAGGTTGGGCAACATTGAGGTAAGCAGGAGGTTGGGCAAAAGGAGGAGGCAGGCCGTATCCTGGGTACATGCTACCGGGAGGGGGAAGAGTGCTAGAGGTGCTGGCCCCTCCGTGAGGGAGACTGCAGCCCATAGGAGGTTGAGCATACGGATGGGAAAGGGCTCCAACGATACCATCGATGGAATGAGATTCCCCCGAGGCGTTAGCGCCACCGGGACTGGGGAGGTCAGGAAGGATGGTATAAACATAACCAGAATGGGCGTAGATCAGGTCATATTTCAAGGCTATTTGGAGGGCGGCTTCTTTGGTTTGAGGAAAATGGGAGGCGACATCTTTGCCAATGGGAGCTAGGAGAGAGTGAAGGAACCAGTCCATATAGATCCGATCTTCGAAGGGGGGAGCTCGACATAAGCTGCGTCTACGTCACCATTCCTGAACATGGGTGGAAAGGCGGGTCAAAGATGTTTGCTTAAAGGAAGTCAAGAGCTTCGTACCGGTATCATATCGGAGAGGGAGCTAGAAGTAAGATAAAAAGGCTTCGGAAATGGTTGCAAAGGTGTTATGGGAAGAGGTGGCTTGGTCGACATACCATTTAGAAGCTTCGTCGGTAAGCGTGCGTTGAAACAAACGAAGACGGATGGAGTCATCGGTAATGGAATTGGAGGAACACCACATGTGGAAATATCAAACATGATTGGTTGGATCTTCTCCAGCAAGGCCTTCGAACTTAGGGATGTCGGAGGGGAGCTTGGTTGGCATAGCAGGCCAACCAACATCGTGGCGGATAGGGTCATTGATCAACTAATTGAAATCGAGGAGGCTGAGGCCTGCAATGTACAACAGCAAGGGTATGGCCAAGGTAGTTCCTATGGCGGTTCCGCTAGTAGTGGTTCCGGCATTAGGGCCTGGAGTACCGCTAACGTTAGGCCCTGGACCAGACATAGTGAAGGTGACAGGGGGAGAACTAGGAGGAGAAGGAGAACCCAATGAATCAGAAGAGGAGTTGGAGTGCGGGCTCGGAGGAGGACTGGCTCGACGACGGCGGGACGGAGCAGGTCGATCGACCAGAAACTGAGAGTGAAGGCCAAGAAGTCTCCGGGAAAGGTGCCTTGGGGGTGCAATGATGACGGGAGGAAGGAAACCGACAAGGGCAAAAAGGGACAGAATCAAGTGAGGGAAAGGGCAGAAAATGTGCAGTGACAATTGATTTTAGAGTCTTTTCTAGGCGGTGTTAACCAGGTGCTTCTTCACTTAGGGTCAGTGTGTGGTGTGCGTTAATTTTAATTTTTAAAACCCTTTTCATTTTGAGAGCAAGAAAAAAGTGTGCTGCGTAACTGAAAATAAATCTGCACATAACAGTATATAATGCTGAAATAACAGAAAATTAACAGCTATTATTGCATCTATCTAACCCAAGAAGGCGGGTCCCTCAAAACTAGTCTTAAAAAAGGGAAAAAATCTAGTCAAAACACACTGAAAAGAGGCCAATATATCTAAGGTCGGGAGGGACGGGGATCTAAAGGATAAAGCTGTTGAAAAGAGGTGCAGATCACAGCCAAGAGATAGAGGCAAGGTGGCTGGAAAAAGGGAGGAACTTAGCAAAAAGCGGAAAGGACAGGGAGGAGGTCCTAAAGAGAGGTCCAAACAAAACGACAAGAGGTGATTTGAAAGGAAGAAAGGTTGATTTAAAGGGATCTAAAAAGGAGGGATTAGATATGGAAAAGGGAAGGCTGAAACCCTGAAAAATAAACGGCTGAAACAGCTAAAACTCTTCCACAAAGAGTGGAGGGTACTAAATCCCTAGGGGGCTAGGTTCCCACTTAGATGAGTAAAAATAGATCGGAACTAGGTCAAAGCGGGTTGAGACAGAGGCTGGAAAACCCTGACAGAAGCTTCAGCAAAACCCAGAAAAATTGCAGAAAAACCACTGAAAAATTGGCAGGTCGCAGGTTCTGATCTGTTTTCAGTGCAGGTCGCAGAAAAGAGGCTGAAAAGTGTGACCTGGAGGTCCAGGTCGCATTTTTTGGGCTGAAAAGTGCGACCTCCCATTCCGGTTGTCTCAGCGGCAGATTTTCGGAAAAGTTGTCGTCTCAGTTGCGGATGATGTCGCTTCCCTGCGCAATAGGGCCAGAAACACACGGAAGTTAAAATTTTTAATGTTTTAGGGTTTTATGCGAGAAAAACAACATAAAAATAGGAAAAATAAACAGCTAAAAAGAAACCCTAGGGTCTGAAGTAGCTGGATATGCAGGAATATGAAAAACGACAGCGGTCGTAATTTAAAACCCGTGTGGAGTCGCCATTAGTTAGTCTGAATCCTTTGTCGAAGCGTACGAAAAAGGACCACTTTAGCTACGCATAACTAATAGCCCTAACAACAAAAGTGGCTACCAATATCTTCAGATCTGCAGTTAGTTGATCAAGAAAAGAGCTGCAAAAAACCAGATCTATGCATAGAAAGACATTAAGCAGTAAAAAGAAGGGTTTACTCCATATACCAATAGACAAGACAAGAACAATTTTTGAAAGAATTTTTGTATTAAGGGCACCTGGGAGGAAAACAAGAAGGCGTATCCAATTCTCCTCGATGGGATGGGTTCTTGGAAGTCCTCAGCACTTCAGATCTAGAATCTCTCTCTCTTGTTGGTGTAGAAAACCCAGACAAAGATAGAACTCAAAGGGAGCTCACACAGCAAATAATGTAGAAAAATGTGACCAAGTGTATAGATCGAGAGTGATCTAATAGGCAACAAAAGGTGAAGAATGGTAGGAAAAACCCTCCTATTTATAACAAAATATTGGGTCATTCTAGATCTTGGTGCATGATTAAAATAATGTTAACCAAATCCAGATCCACCTTTTATGGAATATTTTATTATATTTGTTGGAGGGAAAAGGTATTTGACTTGGGTCAAATCCCTTGATTTGTCAAAAATAAATAAATAAATGATTTATTTATCTTTTTAAGGAAGCGGTTAGAAAGATAATTAAATAAATAATGATTTATTTAATTATTTGTGGGTGATTTGGTCATATTTAACAAGGAATATTATCTAAATAAGATTTAAATAATTATTCCTAGAAAATAATAAGATAAATAAAGGTTTATCTAATTAATTTCTTTTTTTTGGGTTAAACATGATTAGGAATAATAATTAAATTATGGTTTAATTAATTATTCCATGAGGAAAATCAAACAAATATAGGTTTGTTTAATATTTCCTTTTGGGGTTTCCTGTTTAGACCATAAACAGCCTAATAAATGTGGTTTATTAAGTTATTTAACATAGTGAAGGCAATTTTACTTAGGGTAAAATTGGTCTTACATGGTGTACTTGGGTCCATCTAATGATAATAGGTTAGATGACCAAAAAATGGTGTAACATCTTGTGTGCAATGCATGTGATAAATGCCAATCTAGAATATTATTTGCAATGTTATCTACATAGTGATTTTGTGCTCTAGGTACATGACTGAATGTAATGATTTCAAATTCACACATCAAAAGATTCACTTGTAAATATATTCTAAAAAGGACAAGATTATGCAGATGATCGACACCATTCAATTGCATGATAAGAAAC
Organism: Pinus albicaulis; assembly: GCA_034641835.2. NCBI lineage: Eukaryota > Viridiplantae > Streptophyta > Pinopsida > Pinales > Pinaceae > Pinus > Pinus albicaulis. The sequence goes on along the minus strand of CM076576.1, from coordinate 154,351,057 downwards.
AGTGAAACTAAATGAACATGAAGGTGAAGGATGTGATGGGAAAGAGCATCAGATAATAAACCTTGCATTGCATCATATTTTTCCCTTTATTGGTGGTAGTACCAATGCATATGCCATTAGAGAGAACAAGCGAAGGTAAGGGGGTAAAAATGGCCCAAGCTACCGAGGCTAGATTCCAGGAATAACGACTTGCACCTTCAGCATAACCGATATGTGGTGTGGACGGGGGGTCCATCTTAAAGGTGCCACAAGATAAAAAATGAGAGGATGATGAACAATGCTAGGAGCATGAACACAAGGTAGAAATAAAAAGAACATTGCTAGTGGGAGTGCTCTGGGCAGGATGTCTACCACCCGCACACCGAAAGGTAGGTGGTGTGTGGGAGCTGACTTGAGGGCAGCTTGTGCTCAGGTCACGAAAGTCACCATAGACACAGATGGTGCCACTCCTCTTATGGGTAGGAAAGATGAAGTCAAGGGTGGAAAAGGCTTCCATGATGTCGTCATCACAGTAGAAGATGGGGTGACTAGTGGAAGGGCAGCCACATCACGTGGAAAATCTACCTGACTCATCATCATAAGAATAAAGGTTCACATGCGCATTGTCACAGGGTGCGATGGAAGAACAAGAAAATAAGGGATCCACTGATGTTGAGCCCAGGGTGATCGCTGAAGGGAGGTCAAGTGAAGTAGAAGGGGAAGTCCCATAGGGAACTTCCATCGTGGATCTCATGGATGATGACAGGTAAAGAATAGTGGCGGAAGACTCCATCATCTCGACATCAGGAGGGGGATTTTCAATGGGAGAAGGGGTATCCTCAGGTTGGCCTAAAGCATACTGGGCGAGGACGGGTGACGCAGAATCATTCTATTTATCTTTGTACTCTCAAACTACTTCCAAGGAGGCGTGGTAATGCTTGAGGTGGGGACAAAGATGGGTATAATGGCCATCAAGATCACAGAAAGCATAGGGGAGGTTGGTGTGAACAATATTGGGGTTCTTTGCTACAGTTGAGGAAGAAACAGAGGCTTCAGGGACCTTTGACTCAGGAAACGCAACATTAACCATGGGCTTGATGCAAGGTAATTCAGGACAATGATGGGTGGCATGACCGACTGTTGTGGTCGATTTGACGTATAGGTGTACGAAATTGCACCAGTTCAATGGGTGTGGTATACCCCTATAAACTATTGATAACAGGCAGAAAGTGGTGGAGCTCAAAAGCCCACAATCTAGAGGAAAAAGTATGCAAATGTAGGCTCAAATTGAACTAAAAAATAAAACACAAATATACAGAAGCTATTGAAGAGAGTCAAAACGATAATAATGCAAACGATGGCTCTAGGACTCTTCTTATTAAAATTTTTATATGGAGAAGAAATTTTACCCACTTGCCAAAGGGCCCCTAGATAATGGTTCTAGGTCTCGATGCAAGGATGTTGTTTTTCAAAGATCTTCCTCTGATGCAGTCTCCCTCTCTCTCTGCTATGATGGACTAGTATTTTTGGGTGGCCAACAATCGATTCCCTCTATCTCCAGCTCTGGGTCGCACACTAATGGTATTACTTGGGAAATTCTGGCCAGCATAACAATGTGATCACCCATTCTTCATCTCTTGGTGGCTTTATATAGGGGATTTCAAATCCTCCCTCCCTCCCTCAGTACATGGTGGATGGTGACCCAAGGGAGAGGTATGATTCCATTATGTGCTCCAAATATTCCTTTGTGTTCTCACATAGTGTCTAAGGAGGCGTTGGCGGCTGTCCTTAGGCGGCTTCATGTAAGGAGTAACTGTCCTTTTCTTTGTGTGGTCCCGGAAAGCGACATTTCGCCACTTTCAGGAATGCGGGCTTATCGGGAAAAAAGGCACGTAGAAGCCGCTCTTCTTGAAGGATAAAGCACACAATTTAGCATTTAAGACTAATTCAAATTTGATTTTCACAAAACCTTAGAGATTTTAAATACTTTCTTGATTCCATAATGTCTTCCTTCCCTATAAATCCTTTGGCTTGACATTAATTGATGTCACCTTCTGCTATACAATTTTCCAGTGTTAAGAGTTTCCCCCTAATGTGTGAGGTATAGGAAGGACTGTATAGCCAAAATACATTACAGTTTCTTTTCTGTATCGTGCGCAGAGAGAGAGAGAGACCTGCATGAATCTTGGAATTGACAACACCTTGCAACATTTTCGAGATGACCATGGCCTTAGGGACCCTACAAGCAAACAAAATGTACAACATATATACAAAATTTCAACGAGGCAAGCATGTCCCATGCTTATGATGCTATGGATAGTTAAAAAAAAATTGACAGATACATGTGATGTCTGCATCACTATTGTGGTAGTGATGCTAGCGATTGTTGACGACGACTGCTGACGCCCTTAGGGGCATTTTTTCTTTGAATATTGGTGGAATGTGGTAACCATATGCATGAACTCGGTATGGCATATAGTTGTGCATTGTATGCATAGGTACTGGCTAGGACCTTCCCGTGTAAGTATTGTTTGACAGAGACGCTTATGGAGGCACGAGTCTTCTACAGATCTGATCAAAGTGCAATGGTTGTAAGGTATGATACCATCTTGACATGAAAGCTTTTGTCATAGTCAAATATTGGGAGGATCGATGACATCTATGGACAATGATGTTTCCCACAATGCCACCTGAGGATACCCTCTTTGCATAGGGAGGGGTGATTCAAGGTACCGCTTCCTTTTTTGGGAAAGAGGTGTCAAGGTCGACAAAAAGGAAGCCTTAAGTGAACCATGGGTCACCGAACTAAGGGGTCGGGGACCTAGATGTGATGGGTTTAACATAGGCACGTTGGTGAGAGGTGACTGAAAACTGATGATGGGGATTCAATGGCCCGAGGTCGGTGTATACTTTAGTAGCTTGGCGACAGTCATAGTTATTTCTTAAGGGAAAATCCCTAGAGTCGGTAAGACGTCCAGGGTAGGTGTAAACCTGAATATGAGTGTCATGATGGTGCATGTGTGTGGGTGAAATAATCCTACCAAGGGGAATGAGGGGTTGTTGCCATGGGAGCAAAGATGAAATATGATGGTGAAGGGGAAAAGTGCACCATTTGCAGTCTTTGTACACTTACCAAAAGAATAAAATAATGAGGTTTGGTTTGTAAAAAACACAGAGATGGGTACCCCGAAACATGAAAGTGTTCACTCACTGGAGGCATGAGGATAGTGTTTTTCTGGGGGTGGGTGTCCCATTGGTTGGTCTCATGTGCGGGATTGATGAAGTGGATGAAGAAATGTCATAGATGGGATTATGCTGGTGGGGGTATGGTGGGCCAAATATGATGCACAGAGGTGTGCTTTCGATATTCTTGTACAACCTAGTCATCCGGGAAGGGGGTTTCAGTTTGAATGGTAAAATTTACCTTATGCATGATGAATTGATGGGCACGAGGTGCTTCCCAGACTAAAGTGGTATGGCCATGGCGTCACTTTTGTTGTGATATATGGTCTACTTTGGGTGACGAGCGCCATGGAGGGGAGGCTCTACCAACGAATGCAAACGTTTATCATGTGCAAGGTGAGGTGATGATAAACACAGTCAGATATGAGGACACTATGGTTTATTTCTGATGGAGAAATGATTTTGGCTTTTAAAATTCTGTGGTGATCATTTTTCAAGATGCTTTCCGGATTATCCACAGTGTTGAAGAACATGTGTCGACGTTTTGAACCCCAACTGGGATCCATCATCAGAAAAATTTAGAATCCTGATGATGGATCCCAGTTGGGGTTCGAAACGTCGACACATGTTCTTCAACACTGTGGATAATCCGGAAAGCATCTTGGAGAAATGATGTCAAGATATGCATAGTTTTATGGGACTCTATCATGTTGCGGGTAGAATGATACTTGCTCTCGAACCTTTCGTAGATGGTGTTGTAAATGGTTTGCAGGTTCCTCCTACAAAAAAAACTACCTCAAGTGAAAGCATATTCTTTTCATCAAATATTATTGAAAGGCATGAGCTTTAAAAAAGAAGACGAGAGAGGGCATACCTGTCGTCACTGAAAAATTATTTTTCCTGGAAAGCAAATGTGTGGCATTTCTTTCATTCGTCATGACATACTGATGATGGTGCAACTTACGGTTTGCAGGATGGACCTTTTGATATCATGTTATGGACCTCTGAAGTTTTTGAAAAGGGCGGTAAATGAGGGATTATGGCCCTAATCCTATTCATTTGTACTTGCTGAGTTTTGGGAGATCAGAGGTGCTTGCAAAGCCTTTCTTGCCATTGCGATCAGCCCATGTACCAGGGACTAGCGATATTATGTCGATGTAACTTTCATGATGTCCCACATTTTAATTTTTTCAGTTTGATGGTGCCAGGAGCAGTACAAATTGGGTTTGTACAGCCTCAGAGTGAATTTTTCCCTAGATTGCACTGGCAATCTAGGTAAAAGAGTGCATTATTTGCATGCAATATTGAGGGAAAGGCACGTGAGAGTGCATTGTTCCCTTATTTTTGTGCGCAATGGCATGCCTGTGAAGAATACCGGCGCGCGAGGGCGCGCCTGTCTAAGGGATAGGTGCACAAAGGTCAGGGTGACAATTTTTTTTTGATTTTTGTCTATTTTTGATGTTTTTCTCTGTAATCATGGGTGCTTATGTTGATGAAAGGTTGGTATGGAGAGAGCCAGACTGGCCCAATATCTGAACCGCTCTAGCTACTGATACGGGGGCACATCATCAATTGGCCGCATGGGGCCTTCTTAAATTTGTTGAAAATGAGTTTTTGTGGTCGCAGGACCACTTACTGGCGCAGGAGGTGAAACATGTTTGCGTTGTGGGGGATGAACCTGGTGATCTGTCCTGAGACGAATATCTATTTCATGACCGAGTTATGCCTCAAGGGGAGGCCTTGAGATACCCACTTTCCTTTGGGAGAGTGAACCTGGATAGATTCTAGAGGTACCATTGTAGAGGGGTGCCTCTCATCGAGGGATGCATTAGCATTGCATCAGTGACAGATGTGGTAGAGTGGTGTGCTCTGGCAATGATCGTATGAATGGCAAGGTCATTTGCTTTGTATCAGGTGTCTGGCCCGTAAGTTGGAGTTTTGCGTTGGTTGAGGTCCGAGCATTTCTTTAACTTTGCCTGATTTTTTTTTTGATGGTATGGTGTTGCAATTGAACAAGGTCCACCATGGATCGAAGTCTTTTGTGTACGCCAGTATCTTATGCAACATCAAGTATGAGTGGGTGGTGTTGCTGAGGCCGGTGGTGGCGGTGCCCATTGGCAGGCCATGAGAGCCATGGATGAGGAGGTGGGCTCCGTTGATGCTGTGGGGCGGTGGCGGCATGGTGGGTCGTTATTGGAATGCCATGATAGAGGCCTTGTTTGAGGCCAACCCACAGATGTTTTTTCCATACCCGTATGCGGGGATGGACTTCTAAGGTGACCCAGACATGGGTCTCCCTTTTGGTTATGTTTGGGGACCTGTATTTGCTTGAGTATTTATGTACTTATGTTTTTTGCTATCAACACTGACATTATTTTGGTTACTCGTGTAGATGTCAGCGAGGTAGGTCGCCCCGTGGCCCGATTGGTGGGTCACGATCCCCCGCTATGACCTCGAGGTGGTCAAGGAAGAGGTGATGCAGGTGGACTAGGTGGTGGTGCTGGTGGACCTGGCAGAGATGGTGCTAGCCCCTCTGGTGAGGGTGGAAGCTCGGCTAGTGCAGAGGTTGTGGCTGAGCGAGCTTGTGCTAATGTGGCTGAGGCATGCAATGCAATACTGACAGCTCAGGTGGCTATTCTTGAGGACTTCCGTGGTCGAGTGAACCGCTTGACCCAGGGTATGCCTGCTTGAGGTTTCATGGAAGACTTCGAGGAGGTTTGGTTAGAGATAATGATGGCCCACGAGAGGGATTATCGGCCCACTCTACGTCGGGTGGCGATCGCAGTGGAGACAACTGCTCTGGTGGTGGTGCCAAGAGCAGTGGTGGGTCCAGGTGCCTCTCCTGAGGGGGCACCCCCCTAGAGCAGTTTTAAACACAGGGAAAGCAACCGTTATGAGGATGCTTCCCTTATTTTTGATGAATTTTGTATCTTTAGGCTGGCCAGTGGGCCAGCGACACTATTTTGTACTCAGATACATATATTTTTGACATATATATGAGAGATGTTTTTTGCGGCTCTACATGATGTATCACCTGTTTCGGTTTCTATGTTGTGTTATGCTGATGGATGCCTATATTTTTGGTTTTATGTATGATGTTTTATTCGAGATGCATTTTAGTTTAGGATATTGTTAGCTATGCGATCAGCTGTTTGGTTTTGATTCCTTGGTACATGTGAAAATGTAATGTAATCAAATTGTCTGCTTAATCTTTTGGCACGCAAATATTTTCTAAATAGGTGTGTGTCTCTTGTCTTAAATGTTTGGTTTAGCTGTGATACTGCTAACTGGGAATCGAGGAAGATATGCATACGGCGAACACCCTGATGGAGGGTGTTGCACATAAGTCCAATGACGACATCATTTTCTGCCTGATTGTTTGTTGCTGAGCCGATACACACACCATTTCCACATAGTGGTGATCGGTTAGGGTGGTAAATGACCCAAGCGGCTGCAGCTAAATTTTGAGACCATCTTGATGCTCCATCGGCAAATATGAAATAGAGTTCGCTTTGGTGATCCATGGTGATACTTTGAGAAATTTTTTAAATAAGTCTTTGGGTCAAAAATTTTGAGTGGGTGGGTTTTTGTGTACTCTAACTCTAGGGGAAAGGGCTATTGGGGCCCTTATGGATAAAACTTCTTAAGGTAAAGGTCGTTGATGGGGTTAGTGAGGCAAGTCCCGTCCGGTTCTGTCAAGATGTATGCCCCATGTCGGAGGCAGTGTTTGATTATGTAGGGTCCTTTCCACAAGGTTTCAAACTTTCCTGGCCCTAAGGCCTCTTTTGTGACATCATAACAGAGGACTAATTCTCCCTCGGTGAACGAGCGAGGGGTGATGTAGCTATCAAATGACACTTTAACCCTTTTCTTGTGAGCCACGTTATGTTGTAGTGACCGTCATCGATTTTCGTCGACAAGATCTAGTTGTACTAGGTGCTACTCTAGAGGTTGAGTGTCATTGAGGAGTTCGATGGCAGCATGTGAATTTGGGGTCTTGTGGAAATCAACGAAAAAGTGCAAGGTACTGTTTGGTCAATTTACTGTGTCCTAAATTGCTGCATTTAATTGTCAATCCGGGAATCGTAAGCTGATGAAGTGCGGCGCACTATATGTGCAAGATAACCTCTTTCTTAACTTTTTGTCGTTTATGGTCTTTCTAAGGTGAAATGGAAATTCTAAAGTGAAAAACAAGTTTGGTTATAATTGTTCAAGGAAGTGATATCCCCTATAATGATTTACCAATCTAGAAACTTTAAAAGCAAATTGAAATTACAAATGACAAAAGAAAGTAAACTGCTGAAATGGAAAGTGCTGTTAATCTAATGAATCAAAACAAGAAACTAGTGAATATGAAAACTAAACTATTCTTGCTGCCAACTGAACACAAAAGAAACTATGCTTATGGAAATTCAAAATTGCAATGAAAGAAATCTACACCAGATTACATCAATTCATTTTCTGACCCTTCATCATTAGACCAGCTATGACTTGCGGAAGTAATCATAAACAACTTGTGTAACTGATATTTAATTTGCAGAAAGTAAACTAATACTAAACCATACATACATGATTCAATCCCTCGCCATCGGTCCAGCTGTGGCTTTCGGAGGCAATTGAAGATGTCATACATGATTCAATATATCTAAGTTTGCGGAAAAGAAACTAATACTAAACTACACACTTCATCATGCAGCCCCTCACCATCAGTCCAGCTGTGGCTTTCGGAGGAAACTGAAGACGCTATGAGCAGCTTAATATATCTAATTTTGCAGAAAGGAAACTAATACTAAACTACACATCTCATCATGCAGCCCCTCACCATCAGTCCAGCTGTGGCTTTCGGAGGTAGCTGAAGACACTATGAGTAGCTTAATATGTCTAATTTTAACTACTGAATCAGATAAACAAACTGAAGTGCACAAAACAAAACTGAAGTTAAACAAAGACTGTGAAAGAAAACTAGCAGCAGAATAATATCAGTTTCATATCATTAGCAAAAATACTATGAAAATGCCCCGGGCTGTCTACCTAAAACCTGCACAAGAAAACTGATCAGTGATTTAACAATCATAAAAACATAAAGGACAGGAATGCAATGGAAATTACAGAAATGTATGAACAGAAATAAAACAACTATGAAATATGAACATGTAATGAGTTATGATACAATGACTGCTTAAAGAAATGAAATGAAAAATATATACATTAATACACAGAACCTCGGCTGAGCAGGGGCCCTCTACGCAGCTCCGGTATGATCTTCAAACACGAATTAAGTTATGAAACAGAGTTTTTCACATTAAAAAGAAAGTCATTACAGGCTGGTGGTATTACGGCTCAAGGCAGCGTAATCACCACATAACAGAGTACGCACATCAACTTAACAGATATATCAACTAACAACTATCAACTCACATTCACTAACTCCACGTGCGTATGCAAACGCTCTTTATAAAGCAATAAAATGTAACTGTCTCCTGAAGTTTATGATAGCAGCCAGCACGTAGACCACTAAGGCCACGGATTTAGGAGTATGGCCATGTTGGAAAACGGATCTATGGAAGGTGGGTGCTTAAATTCAACTCCAAAACTTTGCACAGATGTCAATTAACCTCCGTAAGCTTGGAAACGGCCGTATGGATGTTTCTATGCCACGAAACAGAGTCCAGCCGACATAGAACTCCACGGTTGACTTCCACGTGGATGGCTTTGACCGCGGCTTTCCTTGACAAATTTTCTTGAACCAATAGGACACGAACCATGTCCTTGTCATTCCTAGCCTGCCCATGTGGCTCGTTTCCTTCGTTGACACCTGTAACATTGATTTCCACAAAATAGCTGCGGAAAGTTGGAGCGGCTGCGGAAAGTGACAAGTTTCCGCAGCTGTATGAAAAAAATCTAAATCAAATAGAAAACACACAAACATAATTAAAAACCATGTTAGATACCCTTTTTCACATGATATTTGACAATTTTGGAGGTTTAGGTGAGTGAAAGAGATATGGAAAAGTGTATGGAAGAGAGACAAATTCGGGACTCAACAGACCCCCACTGTGAAGGTGTTGCATGTCCTCATGCAACCAAAATTTTGACACTCTTTATTCAATTCATGTGCCTTGATACTTCAGCCAACACATCTAACCCCCTTCTCTTCTTCTTTGGTACTGCCATCATTCTGGGTTTCTTCATGAGGCACTTGAATTTGATATTCACAAGTGCTCTGCTCAATTTTTGGCATTTCCTTTTTAGCTTCTTATTTTTCTTTTGCCAAATACCCAAATGTAACATAGTATTGTCATGGATAATCTTGTCCGGTTTGCCTTGCTCTTTGAGTGTTTCATTTTCATTTTTGATATGCCGATTCAAAAGCTCAAGCTCAAAAATCTCCTGTTTTAATGACTGAACCAAATTATCCTACAATGTAGGAGGCTGAATAGAAGAGGTGCTTGGACCTGTGGCTGCCTTCTCCAGGGATTCTATATAGTCATAGACCTCCTGCTGTTTGGGGTCTACTTCCGGTGTCTTTTTCATTGGACTGTCCTCAAAATGCTGCAAGGGAGAATTATGTTCAAAATTTGGCTGAGGAGAACTTCCTGTGTAGGAGCAACTTGGGTTTCAACATCCATTTTCTTTCTTCTACTCCTTCTAATTGGATTACCTTCAGGAATTTCCTGAGGTTCTTCAAAGAAGTTTCTTACTAAGAATTGTTCCCATGTATCTTTTCTTTCTTTTAGATCCTTTTCAATCAAAATTTTTATAAGCCCATGATGATATAAATGAGGCTCTACATCTCCTAGGTGTTTTTGCACAGTCACAGCCATTTTCTTCAAGCTATTGAATAGGAAATAAGGAAGATTGAGAGTTTGGTTTTCAAGGAAATTCATCAATATCCTAGTATGATACATGTACATAGAGCCAAAGCGGCCTTCACATGTGGTAAATTTCTGAACAATGAGTAATAAAGTGGCCCATTCATCTTTTATTGCATGCACTGGAATTCCTCTTTTGAAAACAGTGATATCCATACCTTGATTTCGGAGGATTATTCTCCATGCCTCATCACTGATACTTTTGTTTTTGAACCACCGTTCCCCTTCCTGAAGAAGTTCTGTGGCTGCTGCTATTGATGCTTCATTAACCAAAAACTTGAGGTCTCCCACTTCTGCTTCCGAGCCATCAAATGATCTTGCAAATGCTTTGGTAACTTCTCTGTGGTAACCCCGGAATTTCTGAATAAAACGCAGCCATTTAGCTTTTCTCAACATCTCTTTTGCTTGTGGAAATCCCTCTATGAACGTCGGTCCTTCCGGCTCTGCCCTTAATAATTTTCCCATTTTACTTCTCTGTGCTTCACAGCTTGCCTCTGTGAGGGTTTTAAGCGGAAGTGGAACGATGGAATACACGGAGTCGAGCACAATGCTGTGGGGATGTTATCACAAAACGGAAATGAGCACCATACACAGAATGGAATAAGACTATGGGTGAATATACGAGAATGAGAGTGAGTAAGAGGAACGGAATGGAGTGAAACAGGGAATGAGAATGAGTAGAGTGAGGTTTTGTAAACACGACAGAGAAACGACAAAGAAGTTAACAAAGCATAATGCATTCAGCCGTATTTTGAATTTTTGGTGGCTGTGTCATAAATATGAACACATTTCAATCAATGATTATGGAGTTATGCGGCTTGTAAGAGTCCTTTGTCAACTCAAATACGTATCATTATCTTCGGTGGGCTATTTGAACATGAGTAAGAGTCGGAATTTCAATAATTAAGCCGTTTGTGAATAAATGCAAGAGGATAACATAGAGATCGTGGAAGGTTACGGACTGTCAATATAATCATTGCACGTTATGGGTAGAGCTCATAGTTTAGAATTACATAAAAATGTGTCTTTTATACTATTTGAAATAAACTTTATTCATACCTTTGGAATCCTTGCTTTTGCCCTTGGTCTTCAACTGATTGATCTTCATTAGTGTCTTGAATGTCCCATTGATCCTCTCCTTCATTTTATTTCATGATTTTATGAAAACAACAACTAACTGTACATTCTTTTTGAAAACAGAGTAGTAGCAGCTGCGGAATCTGCTTCTGGCTGCGGAAACTGGAGTCAGCTGCGGAAACAGATGTCAGCTGCGGAAACTGACACAACTATTACTTGGCTGAAATAGAAATGAACAAATGACAAATGACCAGGTGGAAATGGTCATAAAAAGATTTTTATTGATGGAATGGATGAGATGAAGTGGAATGAAGTGAAATGAAATGAAGTGAAATGAAATGGAGTGGGTGGTGAGATAAAATGAAATAAAAGACAGAATTTTTTTTTTGGAAAATATAGAGTGTCAGGTGTCCCTGATTTTCACCCCATATTTTATGTATAAGACTGCCAATCGATGATTGGTTTTCAGGCTTATACCATTTTTTTTTTCTTTTTTTTTATTTTTTTTTATTTTTTTATTTTTTTTTATTTTTTTTAACTTAAAAAACAAAAACTAGCTTGGTAGAGAAGAAGGATTCTTCTGTACCAGCCTGATTGCAGAACTTTCTTGAAACAACTTGACAAAATCCTCTTTAGAGAGTGGCTTATGATAAACTTTCAATCTATGGCCATTCACTAAAAGAGGAGTTTGAAACTCATCAATGGTCTTGATTCTTACGGCTCCATTGTTAAAGACCTTGTCAATCTCATATGGCCCAAGCCAATGAGTCTGAAATTTCCCTTGAAAGTCTTTAAACTTGGAGTCAAACAACAATGCCCAATCTCCTTCTTGAAACTTCTTCTCTTTGATATATTTGTCATGCCACTTAGTTCTTTGATATTGAACTAGATCGGTTCTTAGAATTGCTTCTTATCTGATCTCATCTAGCTCATTCAATTGCTCCATTCTATGCTTTTGAGCTTCTGATAAGTCCATTCCCAACTGAACTGCTATCTTGAAGGTCTTGACTTGGAACTCAATGGGGAACAAGACTTCTTTCCCATAAACAAGTTCATGGGGAGAATGTCCTGTTGTATTCCTCCATGTAGTTCTGTAGGCCCACAAGGCTTCTGGAAGCCTTTCTGCCCAATCTCTTCTATGTAGATGAACAGTTTTGGTGATGATACTTTCAAGAACTTTGTTTGTGGACTCCACTTGACCATTTGCTTGTGGATGGTAAGGAGTAGATTTTTTGTGCTTGATTTTGTATTCTTCCATCAACTTCTCCACCAAGTTTGATGTGAATTGGCTCCCTTGATCTGTTACAATTTCTCTTGGAACACCAAAGCGAGTAAAAATATCCTCATAAAGAAAATGAACAACTGAATTTTCAGTAGCAGATACTAATGCTTTAGCTTCTACCCATTTAGTAACATAATCAGTGCAAACCAATATATACTTCTTTTGCTTTGATGGTGGATTAATCGGTCCAATGAAATCTAAAGCCCATTTTTCAAAGGGTTCAATGAGTACCTGTGTTTGCAATGGCATTTCATTTGAAAGGGTAGGTTTCTCTACTCTTTGGCAGCTATCACACCTTTTGACATATTGTTTTGCATCTTTGAAGAGAGAAGGCCAATAATATCCCAAGGAAAGGATTTTATAGGCCGTCCTTTTGTCCGCAAAGTGTCCGCCGCATGGTTCATCATGACATGCCTTAAGAATATCGGGCATTTCATCTTCCCTGACACATCTTCTGATCACAAGATCTGGCCCTGTTTTAAACAATTCGTTAGAAATCCATGAATATCTTGAACTCTCCTGAATAATTTTTCGTTTTTCTCTTGGAAATAAATGTGAAGGTAGTTTCCCTGTAGCCAAATAGTTAGCAATATCTGCATACCAAGGGGTCTTAATAGTTACTGCAAACAAATATTCATCAGGAAACTTATCTTCTACAGGAGAATCTTCTTTAGTATTTTGAATTCTAGACAAGAAATCAGCTACTGTATTCTGTTTTCCTGGTCTATCTAACACAGTAATATTGAATTCTTGCAAAAGTAAAAGCCATCTTGTCACTCTGCCATTAGTAACAGGTTTGTTCATTAAATATCTAATTGCAGAATGGTCAGTATGAATAAAAGTTTCATAGCCTGTTATGTAATGTCTAAACTTATTAATTGCATGAACAACGGCTAAGAATTCTTTTTCAGTCACAGTATAATTCAACTCTGTGGGAGTCAAATTTTTACTGGTGTAATAAATGGCATAAGGAATTAAATCTTTTTGACCCAACATAGCTCCAAGAGCTGTATCTGAAGCATCTGTAGAAATATGGAAAGGAAGTTTCCAATTTGGTCCTCTCAAGATAGGTGCTTCAGATATTCTTGTTTTCAAAGTTTCAAAAGCGGATTGACAATCGGGATCCCATTTAAATTCACAGTCTTTTGTAAGCAACTTGAAGAGTGGAGATGCTATTTTAGTGAAGTTCTCTATAAATCTTCTATAGTAACCAGTAAAACCTAGACAACTTCTAACATCTCTTTGACAATTTGGAATAGGCAACTTGGAGATGACTTCAACTTTTGATCTATCAACTTTAATTCCATCTCCTGAAATATGATGTCCTAAAACAATCCCTTCAGTAAACATCGTAAAGCATTTTTCATGGCTTAATGAAAGGTTTGTTTCTTTACATCTTATGAGAACTTTTTCCAAATTTTCTAATGCTTCTTCAAATGAATTACCATAAACTGTAAAATCATCCATATAAACATCTACACAATCATGGATTAGATCAGAAAAAATTCCTAGTACTGCTCTTTGGAATGTTGCAGGTGCATTACATAACCCAAAAGGAAGCACTCGGTAGGCAAAAGTTCCCCATGGACAAGTAAATGTAGTCTTATCTTGATCTTCAGGTGCTACCTGAATTTGATTATAGCCACTAAAACCATCCAAAAATGAAAAGTACTTTTTACCTGCTAATGTATCTAATACCTGATCAATAAAAGGCAAAGGAAAGTGATCCTTCAAATTTGCTTTGTTCAACTCCCTGTAATCAATGCATACTCTCCATTTACCATTCTTTTTAGGTACTATAACCAAAGGAGAAACCCATCGGCTATCTGAAATTGGATAAATGAAGTTTACATTGAGAAGTTTTTGGAACTCTTCTTTCACTATCTCCCTAAGATTTGGATTCATCCTTCTTTGAGGTTGTCTGATTGGTCTACTGTTTTCCTCAATATAGATATGATGGATGCAAGTCTTAGGATCAATACCCTTCATGTCTGTATACTCCCATGCAAATGCAGTAGAATGTTTTTGCAAGATTCTGGTTAGTTCTTCTTGTTGTGACTTCTCCAGATGTTTGTTGATATTCAATGTCTTTTCTGGAAAAATCTCAAAAGCAGAATTACCAAATTCTTCCATAGAGTAAAGAGACATTTGTCTTGATGATAAATATTCTATGTCAGATTCCAACTGAAATTGTGTGGGGTCATATTATGAAGTTATCTCAAAATTTTCTAATGTGTTCAGAATTTGACTATCCTCACTAATTTCAGAAATGGTAAAGACAGGTTGTATAGTGTTCTCATCATCGACCCATTCATTGTCTCCTATTTCTGTAATTGCTCTTGCAGGAGGATACAAATTGAATTTCTTTGTCGAATTACCATTAGAAATGTACATGTCTCCGGATCTACAACTAATAAAAGCATCAGCTGTGGCCAGCCAAGGTCTTCCTAAGATTATTGGATGTCCTCCTAGATTACTTTTGGGAGTCAAAATCATAAAGTCTACTGGATATTCCCAAGAATCTAAGGAGACTGAAATATCTTCTAATACACCATCTGGTTTAATAACCGATCGATCTGCAAGTTGCAATAAAGTAGGTGTAAAAGAAGGTTAGGAAGTTTTAACTGTTCCATAGTCTGTCTACTCATAATGTTGATAGCAGCCCCTAAGTCAATCAATGTGTTTGGAATTTCTATCCCATTTATATGTGTCTTGACAATTGGACTTCCTGGATCTACATATTTCTACATGGCAATTTTTCCCATCATAATGTCTGCAATCTTTCCTACCAGGTGGATTCTTCTTGTGTCCTTTAGCTTTCTTCCTGGTCTTTTGAAACTCAACTCCTTTATAGTTTTTGCTAGAATAGGAATTTCTCGAATGGCTTGTAGCAATGGAATCTTGATACAAACATTCTTCAATTCATCTAGAAAGTCATAGTTAGGCAAAAAAATTTGTTTTTCCACCCCCTTATCAATTTGTAGTCTTTCTGGAAAAGGAGGTGTAGATGAAGATACAGGTTGCTCAACTATAGGAGTTGTGGATGCTAGCTTTTCTTTTTCTTTTTGAATTTTTGAATTTTGAAGAGATTCTTCCTGAGAACCCTTATTGACTTGAAGAGAGTCCTCCTCAGAGGTATCTTGCTCTTGAATGTCTATAGAAGGTTTTTCTAAAACTCTACCAGATCTGAGTTGTACATCGTTGAAAGGAACAATCATATAGGTAGGAAATTGTTGTCCTTCTACCATATAAGTAGTTTGAGGATTCTTATTGTTAGGATTTGGCAATGGCTGAGCTGGAAGTTGATTTGTCTTCTGTTGGTATGGGAGCATGAGTTGAGGATTTGTATTTTGTTGAGAAGGTTGATGTCGTGGAAATGGCAATGAAAGTTGTTGTGGATTTTGGCTTGGAAATTGTGGAGCTTGTTGGTTTTGAAAAGATGGAGGATATTGATAAAATTGAGCAAATCTCCCATAAGGATTTTGCATCCCTTGTACCCATGGCTGATATGAGTTTTGATGTTGGGACCAAGGTTGTTGCCAAGGAGTCCAATTTGGTGGGGTTTGAATATTCATAGGGTTATTAAACCCTTGAGATTGTTGTCCCTGCCAAGGTCTCCTTGCGACAAAACAGAGAGATTCTATTGAATTTGGATCTTCTTGAAAAACAGCTTTGAGTCCAGGGATTGAAGGACAATCCTTGATTTCATGATTTTCTGAGCAAATCATACATGTTTCTGCAACTTTTGCATCCAAGGGACATTCCCTTAAAGCATGTTTCTTTCTACATTTCGGACAAAAGATGGCTAAAGCATCTGTTTCTGCTTTCTGCTTGTTTTGGATTTTAAGGGTGTCTAGTTGTTCACTAAGACCCCCTAAGATATCAGTTTTAAGCTCATCAAGCATATTACCAATCTCTGCCCTACTTACTGATCCAGTTGCAGATTTGTTAGCCCTAATAAGAGAAGAATCCCTAGGCCCTTTTCCAGTTTTAGATCTTCCCCTTGAGAATTGGATACATAGTTCTGTTATATCATGAAATGGGAGTTGAGAAATGTCTCCTTTACCCATCATATTTAAAATGTCTATCCATTCATCTCTAATGGCTTTTAATAGGAGGGCTTTCAAGGTTTCATTATCTAAGTTGCTCATCTTTGCTCTTTTCAAGTTGTATTGAAATCTTTCAATTAATTCTTCCAAATTTTCATCTTCTTTTTGCATCATTTTGAATACCTCATCCTTATGATTGGTGGGCATACAATAGTCCAAGTATCTATCCAAAAATGTTTGTTTCATATCATTCCAAGTCTTGATAGATTGAGTGGCTAATCCCATGAACCATTTCAAAGCAGATCCCTTCAATGTTGAAGGAAACAGTTTGAGTTTTTGAGAATCTTCCATATAGTCATAAGTTCGGCACACTACTTCAAACTCAAACAGAAATGTTTCAGGATCCTCACTTCGTAATCCATAAAAGTTAGGGAGAACAGATGGTGAGATATTTTTCATTATTGCATGAGTTTCCTCATCAACTATAGGGAATCCAAGAAAATTGTCCCTATTTCTACCGTTATTTCCTTCACCATTGTTATCTTCATTATCTCCTCCTCCTCTACCTCCACCTCTATTTATTACTTCCTCTGCCATGATAGTTTCTTTAGAGTCCTTATAGTCCTCTAATTCTTCTATCAAGGAAGGATGAGAGAAAGTTTCTTTGTTTTCTAAGTAGGCTTTAGTAGGTGGTGTAGGAGAATCCTCTAATTCAGCTGTTCTTTGGCTTCCAAAAATCTTAAGGCTAGGGGTAGATGATGGTGAGTCTGGTCTATGCCTTGAAGAAGATGGAGTTGTGAAAATCGAACTCTTGGCTTTAGCTATAAACCTTCCCCTAGAATCTCTTGCTCTATGCATGTCATTTTTTTATATTTTTTAATAAAAGTTGGGCTAATAATTCTCTTTCTGATCTTCCAGATCACACTAAGTGCAAGAAGAGAGCATACTTAAGAAATTACTAAACCAATAACTCTCTTTTCTGATCCTCCAGATCACACTAGGTGCAAGAGGAGAGCATACTTCAAGAAGTTATCAAGTTTTCCCTTCTTTTATGATTTTATGTGTTTTTTTAAGAAATTGGCTACCTAGTTACACTTCCCCGGCAACGGCGCCAAAATGTTTGGTCAATTTAGTGTGTCCTAAATTGCTGCATTTAATTGTCAATCCGGGAATCGTAAGCTGATGAAGTGCGGCGCACTATGTGTGCAAGATAACCTCTTTCTTAACTTTTTGTCGTTTGTGGTCTTTCTAAGGTAAAATGGAAATTCTAAAGTGAAAAGCAAGCTTGGTTATATTTATTCAAGGAAGTGATATCCCCTATAATGATTTACCAATCTCGAAACTTTAAAAGCAAATTGAAATTACAATGACAAAAGAAAGTAAACTGCTGAAATGGAAAGTGCTGTTAATCTAATGAATCAAAACAAGAAACTAGTGAATATGAAAGCTAAACTATTCTTGCTGCCAACTGAACACAAAAGAAACTATGCTTATGGAAATTCAAAATTGCAATGAAAGAAATCTAAACCAGATTACATCAATTCATTTTCTGACCCTTCATCATTAGACCAGCTATGACTTGCGGAAGTAATCATAAACAACTTGTGTAACTGATATTTAATTTGCAAAAAGTAAACTAATACTAAACCATACACACATGATTCAATCCCTCGCCATCAGTCCAGCTGTGGCTTTCGGAGGCAATTGAAGATGTCATACATGATTCAATATATCTAAGTTTGCGGAAAAGAAACTAATACTAAACTACACACTTCATCATGCAACCCCTCACCATCAGTCCAGCTGTGGCTTTCGGAGGAAACTGAAGACGCTATGAGCAGCTTAATATATCTAATTTTGCAGAAAGGAAACTAATACTAAGCTACACATCTCATCATGCAGCCCCTCACCATCAGTCCAGCTGTGGCTTTCGGAGGTAGCTGAAGACACTATGAGTAGCTTAATATGTCTAATTTTAACTACTGAATCAGATAAACAAAACTGAAGTGCACAAGACAAAACTGAAGTTAAACAAAGACTGTGAAAGAAAACTAGCAGCAGAATAATATCAATTTCATATCATTAGCAAAAATACTATGAAAATGCCCCGGGCTGTCTACCTAAAACCTGCACAAGAAAACTGATCAGTGATTTAACAATCATAAAAACATAAAAGACACGAATGCAATGGAAATTACAGAAATGTATGAACAGAAATAAAACAACTATGAAATATGAACATGTAATGAGTTATGATACAATGACTGCTTAAAGAAATGAAATGAAAAATATATACATTAATACACAGAACCTCGGCTGAGCAGGGGCCCTCTACGCAGCTCTGGTATGATCTTCAAACACGATTTAAGTTATGAAACAGAGTTTTTCACATTAAAAAAGAAAGTCATTACAGGCTGGTGGTATTACGGCTCAAGGCAGCGTAATCACCACATAACAGAGTAAGCACATCAACTTAACAGATATATCAACTAACAACTATCAACTCACATTCACTAACTCTACGTGCGTATGCAAACGCTCTTTATAAAGCAATAAAATGTAACTGTCTCCTGAAGTTTATGATAGCAGCCAGCACGTAGACCACTAAGGCCACGAATTTAGGAGTATGGCCATGTTGGAAAACGGATCTATGGAAGGTGGGCACTTAAATTCAACTCCAGAACTTTGCACAGATGTCAATTAACCTTCGTAAGCTTGGAAACGGCCGTATGGATGTTTCTATGCCACGAAACAGAGTCCAGCCGACATAGAACTCCACAGTTGACTTCCACGTGGATGGCTTTGACCGCGGCTTTCCTTGATGAATTTACTTGAACCAATAGGACACGAACCATGTCCTTGTCATTCCTAGCCTGCCCATGTGGCTCGTTTCCTTCGTTGACACCTGTAACATTGATTTCCACAAAATAGCTGCGGAAAGTTGCAGCGGCTGCGGAAAGTGACAAGTTTCAGCAGCTGTATGAACAAAATCTAAATCAAATAGAAAACACACAAACATAATTAAAAACCATGTTAGATACCCTTTTGCACATGATATTTGACAATTTTGGAGGTTTAGGTGAGTGAAAGAGATATGGAAAAGTGTATGGAAGAGAGACAAATTCGGGACTCAACAGGTACCTTGGTTTTTTGCGACAGGAATATGGTGGAAATATTGGGATGGGGGTGAGGCTATAATCCTATCACCGATATGAGATGATACAAATTGTATATGGTGGACTGTATCATCAATGTTTGGTGGGGGAAGAATCTCTGTAATGGGATTCTATATGGGTGCAAGGTTGGGTTCCCCGCTAGGATAGTTGACTTCCGGTAGGTGGGAATTGTGCCTGCCAGAGAGGTGTCTAATTGTTTCCATTAGCGGGCATGACTCTGGTATGTGATTTTGGCCAGTGCAAATGGTGCATAGTATCACGGAGCCAATGGAGTAGATAGTGTGGGATTCTATGCTACTCGTTGTTCCTGACATGGATGCTTGGAAAGGGTCGGTCATAGAAGAGGTTGTATTCTATCTCCATTTCCGTATCGTTGGCTTAGATGTGTCTTCCTCTTTGGTGGAGTGTAGACTTAACGCAACTCGTGTTACTCTCAACTTGGGGAGATGTACACATTTAAACATATCATGAAATTGTGAAAAAATCCAACAATAAGTGCAGGTGATCTTTTCTTGATTGGAGAGAATTTTTTGAGGGAGAGAAGAGACTATACAAAGACTATTTGCAAGGGGCACATGATCATTATGATCACATAGGGCACATGTTATCCTAGGCTTGGCCGAGGTTATGCTTTGGTGGTGTGTTGTTTTATCAGGCTTGATACAAGATTGTGGAGGTGGGGACATTGACTCGACGATGTAATTTTTATGCTATTCCCGGAGGTCGTCTTATCTCTTCTCTATGGCATTAATCATGTTGATAGTGGGACAAATTTGTGAGGCATAAGTAAAATTTCTCTCATAATGATTTCCCTGAAATATTAGGCAAAATATCCTTGATATGAAGGTTTCTTCAAGTTCAGTTTAAGGTCTGATGGGGAACCAGCGCCGGAAGGCTGCTAAATTAGCACAATAGATGACTGCGTGGTTCGTCTTTTTGCATAACGTACATGCTAGTTGTCATTGCAAAGTGCGGTTGGGGGTAACTAGGGGTTCCCTGTTGGGCTGTTCTTTGGCTGTCAAGAACATGATAGATGCGCTCATCTCACTTTCTTGGGTCATGGAGTTGCATGTGGACTCGGCATCCATGTCGTCTTCTTGGGAAAGATGGACTATGGCTAAGTGAAGGCTAGCAAGGGCTAGCCAGAAGCGAGGTATGTAGTGACAATCCTCCAAAAGGTGATTTTTGGCGCATAACGGGCATGTGAATTGTGTCGCCCATAGCCCCACGTAGTAAACCCTTTCAATTGGACACCATCTATGAATAAGCTCCAAGGTTGTGCACTCTTCGAGGTAGTGGCCACATTCATCACATAGCATACAACGTATAATGGGAATTAATGGAGGCCTTTCTACAATCCTTTGTTCCTCTTGTAAGTATAGGATGGTACAAAGCTCATTGTTGACAGACTGGGTGGAGTGATCCTCTTCATAGGATCACTTGATCGCATGTAAGGCCTCCCTATATCGTGATATATTTGGACAATGGTGGGTATAGTGCCCATAGTTGGCACAAAGAGCGCATGCGTGATTGGTACAGAGTGCTTTTCCTTTATATTTGGTCATAGGTTACTTTTTACGGGAACGTGGCATCGAGATGTCTGCTTTGGAGCCGAGGAGTGGTTTTAATTCGTCTATCTCCAGACATATATGGGTAGGATGGCCTATAACATCACATATGGCGTAGATTGGTGATTCCCTTTGAATGGAGAGGGTTACCATATTCTTTCCTCAATTTGTGGTTTTCGTGGCCGTGATTACCGGTTTCGCAATGGGAACTTCCTTTGCGGTGGTGGTCTTGACTGTGTCTTGGGTAGGTGGGGGTTCCTTGGGATTGAGGGGATTTAAACCTATGGTATTAACATTGGTGGCTCCTATTACAGAAGGAGGAATGAGGTACCAAACTGGGAATGACAATGATATGTTGGATAATACCAGTGTTTCAAAAACTTGCTGGGAAATGAAGCCAGTTGGGGGGTAGAGGAAAGGGGTTTGGGAGGCAGCGTAGGCTAGAGAGGTTGTTGTGGCCGATTCCTCAGTGTCGTTACTACTTAATTTTTTGCCCTGACTAACCTCGGTACTTGATGTGGACATCATACACACTGGGGCCCCTGTTACATCAGGCGATGTCTCAGGGATAATGGGAATATCTCCTAGGAATTACCCTAGAACGGACGACGGTTTGAATTGGCTAGGGCCATATTCTTGGTACCGTGAAAGACCATCCAAGGCTATATCTACATAGGGTAGAATTAAATCCATGTTGGTTAGGCGATGCTTCTCGTTGTGTGTCAACTGGTCTACAGTAATGATGCGGTTCTCGTGGGGGAACATCATAATGCGGAAGACGGAGGAGGCTATGGCGGGCATGGCGTACATATAACTCTACCCAAGGAGTATATTGTAATCCAAGTGAGCTTCCAAGACTTAAATGCCTATGTAGGCCATCTTTCCGGCTAAGCAGATCAAGAAATTTTGGTAGAGGCCGATGGGGGTCGAGGGACGACCGTCGTACACTTGAAGCGTTATGACTGAGGGTTTCAGTTCGGGAGATCCTAACTTCTGACAAACATTTTTTGACATGATGCATGTCAATGCACCCTCGTCTATGACACATCAGTGAATAGTGATATTTTGGACTGACACTGGTATCTGGAAGGCAACCATTGAAGGAAGCCTAGGAAAGGCTTTGTCTAAGTCAAAATCCATCATGCGCGTATCGGTAGGGTCGATAGCACCTAATGCGGAAAGTAGGGCTTTCCGTTGCTTTTGGAACAATTGCAGTACTTCTAGAGCTGAAATAGCAGTAGGATATTGAGATAAATCGTCCATGATGCTATAATTATGGGACACTTTGGAGTGGTTACCTGCTTGCCTATTAGGTCCCTTTGCCATCTTTGGAAATGGTTCTATAGGCATATTTGAAATAGTCAAAGGTGTAGTCGGCGCACTAGTACTAGCCCCTGACGTAGTGGTGTCTGGTGGGGTGTCGTAGTTGCGGTTCTGTGTTTGGAAAAACATCTCTTCCCCAGTCATGTAGATTTCCTGGTTTTTTTTCCTAGAATCATCTGGGTTTTGTTGGTGAGTGCTTATCGTCCCTTGGTGTGGGAATGGTTATTTCATCACAATAGGTTGCTAGGAAGATCCCCCTTGTCCTTGATTACTCTAAAGCTTTTTTAGCTCAGGGAGTTCAAGATACTGGTGAGTATAGTGCCCGTACTCACCACATATTGAACAAGAATGGTTTGTTCGTAGAGGTGGCCTTTTTCCTTGTCATTGGGAATTTCTTGGCTCCTGGTTCTGATTCCTGTTGGAGTTACCTCCAGCCTGGGTTCGTGGTGGGCACTACTGGTTGCTGCCCCCCAATCCAAGGTTCCCTTTTGTATTTTTTTTTTAATTTTTCTTAACCACGTTAGGAGGGTAGTTCTCCTGGTTATACTGGTGTGGTTGATTTTGGGACGGCTACACAAAGTTCACATGTGCATGGGTTTGCATAGGTGAGTCATGTGCTGGGGACAGAGCATAACGCTATCCCTTGTTTGCACTTGGCCGTTGCAGGGGAGCTCTTCCGTCAGTGTTTCTTTCTGTGTACTGGGTCCCCTCAGCTGGAGGACAGGGTCCTCCTTGGTGATATGCTTGCGTCCTATTAGTCAGATTTTGTTGGGGCATATGATTATTTTGAAATCAGGGTTGAGGCATGTTCTAGGTAGAACTATATGCGTAACCGAGATTCTGACTACTGCTGCCTAGGTAACCTTGGGTCATTGACCCTATTAATCTATCTGCATAGTTTGATGCGCCTGGTAATTCTTGCTGAGTTTGCAGGTGTGGGACATGAGGCAGGATGTTGTAAATGTATCCTGACTGCATATAAATCAATTCAAGATTCTGGGCTTTAATGATTGCATTCTCTTCAGATGTGGTGTTTTGCTGTGCCACATCCTTGGAAATCTCCACCGTCAGAGTTTTCAAGAATAAATCTAAGAGGACTTGATCGTCAAGTTTAGCTTTACATAAACTGTGACGCCGCCTCCATTCATGGAGATGGTTTGAGATATGGATGGCAGGGGTTTGTCTAAAATGAGTCAGTAACTCCATTCCCGAATCATGGTGAATGGGTAACTGAAAATATGTAAGGAACGCAGTAGCGAGGGCGCTAAAGGTTCTATGTGAAGCAGGAGGTTGCTCCACGTACCACTTCGTGGCTACTCTCATAAGAGTGCATTGAAATAGCCTCAATCTAATAGTGTCGTCAATGATACTATTCAATGAGCACCACAAGTGAAAGGTCATTACATGATTACTAGGGTGTTCCGCTTGCTTGCCTTCGAATTTTGGTATATTTGAATGGAGCTTTGTGGGCATGGGAGGCCATGACGGATCGTGTATGATGGGGTCATTTTTTAGCTTGGTTAAACCGGGTAGATTCAACGAAGCTAATAAAGGTGTCTGGGAGGTTGATGCCATGGAAATGTGTGAAGACACGAAGTTCTGGTTAGAACAAGGGTTAGAATATGACGTACCCTGATGTGTGTTCAGCTGGGTTCTCAAATGGGACGCACTCCTCTACCTCCCAGGGGTCGAGGGAGAAGTGGTTTGCGGTGTGGTGTTGGAATACTGACTAGGGTTTCCAACTATGTTTTCTCCAATAACGGATGAAACAATTACAGTGGCAGTGTTTCGTCTTTGATGCTTGAATGGAGAAAGACTTGGAACCCCTCCCTGTAATGGGGGGAGGTCCAAAAAGACTCATGGATCAACAAGTTTCCATTGGGACCATTTGGGTGTCGACCAAGTTCAGTTTTGGAAAATTTTTGAGAGGATAGAGTCTATGATCAAAGAAAATTTATGCCCACATACATAAAACAAAGCGAAAATAAAATAAATTTTCCCTTTAATTTAATCTATGTGATCAATCAAACAAAAAAGATGGTTTTTGTTTGTTTGTGCGTGATACTCAAAATCCTAGAAGACTTATGTGTCCTCACACACTCAAAAGTAACTGGGCCCTGAGAATATTCTTGTGAGTGCCGGCACAATGTCCCATAAGAGATGGCGATGCCCCTAGTTAGCCAAGGAGAATCCACTAAGGTAAGGGTAGAGGGTCTGGCGCTTGCTCGCATCGTCACCTATAAGGTAAAGGATGCCCTAGTTTTTGGCCACTAAGAACCACCATCCCACATGATCATTCGAGTCTTGGGCTTCTTGGTAGTCAGATAACAATATCGAGTATCAACCGGGTCAGGTAGCCCCAACTGATACTGCACACACTGCGCCTAAGCCTAACCCCCTCTAAATCGAGTCTCTACCGCGCTCGGGTTTTATTTGCCATTGGCTAATAGGTGGATTTGAATTTCCCTAAATATGCAACTTCTATGTTTCAATATGAAGTATGATCAAGGCGACTTATTGGATGCCTATCCCCTTGATCCTAGCTTAAACTATAAATTATTTTGTGGCCCCTGTGGGGAGAATTTAGTGAGTTTGGTTAAGTTAGTTTTAGGTGTATTCCTTTTCTTAGTGGGTGAGTGTGTGTGAGCATAAGGTGAAGAAGATCATAGTTTGAAAATATGGATATCGGTGATCCATTACAAAAAATATCTAGTTAAACTATGTTATATTGTTCCTGGCTCAAATGAAAAACATGTGCGGATAATGGTCCCCTTTAAAATTTTCCTAGTTAATCTCTGACTACCTAAAGGGAGATGGCGAATTGTAAATATAGAGCGTTCATATGCTTACCTAGGATCACCATAGGGTGAAAAGATAGCAGAGATTACTTGCTTTAATCAACAATTCGATCCTAGTCCGATAATCTCTAATGCAAAAATTGAACTAAACTAAACAATTTATACACTAGAAAGAATGAAACTAGCTATGCATGCATGGTCTTGGGCCACTTACTTGGACTAGTTATGTAAGTGTGAATACCAGAATTTTCAAAACATAAATTGTTCGGAATGCAATGGCTAATTTCCCCCCTACTTAAACTATGTGATGATTTTTGCAAAAACCAACTTGAAGCGAAACTAACTCTAAGCCTACAAAATGTAGCTAAAAGTGAGTTCTCAGAAGCTATGGGGTATCAAAAAAAGTGCTGGAAGATACATTAGGGGCTGCCCAATACACTACAAGTAGAAAAATGTAGAATATAGGAAGAAAAATCTCATTTTGTAAATTACGCGCAAAAGGCCTTGACAGGTGCGCTTTCTTGCACGCAGGTCAGCCTTGAACGCGTGCAATGCGCATTTGTGACAAATAACTGTATGCAAATTCTTGCAAGTAAAAAATATTAGGAGTTTCCTTCTTCAATAGATCACTCAAAGTGAATCTGGGGACCACAATATGGATCAGAGGACTATTAGATCCACTCTCCAGCGTAGACAAAGGTCTCCTGCAAGAGAAGGCACAACCACATAAACTTGTAAAACACTAATGGAGTCACCAATCCTATTGTGGTGGATATGACGTACGGGTGTAAAAAATCACACCAGTTTAAGGGGTGTGGTCTACCCCTATAAAATATCGGTAATAGGTAGAAAGTGGTGGAGCTCAAAAGCACACAATCTAGAGGAAAAAGTATGCAAATGTATGCTCAAATTGAATAAAAAACTAAAACACAAATATACAGAAGCTATTGAAGAGAGTCAAAATGATAATAATGAAAATGATGGCTCTAGGCCTCTTTTTACTAAACATTTTATATGGATAAGAAATTTTACCCACTTGCCAAAGGGGCCCTCAACAATGGCTCTAGGTCCCGATACAAGGATGTTGTTTTTCCAAGCTCTGCCTCTGATGCAGTCTCCCTCTCTCTCCGTTGTGATGGACTAGGATTGTTGAGTGGACAAAAATTGATTCCCCTCTATCTCTAGCTCTGGGTCACACACTACTGGTATTTCTTGGCCAATTTTGGCCAACATAGCAATGTGATCACCCATTCTTCATCTCTTGGTGGCTTTATATAGGGGATTTCAAATCCTCCTTCCCTCCTTTGGTACATGGTGGATGGTGACCCAAGGGAAAGGTATGATTCCATTGTGTGCTCCAAATATTCCTGTGTTCTCACATAGTGTCTGAGGAGGCGTTGGTGGATGTCCTTAGGCGGCTTCATGTAAGGAGTAATTGTCCTTTTCTTTGTGCGGTCACAGAAAGCGACATTTTTCCACTTTTAGGAATACGCACTGATCAGGAAAAAAGGTGTTCATAAGGCGTTCTTCTCGAAGGATAAAGTGTGTAATTTAGCATTTAAAACTAGTTCAAATTTGATTTTCTAAAAACCTTAGATATTTTAAATACTTTCTTGATTCCATAATGTCTTCCTACCCTGTAAATCCTTTGGCTTGACATTAATTAATGTCATCTTCTCCTGTACAATTTTCCAGTGTTAACACCAACAACATCACACAAAGGACATGGGGGGGGGTATGCTTTGGAGGCTGAGGAGGTGCTAGGGTTTTTTTGGCAGCCTTGTCCATAGGTGCCTTCTTGTGGGCATTTTCCCCCTCACCCAAAGCTTTCACAACAGGAGTAGGTTCCTATTGAGGTGGCTGAGGCACATAAGCAAAGGGAGGGGTCATGGCAACCGATTGGACTCAGGTCAAAGCTATATAATTTGGGCTGACCAGGCAACATAGAGGTTGGGGGATCAATGCACCAGACTGGGATCCCTAGGGTCATGTTGGGAAGAGATAAGGTAGCCATAATAGGTACCGAAAATACTCCAGGAGGGAGAGATAGAAACAGTATCTGACCGGAGGGGTAGTGGCGAGGCGGGACAACTCCGAGATGGTTAAGGCCAAGAGGAACTGTTCCAGGAGGGTAGATAGGCTCATGGATACTAGTTGCAGATTAGGGGCCTTGAGGATGGGGTCCTGAAGGCTGAGTGTTGGGATCATAGAGAGGAAGAGGAAGACTAGGAAATGAACCAAGAAAAGAGGAGTATTTTTAGACTCCAGGTGAGACACTAGTCGGAGGTTCGATGATTTGATTACTATCCACCGAAGAGATGATGTACTCGGGGGAGGTTTGAGACTTCGGTTCGTAATATGTTAACTGGTTGATGCTGACAATATTTCCATTATGAGGAAAGCACATATTATGATGAACCATAGATGGGACAAAAAACATCGCATAAGTGTATCTACGACCCAATAGATTGTTGTAGTCTAAGGGGGCATCAATGGCTTCTACATCAACACAAACAGTCTTGCCCGCAAGGGTAATAGGAAAATTTTGAAACATGCCAAAGGGCTGGGAAGAGTGGCCATCCCATGCTTGGAGGGTGATAGTTGAAGGGGCCAACTCAGGAGATCCGAGTTACTTGAAAACTGAAGTAGACATCACATAGGTGGATGCCCCCTCATCAATGATACAACAGGAGACGTTTGAATTCTGAAACTTGACAGGGGTTTGAA
Organism: Pinus albicaulis; assembly: GCA_034641835.2. Taxonomy (NCBI): domain Eukaryota; kingdom Viridiplantae; phylum Streptophyta; class Pinopsida; order Pinales; family Pinaceae; genus Pinus; species Pinus albicaulis. Next base: position 154,323,023 of record CM076576.1, on the reverse strand, counting down.
AGGCGACGGAGGTAGGAAGGGGGGGATGTTCTGACCGGTCAACATCGAAAACAATCAAATGATCATGTGAAGGATCCACACTGTCCATGGCAGTTAGTAGAGCTTTTCATTGTGAAGGGAATGACTGGAGGACTTCTAGCATTGACACAGCGCAGGGGATTATGCCAAGTCATATACTATATTAAATGAATGGGAAGCTTTACCAGAAGCAGTGTTTCAGCGTAATGGTCCCTTTGGGATATTGGTATGAACCTCTGCCTTAGGCTGAGGGATCAGTAAAGGACCATTGGGTGTCGAAAGAGGCTCTGTGGGACCTCAAGAAGGGGGCTTGGGGGAAAACGTAGCTGGGGGCTTGTTATACTGATGGGACCAAGTCGAAGATTGAGGTCAATGGTAATGGGTTGGTCAAAGTTGATCATGAGAATATGGTAATCAGAGGTACCAGATGGAGGAGGTTGAGTGGCCGCCTAACTTTCAGGGGTTTGGGTAGCCATGAATCCTTGCTGGGGGAAAGGATTGGTAAACACAACCGGTTGGATAGGGGTAGCATTGGGAGGAACCGAAGGAGAGGCTTTCTGTCCTCAATATGCTTCCTGAGCTTCCCACATCTGACACATCTGAGGTAAAAGAGGAAAATCGTGGGTGTAGTGACCATAGACACCAAAAAAAGAACAAGGTTTTTTTGTGCAAACATGCCTGTCCTTCTTGGGCTGAGTGCCCTGTTGCTGGGTTGTTGTGTTAAGTGAATTCCCTTGGGGATTATTTCCTGGATTACCTGAGCAAGACTGATTTAGGTTGCCTTTCCTCTTCTTTTTGGAAGTAGGAGGATTAGTCGCACCATGTTGTGCATACACATGATCCTGGGGGGTGGTGGCTGCTGTTGCGGGGGTTCATAAGGAAAGGGAGGCTAAGGTGCTAATGCTGGAGGAGCTAGAGTAGTAGGTTACAGATATAGATAATAAGGAGCTTGGGAAACATTGGGGTAAACAGGTTTGGAAAAAGGAGGAGGCATGCCGTATCCTGGATACATTATACCGGGAGAGGGAAATGTGCTGGAGGAGCTGGCCCCTCCCTGAGGGAAACCATAAAATATGGGAGGATGAGTGTACAGATGATAAATGGCTCCAATGATACCATCGGTGGCATGGGATTCCCCCAGTGCGTTAGCACCACTGGGTCTAGGGAGATCAGGTAAGACAATATAAACATAACTAGACTGTGCATAGATCGAGTCATATTTCAACGCAATCTAGAGGGAAACTTCCTTGGTGAGAGGGAAGTGAGATGCGACATATTTTACAATGGTAGTGAAAAGGGATCTAAGAAACCATTCCATGTAGACACGGTCTTCAAAGGTAGGGTATCGACCTAGGCTATTTCTTCTCCGCCATTCCTGGACATGATTAGATAGGCGGGTTGCAGAATATTGACGAAAATAGGTCAAGTGTTCAGTACCGGTGTCATAGCAGAGGGGAGGCTATAAGTAACACAGAAAATCCCAGGAAAGAGTTGTAAAAGTAGTATGAGAGGCGGAGGCTTAATCGACATACCACTTAAAATATTCTCTAGTAAACGTAACCTGGAATAACCGAAGACGAACATAGCCATCGGTGATGGATTTAGACTAACACCACATGTGGAAAGAACGGACATGGTTAGTAGGATCCACTCTAGCAAGACCTTCAAGCTTGGGGATATCTAAAGGGATGATTTTTGGCATAGCAGGTGTTGAGTCCCGAATTTGTCTCTTTTCCATACACTTTTCCATATCTTTTTCACTCACCTAAACCTCCAAAATTGTCAATATCATGTGCAAAAGGGTATCTAACATGGTTTTTAATTATGTTTGTGTGTTTTATATTTGATTTAGATTTTGTTCATACAACTGCGGAAACTTGTCACTTTCCGCAGCTGCTGCAACTTTCCGCAGCTATTTTGTGGAAATCAATGTTACAGGTGTCTACGAAGGAAACGAGCCACATGGGCAGGCTAGGAATGACAAGGACATGGTTCGTGTCCTATTGGTTCAAGTAAATTTGTCAAAGAAAGCCGCGGTCAAAGCCATCCACGTGGAAGTCAACTGTGGATTTCTATGTCGGCTGGACTCTGTTTCGTGGCATATAAACATCCATACGGCCGTTTCCAAGCTTGCGGAGGTTAATTGACATCTGTGCAAAGTTCTGGAGTTGAATTCAAGCGCCCACCTTCCATAGATCCGTTTTCCAACATGGCTATACTCCTATATCCATGGCCTTAGTGGTCTACGTGCTGGCTGCTATCATAAACTTCAGGAGACAGTTACAGTTTATTGCTTTATATAGAGCGTTTGCATACGCACGTAGAGTTAGTTGATAGTTGCTAGTTGATCATAGCTGTTGAGTTGATGTGCGTACTCTGTTATGTAGTGATTACACTGCCTTGAGCCGTAATACTACCAGTCTGTAATGAACTTCTTTTTAATGTGAAAAACTCTGTTTTCAACTTAATTTGTGTTGAGGATCGTTACCAAAGCTGCGTAGAGGGCCCCTGCTCAGCCGAGGTTCTGTGTATTAATGTATATATTTTTCATTTCATTTCTTTAAACAGTCATTGTATCATAACTCATTACATGTTCATATTTCATAGTTGCTTCATTTCTGTTCATTAACTTCCATTGCATTCTTGTCTTTCATGTTTTTATGATTGTCAAATCACTGATCAGTTTTCTTGTGCAGGTTTTAGGTAGACAGCCCGGGGCATTTTCATAGTATTTTGGCTAATGATATGAAACTGACATTATTCTGCTGCTAGTTTTCTTTCCATAGCTTTTGTTTAACTTCAGTCTTGTTTTGTACATTTCAGTTTTGCTTATCTGATTCAGTAGTTAAATTTAAATATATTAAGCTACTCATAGTGTCTTCGGTTACCTCCGAAAGCCACAGCTGGACTGATGGTGAGGGGCTACATGATGAAATGTGTAGTTTAGTATTAGTTTCCTTTCTGCAAAATTAGATATATTAAGCTGCTCATAGCGTCTTCAGTTACCTCCGAAAGCCACAGCTGGACTGATGGTGAGGGGCTGCATGATGAAATGTGTAGTTTAGTATTAGCTCCTTTTCTGCAAATTTAGATATATTAAATCATGTATGACATCTTCAGTTGCCTCCGAAAGCCACAGCTGGACTGATGGCGAGGGATTGAATTATGTGTGTATGGTTTAGTATTAGTTTACTTTCTGCAAATTAAATATCAGTTACACAAGTTGTTTATGATTACTTCCGCAAGTCATAGTTGGTCTAATGATGAAGGGTCAGAAAATGAATTGATGTAATCTGATTTAGATTTATTTCATTTCAATTTTGAATTTCCATAAGCGTAGTTTCTTTTGTGTTCAGTTGGCAGCAAGAATAGTTTAGTTTTCATGTTCACTAGTTTCTTGTTTTGATTCATTAGATTAGCAGCACTTTTCATTTCAGCAGTACACTTTTACTTTCTTTCAAGTCTTGTCATTGATATTTCAATTTGCTTTTAAAATTTCAAGATTGGTAAATCATTATAGGGGAAATCACTTCCTTGAATAAATATAACCAAGCTTGATTTTCACTTTAGAATTTCCATTTTACCTTAGAAAGACCACAAACGACAAAAAGTTAAGAAAGAGGTTATCTTGCACATATAGTGCGCCGCACTTCATCAGCTTACGATTCCCGGATTGACAATTAAATGCAGCAATTTAGGACACACTAAATTGACCAAACATTTTGGCGCCGTTGCTGGGGAAGTGTAACTAGGTAGCCAATTTCTTAAAAAAAAAATATAAAATCATAAAAGAAGGGAAAACTTGATAACTTCTTGAAGTATGCTCTCCTCTTGCACCTAGTGTGATCTGGAGGATCAGAAAAGAGAGTTATTGGTTTAGTAATTTCTTAAGTATGCTCTCTTCTTGCACCTAGAGTGATCTGGAAGATCAGAAAGAGAATTATTAGCCCAACTTTTTAAAAAATAAAATAAAAATGACATGCATATAGCAAGAGATTCTAGGGGAAGGTTTATAGCTAAAGCCAAGAGTTCGATTTTCATAACTCCATCTTCTTCAAGGCATAGACCAGATTCACCATCATCTACCCCTAGCCTTAAGATTTTTGGAAGTCAAGGAACAACTGAATTAGAGGATTCTCCTATACCACCTACTAAAACCCACTTAGAAAACAAAGAAACTTTCTCTCATCCTTCCTTGGTAGAAGAACTAGAGGACTATAAGGACTCTAAAGAAACTATCATGGCAGAGGAAGTAATAAATAAAGGTGGAGGTAGAGGAGGAGGAGATAATGAAGATAACAATGGTGAAGGAAATAACGGTAGAAATAGGGACAATCTGCTTGGATTCCCTATAGTTGATGAGGAAAATCATGCAACAATGAAAAATATCTCACCATCTGTTCTCCCTAAATTTTATGGATTACGAAGTGAGGATCCTGAAACATTTCTGTTTGAGTTTGAAGTAGTGTGCCTAACTTATGACTATATGGAAGATTCTCAAAAACTCAAACTATTTCCTTCAACTTTGAAGGGATCTGCTTTGAAATGGTTCATGGGATTAGCCACTCAATCTATTAGGACTTGGAATGATATGAAACAAACATTTTGGGATAGATACTTGGATTATTGTATGCCCACCAATCACAAGGATGAGGTATTCAAAATGATGCAAAAAGAAGATGAAAATTTGGAAGACTTAATTGAAAGATTTCAATACAACTTGAAAAGAGCAAAGATGAGCAACTTAGATAATGAAACCTTGAAAGCCCTCCTATTAAAAGCCATTAGAGATGAATGGATAGACATTTTAAACATGATGGGTAAAGGATACATTTCTCAACTCCCATTTCATGATATAACAGAACTATGTATCCAATTCTCAAGGGGAAGATCTAAAACTGGAAAAGGGCCTAGGGATTCTTCTCTTATTAGGGCTAACAAATCAGCAACTGGATCAGTAAGTAGGGCAGAGATTGGTAATATGCTTGATGAGTTTAAAACTGATATCTTAGGGGGTCTTAGTGAACAACTAGACACCCTTAAAATCCAAAACAAGCAGAAAGCAGAAACAGATGCTTTAGCCATTTTTTGTCCGAAATGTAGAAAGAAACATGCTTTAAGGGAATGTCCCTTGGATGCAAAAGTTGTAGAAACATGTATGATTTGCTCAGAAAATCATGAGATCAAAGATTGTCCTTCAATTCCTGGACTCAAAGCTGTTTTTCAAGAAGATCCAAATTCAGTAGAATCTCTCTGTTTTGTCGCAAGGAGACCTTGGCAGGGACAACAATCTCAAGGGTTTAATAACCCTATGAATTTTCAAACCCCACCAAATTGGACTCCTTGGCAACAACCTTGGCCCCAACATCAAAATTCATATCAGCCATGGGTACAAGGAATGCAAAATCCTTATGGGAGATTTACTCAATTTTATCAATATCCTCCATCTTTTCAAAATCAACAAGCTCCACAATTTCCAAGCCAAAATCCACAACAACTTTCATTGCCATTTCCACAACATCAACCTTCTCAAAAAAATACAAATCCTCAACTCATGCTCCCATACCAACAGAAGACAAATCAACTTCCAGCTCAGCCATTGCCAAATCCTAACAATAAGAATCCTCAAACTACTTATATGGTAGAAGGACAACAATTTCCTACCCATATGATTGTTCCTCTCAACGATGTACAACTCAGATCTGGTAGAGTCTTAGAAAAACCTTCCATAGATATTCAAGAGCAAGATACCTCTGAGGAGGACTCTCTTCAAGTCAATAAGGGTTCTGAGGAAGAATCTCTTCAAAATTCAAAAATTCAAAAAGAAAAAGAAAAGCTAACATTCACAACTCCTATAGTTGAGCAACCTGTATCTTCATCTACACCTCCTTTTCCGGAAAGACTACAAATTGATAAGGGGGTGGAAAAACAAATCTTGTTGCCTAACTATGACTTTCTAGATGAATTGAAGAATGTTTGTATCAAGATTCCATCGCTACAAGCCATTCGAGAAATTCCTATTCTAGCAAAAACCATAAAGGAGTTGAGTTTCAAAAGACCAGGAAGAAAGCTAAAGGACACAAGAAGAATCCACCTGGTAGGAAAGACTGCAGACATTATGATGGGAAAAATTGCCATGCAGAAATATGTAGATCCAGGAAGTCCAATTGTCAAGACACATATAAATGGGATAGAAATTCCAAACACATTGATTGACTTAGGGGCTGCTATCAACATTATGAGTAGACAAACTATGGAACAGTTAAAACTTCCTAACCTTATTTTTACACCTACTTTATTGCAACTTGCAGATCGATCGGTTATTAAACCAGATGGTGTATTAGAAGACATTTCAGTCTCCTTAGATTCTTGGGAATATCCAGTAGACTTTATGATTTTGACTCCCAAAAGCAATCTAGGAGGACATCCAATTATCTTAGGAAGACCTTGGCCGGCCACAGCTGATGCTTTTATTAGTTGTAGATCTGGAGACATGTACATTTCTAATGGTAATTCGACAAAGAAATTCAATTTGTATCCTCCAGCAAGAGCAATCACAGAAATAGGAGACAATGAATGGGTCAATGATGAGGACACTATACAACCTGTCTTTACCATTTCTGAAATCAGTGAGGATAGTCAAATTCTAAACACATTAGAAAATTTTGAGACATCTTCAGAATATGACCCCACACAATTTCAGTTGGAATCTGACATAGAATATTTATCATCAAGACAAATGTCTCTCTACTCTATGGAAGAGTTTGGTAGTTCTACTATTGAGATTTTTCCAGGAAAAACATTGAATATCAACAAACATTTGGAAAAGTCACAACAAGAAGAACTAACCAAAATCTTGCAAAAACATTCTACCGCATTTGCATGGGAGTATACTGACATGAAAGGTATTGATCCTAAGACTTGCATCCATCATATCTATATTGAGGAAAACAGTAGACCAATCAGACAACCTCAAAGAAGGATGAATCCAAATCTTAGGAGATAGTGAAAGAAGAGCTCCAAAAACTACTCAATGTAAACTTCATTTATCCAATTTCAGATAGCCGATGGGTTTCTCCTTTGGTTATAGTACCTAAAAAGAATGGTAAATGGAGGGTATGCATTGATTACAGGGAATTGAACAAAGCAACTTTGAAGGATCACTTTCCTTTGCCTTTTATTGATCGGGTATTAGATACATTAGCAGGTAAAAAGTACTTTTCATTTTTGGATGGTTTTAGTGGCTATAATCAAATTCAGGTAGCACCTGAAGATCAAGATAAGACCACATTTACTTGTCCATGGGGAACTTTTGCCTACCGAGTGCTTCCTTTTGGGTTATGTAATGCACCAAAAACATTCCAAAGAGCAGTACTAGGAATTTTTTCTGATCTAATCCATGATTGTGTAGAGGTTTATATGGATGATTTTACAGTTTATGGTAATTCATTTGAAGAGGCATTAGAAAATTTGGAAAAAGTTCTCATAAGATGCAAAGAAACAAACCTTTCATTAAGCCATGAAAAATGCTTTATGATGTTTACTGAAGGGATTGTTTTAGGACATCATATTTCAGGAGATGGGATTAAGGTTGATAGATCAAAAGTTGAAGTCATTTCCAAGTTGCCTATTCCAAATTGTCAAAGAGATGTTAGAAGTTTTATAGGATTTACTGGTTACTATAGAAGATTTATAGAAAACTTCACTAAAATAGCATCTCCACTCTTCAAGTTGCTTACAAAAGACTGTGAATTTAAATGGGATCCTGATTGTCAATCAGCTTTTGAAACTTTGAAAACAAGAATATCTGAAGCACCTATCTGGAGAGGACCAAATTGGAAACTTCCTTTCCATATTTCTACAGATGCTTCAGATACAGCTCTTGGAGCTGTGTTGGGTCAAAAAGATTTAATTCCTTATGCCATTTATTACACCAGTAAAAATTTGACTCCCACAGAGTTGAATTATACTGTGACTGAAAAAGAGTTCTTAGCTGTTGTTCATGCAATTAATAAGTTTAGACATTACATAACAGGCTATGAAACTTTTATTCATACTGACCATTCTGCAATTAGATATTTAATGAACAAACCTGTTACTAATAGCAGAGTGACAAGATGGATTTTACTTTTGCAAGAATTCAATATTACTGTGTTGGATAGACCAGGAAAACAGAATACAGTAGCTGATTTCTTGTCTAGAATTCAAAATACTAAAGAAGATTCTCCTGTAGAAGATAAGTTTCCTGATGAATATTTGTTTGCAGTAACTATTAAGACCCCTTTGGTATGCAGATATTGCTAACTATTTGGTTACAGGGAAACTACCTTCACATTTATTTCCAAGAGAAAAACGAAAAATTATTCAGGAGAGTTCAAGATATTCATGGATTTCTAACGAATTGTTTAAAACAGGGCCAGATCTTGTGATCAGAAGATGTGTCAGGGAAGATGAAATGCCTGATATTCTTAAGGCATGTCATGATGAACCATGCAGCGGACACTTTGCAGACAAAAGGACGGCCTATAAAATCCTCTCTTTAGGATATTATTGGCCTTCCCTCTTCAAAGATGCAAAAAAATATGTCAAAAGGTGTGACAGCTGCCAAAGAGTAGGGAAACCTACCCTTTCAAATGAAATGCCATTGCAAACACAGGTACTCATTGAACCCTTTGAAAAATGGGCTTTAGATTTCATTGGACCAATTAATCCACCATCGAAGCAAAAGAAGTATATATTGGTTTGCACCGATTATGTTACTAAATGGGTAGAAGCTAAACCATTAGTATCTGCTACTGAAAATTCAGTTGTTCATTTTCTTTATGAGGATATTTTTACTCGCTTTGGTGTTCCAAGAGAAATTGTAACAGATCAGGGGAGCCAATTCACATCAAATTTGGTGGAAAAGTTGATGGAAGAATACAAAATCAAGCACAAAAGATCTACTCCTTACCATCCACAAGCAAATGGTCAAGTGGAGTCCACAAACAAATTTCTTGAAAGTATCATCACCAAAACTGTTCATCTACATAGGAGAGATTGGGCAGAAAGGCTTCCAGAAGCCTTGTGGGCCTACAGAACTACATGGAGGAATACAACAGGACATTCTCCCTATGAACTTGTTTATGGGAAAGAAGTCTTGTTCCCCATCGAGTTCCAAGTCAAGACCTTCAAGATAGCAGTTCAGTTGGGAATGGACTTATCAGAAGCCCAAAAGCATAGAATGGAGCAGTTGAATGAGCTAGATGAGATCATACAAGAAGCAATTCTAAGAACTGATCTAGTTCAATATCAAAGAACTAAGTGGCATGACAAATATATCAAAGAGAAGAAGTTTCAAGAAGGAGATTGGGAATTGTTATTTGACTCCAAGTTTAAATATTTTCAAGGGAAATTTTAGACTCATTGGCTTGGGCCATATGAGATTGACAAGATCTTTAACAATGGAGCTGTAAGAATCAAGACCATTGATGAGTTTCAAACTCCTCTTATAGTGAATGGCCATAGATTGAAAGTTTATCATAAGCCACTCTCTAAAGAGGATTTCGTCAAGTTGTTTCAAGAAAGTTCTGCAATCAGGCTGGTAGAGAAGAATCCTTCTTCTCTACCAAGCTAGCTTTTGTTTTTCAAGTTATAAAAAAAAAAAAAAAAAAAAAAAAAAAAAGAGAAAAAAAAAAGAGAAAAAAATGGTATAAGCCTGAAAACCAATCATTGATTGGCAGTCTTATACAGAAAATATGGAGTGAAAATCAGGGACACCTGACACTCTATATTTTCCAAAAAAAAAATATGTTTTTCATTTCATTTCATCTCACCACCCACTCCATTTCATTCCACTTCATTCCATTTCATTCCACTTCATTTCATTCCACTTCATTTCACTTCATTACACTTCATTCCACTTCATTTCATCCATTCCATCAATAAAAATCTTTTTATGACCATTTCCACCTGGTCATTTGTCATTTGTTCATTTCTATTTCAGCCAAGTGATAGCTGTGTCAGTTTCCGCAGCTGACATCTGTTTCTGCAGCTGACTCCAGTTTCCGCAGCCAGAAGCAGATTCCGCAGCTACTACTACTCTGTTTTCAAAAAGAATGTACAGTTAGTTGTTATTTTCATAAATCATGAAATAAAATGCAGGAGGATCAATGGGACATTCAAGACACTAATGAAGATCAATCAGTTGAAGACCAAGGGCAAAAGCAAGGATTCCAAAGGTATGAATAAAGTTTATTTCAAATAGTATCAAAAAACACATTTTTATGTAATTTTAAACTATGAGCTCTACCCATAACGCGCAATGATTATATTGACAGTCCCGTAACCTTCCACGATCTCTATGTTATCCTCTTGCATTTATTCACCAACGGTTTCATCATTGAAATTCCGACTCTCACTCATGTTTAAATATCCCACCGTAGATAATGATACGTATTTGAGTTGACAAAGGACTCTTACAAGCCGCATAACTTCATAATCATTGATTGAAACGTGTTTATATTTATTACACAGCCACCAAAATTCAAAATGCGGCCGAATGCATTATGCTTTGTTAACCTCTTTGTCGTGTCTCTGTCGTGTTTACAAAACCTCACTCTACTCATTCTCATTCCCTGTTTCACTCCATTCCGTTCCTTTTGCTCACTCTCATTCCCGTATATCCACCCACAGTCTTATTTCATTCTGTGTATGGTGCTCATTTCCGTTTTGTGATAACATCCCCACAACATTGTGCTCGATTCTGTGTATTCCATCGTTCTATTTCCACTTAAACCCTCACAGAGGCAAGCCTGTGAAGCACAGAGAAGTAAAATGGGAAAATTATTAAGGGCAGAGCCGGAAGGACCGAAGTTTATAGAGGGATTTCCACAAGCAAAAGAGATGTTGAGAAAAGCTAAATGGCTGCGTTTTATTCAGAAATTCAGGGGTTACCACAGAGAAGTTACCAAAGCGTTTGCAAGATCATTTGATGGCTCGGAAGCAGAAGTGGGAGACCTCAAGTTTTTAGTCAATGAAGCATCAATAGCAGCAGCCACAGAGCTTCTTCAAGAAGGAGAACGTTGGTTCAAAAACAAAAGTATCAGTGATGAGGCATGGAGAACAATCCTCCGAAATCAAGGTATGGATATCACTGTTTTCAAAAGAGGAATCCATGTGCATGCAATAAAAGATGAATGGGCCACTTTATTACTCATTGTTCAGAAATTTATCACATGTGAAGGCCGCTTTGGCTCTATGTACATGTATCATACTAGGATATTGATGAATTTTCTTGAAAACCAAACTCTCAATCTTCCTTACTTCCTATTCAATAGTTTGAAGAAAATGGTTGTCACTGTGCAAAAACACCTAGGAGATGTAGAGCCTCATTTATATCATCATGGGCTTATAAAAATTCTGATTGAAAAGGAACTAAAGGACAGAAAAGATACATGGGAACAATTCCTAGTTAGAAACTTCTTTGAAGAACCTCAGGAAATTCCCGAAGGTAATCCAATTAGAAGGAGTAGAAGAAAGAAAATGGATGTTGAAACCCAAGTTGCTCCTACACAGGAAGTTCCCGCAGCTAGCACAGCAAAAAGAAGTAGAAGGAAAAGAACAGGAGATGAAATCCAAGATACTTCTACTACTACTATGAAGAAAAATGATAGGGAAGAAAGATTGATAAAAAGGAAGAAGAAGGAAGTTAAAACTAAGAAGCCAATAATATCAAAAGGGAAAGAAATTATTGAGGCTGTCCATAAAACTTCTTCTTCTGAAGAAGAAGATCACCAAGTTCTATCTGAAAGATTAATTTTTCTTCAAAAACAGTCATCTCTATCCAAGAAGGCAAAAACAGGAAAACAAGAACAAAAGGGTAGTATACCACAGCATGTGAGGAGAAGCAACAGGCTTAAGGGAAAACTGAGAAAAACACAAATTAAAGGTCCTCATTTCATCGATTTGGGTGAGGAGACATCTGAACAGTCTCCAACTGACCATAGTCCATTTCAGTCATTTAGTGAACCTGACTCCTTTCACTCCCAATCAGACAATGAGCGTACTCCATCTTATTCTCAGCAAAATATTGATGAAAGTTCTCCTCAGCCAAATTTTGAACATAATTCTCCGTTGCAGCATTTTGAGGACAGTCCAATGAAAAAGACACCGGAAGTAGACCCCAAACAGCAGGAGGTCTATGACTATATAGAATCCCGGGAGAAGGCAGCCACAGGTCCAAGCACCTCTTCTATTCAGCCTCCTACATTGCAGGATAACTTGGTTCAGTCATTAAAACAGGAGATTTTTGAGCTTGAGCTTTTGAATCAGCATATCAAAAATGAAAATGAAACACTCAAAGAGCAAGGCAAACTGGACAAGATTATCCATGACAATACTATGTTACATTTGGGTATTTGGAAAAAGAAGAATAAGAAGCTAAAAAGGAAATGCCAAAAATTGAGCAGAGCACTTGTGAATATCAAATTCAGGTGCTTAATGAAGAAACCCAGAATGATGGCAGTACCAAAGAAGAAGAGAAGGGGGTTAGATGTGTTGGCTGAAGTATCAAGGCACATGAAGTGAACAAAAAAAAAAAAATATCAAAATTTTGGTTGCATGAGGACATGCAACACCTTCACAGTGGGGGTATGTTGAGTCCCGAATTTGTCTCTTTTCCATACACTTTTCCATATCTTTTTCACTCACCTAAACCTCCAAAATTGTCAATATCATGTGCAAAAGGGTATCTAACATGGTGTTTAATTATGTTTGTGTGTTTTCTATTTGATTTAGATTTTGTTCATACAGCTGCGGAAACTTGTCACTTTCCGCAGCCGCTGCAACTTTCCGCAGCTATTTTGTGGAAATCAATGCTACAGGTGTCAACGAAGGAAACGAGCCACATGGGCAGGCTAGGAATGACAAGGACATGGTTCGTGTCCTATTGGTTCAATGAAATTCGTCAAGGAAAGTCATGTCAAAGCCATCCACGGAAGCTTAACTCGTGGAGTTCATGTCTACTGGACTGCTTTTGCATATAAACATTCACACGGCGTTTCCAAGCTGCGGAGGTTAATTGACATCTGTGCAAAGTTCTGGAGTTGAATTCAAGCGCCCACCTTCCATAGATCCGTTTTCCAACATGGCCATACTCCCATATCCGTGGCCTTAGTGGTCTACGTGCTGGCTGCTATCATAAACTTCAGGAGACAGTTACAGTTTATTGCTTTATATAGAGCGTTTGCATACGCACGTAGAGTTAGTTGATAGTTGTTAGTTGATCATAGCTGTTGAGTTGATGTGCGTACTCTGTTATGTAGTGATTACGCTGCCTTGAGCCGTAATACTACCAGTCTATAATGAACTTCTTTTTAATGTGAAAAACTCTGTTTTCAACTTAATTTGTATTGAGGATCGTTACCAAAGCTGCGTAGAGGGCCCCTGCTCAGCCGAGGTTCTGTGTATTAATGTTTATATTTTTCATTTCATTTCTTTAAACAGTCATTGTATCATAACCTATTACATGTTCATATTTCATAGTTGCTTCATTTCTGTTCATTAATTTCCATTGCATTCTTGTCTTTCATGTTTTTATGATTATTAAATCACTGATCAGTTTTCTTGTGCAGGTTTTAGGTAGACAGCCCGGGGCACTTTCATAGTATTTTGGCTAATGATATGAAACTGACATTATTCTGCTGCTAGTTTTCTTTCCACAGCTTTTGTTTAACTTCAGTCTTGTTTTGTACACTTCAGTTTTGTTTATTTGATTCAGTAGTTAAAATTAAATATATTAAGCTACTCATAGTGTCTTCAGTTACCTCCGAAAGCCACAGCTGGACTGATGGTGAGGGGCTGCATGATGAAATGTGTAGTTTAGTATTAGTTTCCTTTCTGCAAAATTAGATATATTAAGCTGCTCATAGCGTCTTCAGTTACCTCCGAAAGCCACAGCTGGACTGATGGTGAGGGGCTGCATGATGAAATGTGTAGTTTAGTATTAGTTCTTTTTCTGCAAATTTAGATATATTAAATCATGTATGACATCTTCAGTTGCCTCCGAAAGCCATAGCTGGACTGATGGCGAGGGATTGAATTATGTGTGTATGGTTTAGTATTAGTTTACTTTCTGCAAATTAAATAATCAGTTACACAAGTTGTTTATGATTACTTCCGCAAGTCATAGCTGGTCTAATGATGAAGGGTCAGAAAATGAAATGATGTAATCTGATTTAGATTTATTTCATTGCAATTTTGAATTTCCATAAGCGTAGTTTCTTTTGTGTTCAGTTGGCAGCAAGAATAGTTTAGTTTTCATGTTCACTAGTTTCTTGTTTTGATTCATTAGATTAGCAGCACTTTTGATTTCAGCAGTTTACTTTCTTTTGTCATTGTAATTTCAATTTGATTTTAAAGTTTCAAGATTGGTAAATTATTATAGGGGATATCACTTCCTTGAATAAATTAACCAAGCTTGCTTTTCACTTTAGAATTTCCATTTTACCTTAGAAAGACCACAAACGACAAAAAGTTAAGAAAGAGGTTATCTTGCACATATAGTGCGCCGCACTTCATCAGCTTACGATTCCCGGATTGACAATTAAATGCAGCAATTTAGGACACACTAAATTGACCAAACAGCAGGCCAACCAGGATCATGGTGTATGGGGTCATTAATCAACTGGTTAAAATCAGGAAGATTGAGGCCTGCCATATAAGGGAGTAAGGGAGCATCCGAGATAGTTCTTGTTGGGGTCCCACTAGTAGTATTCCCAGCATTAGTGGAGGGGATACCACTAGTGTTAGGTCCTGAACCAGACATGCTGAAGGTGACAAGAGGAGAGATGGGGATAGAATTAGAAGGGGAACCCGATGAACCAGAAGTAGAGTCAGAATGGGGACTTGGTGGAGGACAAACTCGAACCTTATGCGTAGGAGTAATTATTCATACTAGAGATTGAGTATGAAGGCCTAGGAGTCTCCAAGATAAATGCCTTGGGGGCGCAATGATGGAAAAAGTACACGGATCACATAACGAAGAGAGACGAACCAGGGCAAGGAGTTGCAGGATGAAATGATTACAAATTTCACAAACTCTTAAGAAAAACCTAGAGCTTTGATACCAATCTGATCTGAAATTGTGAGAACAAATTATTTCTTATACAGAGATTGATAGTAGGGGATTTTTACTGGTTATTTCACCTTCACTAGAAAGGATGAAACCAAAAGCTTTTGGCCCAAAAACTAGCTCTGCCTAAAGAAATAAAATGCAAACACTGAAATAGATCTGATCAATGAAATTATTTGTTTATGTGCAAAGTATTCATTAATCAAAATTTTATGTGTGAATAAGCAAGTTCAAGTATACTGCAAATGAAGTAATGTGGTTTGAAGTTAAACTAATGAGTTTTGTTCACTATATAAGTCTGATTGGGAAAAGTGTACTTATGAAAAGTTACTGTTTAATGTAGAAGAATCTGAAATATAACAGCAAAAATGAACAGCATAACAGTAAGCATTTGTTTAAGCAGTTCACCCCTCTCTTGGGATACCTCCGCTGAGTCCAAAAGCCTCTAATTAGGCTTTTCCATTTTTCATTAATGCTCAAAATGTGAATTACATTGTGTAGAAAGCCTCAAAAGGAAAAATAAGCTGCATATTTAGAAACAGAAGGCTGAAATCAGTATAAATTGACTATTCATTCACCTCCAATGGATGAGTATAGTCCAACACAGCTGATCTTTCATTAGGCCCTGGTGGCTCCACAACCAAAATTGCTGGTAAAATCACTGATAGAGCGCCCAGATGGCTCTGCAACCTGTCCCAACAGCTCCAGAATGCTTCAATACCCAAAATATAAAAAAAACAATCGTCCCAAATGGACTTCCCAAGCCAAAGTATGGCTAACTGAAGTTTTCCCAGTGTCACCTAGAAAAAATCCACTAATTGTGGAGAACTGGAGCTAACTCCAGTTAAAAATGGCAACAAACAAAATTAAGCGGGCGCGCTCCACCAAACTCCAGACAGTTTTAGTTAAATTAAATGCTGGGTGGACGAGGTCACATGGACCACCATCCAACCCACCGAAATTAACGTTAAAACTTTACGGTTTTCAAACCGAAACGTTAATACACCGTAACCTCGTTCACATGTTTTAAACGGTGGTATTAAACATATAACGTAACTGTGGAGTTTGCGCACCGGGAGTTTTCTGTGGGTTCCGAGCTCTGGGTTCCATGAGGAGGGGACTGGCCCCCTTTCGGGCCCACCCAAATGGATTTAAAACTTTAAATACACTTTAGTGCCCAAGGTTTAACAAGTACTACGTGTGGCCCATCGATCAAGCCACTCTGTTTGTGTTCGCCTGACCCGCGTTCGAATCCTGCCCGCGACCAAACAATTTTTGAACGCTATGAAATTTCATTCCACCTTGGGGCCACGTGACGGCCTCCGGGCTGGCCACGTGGTGCCATTTCATTGGTTGCCACTGGAATATTCCGCAGAATGTTCTATGGAATATTCCACAGAATATTCCCAAAATATTCTGTGGAATATTCTTTTTTTAATAAAAATATTTTTTTTTTTCTAAACTCAAATTTTGGCCTTCCTTTTACTGAAATTGGAAAACTTCAAAGCTGAATATCTTTCTCATATGGTGTCGGTTTTTAGTGCCGTTCACGTCTACAGGATTTGTTTTCCTAGCTCTTTCCATTCTATCTGGTTTGGACCAATTCTGAGCAACTTAATTTTTGAGCATTTTTCTACAAGAGACTTGATCTCCTGATCACACATCCCAAATGGGAAGCTTTTGGACGCTCAAAAGCTCTCTGATTACTGAAAATGATGATGTGGAGACTGATTCTCCACTCTTCCACCCTTGAATAACTGAAATCTACCTGATTTCATCAAATGAAGCTTTTGAGAAAATGATAATCTGTCTCTGGAATCAACTGATCGACCATTGCTAAGATTGATGGAGTCATGATGCAAATGATTAAAATTTGTAAAACAACAATTGTAATCTACAGAAAACAAACTTTTTCTACACTGATCAAACTTCCAGAAAGACTTAAAATAACCTTCACCTTGCAAACTGTTCCCATGGCAAATTGTACCATTCTAAAACCAACTTTGTCCCATGCTGAATTGTGTGTCCTTCTTGCTTGCATTGCTTTTCTTTGACACTTCATTCACTGCATTGGCTGACCCAAAAGTTACTTTGCGCAACATAACATCATCTTCTTTCAAAGACAAATTGTTATTAAACTGAGACAAATCATTAGCAACATCATAAAAAGGCGAATACTTAAAATCTGGTCGTTTCAACATTAACAAAGTTGGACTTTGACTAGCATTAACCAGTCTTTTCAATTGACTTGCATGGAGTAATAAAGATTCCAGCTTTTTCTTGTGAGCTCTCACAATGTACTCTTTACCATCTTTGAACAAGTGATACTTGTTTTCATGGCGATGAAAGATAGCCTTCCTGTCAAATAAATAAGGACTTCCCAAAACAATACCTGAGATATCAAGCAGCACCACATCAAGTTCAGCTGTGTCAATAAAGTGTGTAGTTATTGCAAAGCGAAATATGCACTTCCTTGAGACTTGAAAATTGGCATCCTTGCATATCCATCCAAGTGGATAAGGCTTCGGATATGGAATGGTATCAAGTTTAAGCTGCTTGACCAAGTCTTCAGATATGATATTAGCTTGTGACCCACTGTCAAATAGTGTGTCAATTTTGGTATGTTTTGAAATTACCCTCACATGGAAGAGCTCTATTCTCCTCTTTTCATCATGGTTATCTTTGTGACAATTCAAAGAGCTAGAACTGGGTGTTGTGTCTTGCACCACATCTTTCCCCTTAATGTTCTTTAAAACCATGGCTATGCTTTTTGTCTCATCTCCTGAGCCTGACCCTAAGTCTTGCTCAAATGTTGCTACAGTTTTCTCCTTTTCTTTGGTCTTGTTTTTGTTCTTGAATTTTTCTGGTTTCAGTTCAGGATGAAGCTTCCAACAATGATCTTCATCATGACTTGTCTTTGTATAGTTCTTGCAAAAGAACTTTCCTTTTTCTTTTCTTGAATTTGCAACTCTTTTCTTTCCTTTGTTTTTGAAATTACTATCCTCATCAAAATTATTCTTTCCTCTAGCTTATAAATGTGTAGCCTAGACACAGACTTCATCTAAGCTGGTAGGATTGAACATTATAATAGTATGTTGAAGGTAATTGTGCGAACCTCCTATGTATTTTAACAAGGTGTCTTGACTTTGTAAGTCTACTCCAAGTAGAAGTGCTCTCCTTCTAAAATCTTGAGTATAATCTTGCACATTTTGACCATTAAGTTGCCTAAAATTTTTCCAATTCATGATTGCTTTCTGAATATGAGCAAGAGGATAAAACTATTTCTTAATAGAAGTAATAAACTCATTCAAGGTTAGAGTTATCTTACCATGCTTTTTAATTTCCTCCTTGGTCTTGGCTTCCCACCAAACCAACACTGCTCCATCCATTCTCAAAGAGGCTAATTGGATTTTTGTTTCATCATCATGCAAATTCTGAATCCTTAGATAGACTTCCAGCTGTCTAATCTAGTTATCCAATTTTTCTGCATTCACATCACCATTAAACATCGACAACTCAAACTTCACATCAAGCTTTAACAAAGGATTTTTAAGAGATGTATTTGTTTTGTGTGACTGATTATCAGAAGTAGAAGAGGATGATGTGGAGGATGAGGATGACGATGGAGATTGTGGATCACCATTTCCTCCATTCCCTTTCTTAGACTCATCTTTTTCTTTCTTCCCTCCTGAAGAATATCCTTCTTCTTTTTGGTTTCTAGAACCTTCTCCAGCAATCCTATCATTTCTCTCCTGGTATAGGATCCTAACCATCTCAGTCATGTCCAAGAAATCTTTTCTAAATACTCTTTCTTCTTCCTTGGGATCCATTTCCTCATGTACTTGTCCTTCTCTGGAAGACATGTTTGTGGTTTATTCTAAGGCTAATGAGGATGAAATGGAAGGTGGATATAATGGCACTCTAGCCCTCCTTGGTTGAGGATTAACTTGTTCTCTAACCAATTGACCTTCCCCTCTTTTCAATTTCAACCTAGTAAGCATCAAATTTTGCAGAATAACACAATATTCTTGCACAAATTTCACAAAATATTAAGCAAAACCTAGAGCTTTGATACCAATTTGATTTGAAATTGTGAGAACAAAGTATTTCTTATCCAGAGATTGACAGTAGGGGGCTTTTAGTAGTTATTTCACCTTTACTAGAAAGGATGAAACCAGAAGCTTCTAGCCCACAAACTGGCTCTGCCTAAAGAAATAAAATGCAAACACTGAAATAGATCTGATCAATGAAAGTATTTGTTTATGTGAAAAGTATTCATTAATCAAAATTTTATGTGTGAATAAGCAAGTTCAAGTATTCTGCAAATAAAGTAATGTGATTTGAATTTAAACTAATGAGTTTTGTTCACTGTATAAGTTTGCTTGGGAAAAGTGTACTGATGAAAAGTTACTGTTTAATGTAGCAGAATCTAAAATATAATAGAAAAAATGCACAACATAACAGTAAGCATTTGTTTAAGCAGTTCACCCCTCTCTTGGGCTACCTCTGCTAGGTCCAAAAGCCTCTAATTAGGCTTTTCCCTTTTTCATTAATGCTCAAAATGTGAATTACACTGTGTAGAAAGCCTCAAAAGGAAAAATAAGCTACAAATTCAGAAACAAAAGGCTAAAATCAGTATAAATCGACTATTCATTCACCTCCAGTGGATGAGCATAGTCCAAAACAACTGATCTTTCATTAGGCCCTGGTGTCTCCAAAACCAAAAACGCTGGTAAAATCATTGATAGAGCACCTTGATGGCTCTGCAACCTGTCCCAACAGCTCCATAATGCTTCAATACCCCAAAATCAAAAAAACATTCATCCCAAATGGACTTCCCTAGCCAAAGTTATGGCTAACTGAAGTTTGCCCAGTGTCACCTAGAAAAACTCCACTAAATGTGGAGAACTGGAGCTAACTCCTATTAAAAATGGAAACAAACCAAATTAAGCAGGCGCGCTCCACCAAAATTCAGACAGTTTTAGTTAAATTAAATGCTCGGTGGACGGGGTCACATGGACCACCGTCCAACCCGCTGAAATTAACATTAAAACTTTATTGTTTTCAAACCGAAACGTTAATACACCGTAACCTCGTTCACATGTTTTAAATGGTGGTATTAAACATATAATGTAACTGCAGAGTTTGCGGGCCAGGAGTTTGCTGTGGGTTCTGAGCTCTGGGTTCCATGAGGAGGGGGCTGGCCCTTAGGGATTGGCCCCATTTCGGACCCGCCCAAACGGATTTAAAAATTTAAATACACTTTAGTGCCCAAGGTTTAACAAGTACTATGTGTGGCCCATCGGTCAAGCCACTCCATTTGTGTCCGCCTGACCCGTGTTTGAATCCTGCCCGCGACCAAACAATTTTTGAACGGTATGAAATTTCATTCCACCTTGGGGCCATGTGGCGGCCTCCAGGCTAGCCACATGGCGCCCTTTCATTGGTTGCCACTGGAATATTTCGTAGAATATTCTGTGGAATATTCCACGAAATATTCCCAGAATATTATGTGGAATATTCTTTTTTTAATAAAAATATTTTCTTTTCTAAAGTCAAATTTTGGCCTTCCTTTTACTGAAATTGGCAAACTTCAAAGCTGAATATCTTTCTCATACGTCGTCGATTTTAAGTGCCGTTCATGTCCACAAGATTTTTTTTTCCGAGCTCTTTCCAGTCGATCTAGTTCGGACCAATTTTGAGAAACTTCATTTTTGAGCATTTTTCTACAAGAGACTTGATCTCCTGATCACACCTCCCAAATGGGAAGCTTTTGGACCCTCAAAAGCTCTCTGATTACTGAAACTGATGATGTGGAGACTGATCCTCCACTCTTCCACCATTGAATAACTGAAATCTACCCGATTTCATCAAATTAAGTTTTTGAGAAAATGATAATCTGTCTCTGGAATCAACTGATCGAGCATTTCTAAGATTGACGAAGTCATGATGCAAATGATTAAAATTTGAAAAACAAAAATTGTAATCTACAGAAAACAAACTTTTTCTACACTGATCAAACTTCCAGAAAGACTGAAAATAACCTTCACCTTACAAACTGTTCCCATGGCGAATTGTACCATTTTGAAACCAACTTTGTCCCATGTTAAATTGTGTGTCCTTCTTGCTTGCATTTCTTTGCTTTGACACTTCATTCACTGCATTGGCTGACCCAAAAGGTAATTTGTGTAACATAACATCATATTCTTTCAAAGAAAAACTATTATTAAACTGAGACAAATCATTAGCAACATCATAAAAAGGCGAATGCTCAAAATCTGGTCGTTTCAACATTAACAAAGTTAGACTTTGAATTGCATTAAATAGTATTTTCAATCGACTTGCATGGAGTAATGAAGATTCCACCTTCTTCTTGTGAGCTCTCACAATGTACTCTTTACCATCTTTTAACAAGTGATCCTTGTTTTCATGGCGATGAAAGATAGCCTTCCTGTCAAATAAATAAGGACTTCCCAAAACAATACCTGAGATATCAAGCGGCACCACATCAAGTTCAACTGTGTCAATAAAGTGTGTAGTTATTGCAAAGCACAATATTCACTTCCTTGAGACTTGAAAATTGGCATCCTTGCATATCCATCCAAGTGGATAAAGCTTCGGATGTGGAATGGTCTCAAGTTTAAGCTGCTTGACCAAGTCTTCAGATATGAGATTAGCTTGTGACCCACTGTCAAATAGTGTGTCAATTTTGGTATGTTTTGAAATTACCCTCACATGGAAGAGCTCTATCCTCCTCTTTTCTTCATGAGTATCTTTGTGACAATTTAAAGAGCTAGAACTGGGAGTTGTGTCTTGCACCACTTCTTTCCCCTTAATGTTCTTTAAAACCATGGCTATGCTTTTTGTCTCATCTCCTGAGTCTGACCCTAATTCTTGCTCAACATTTGCTACAGTTTTCTCCTTTTCTTTGGTCTTGTTTTTGTTCTTGAATTTTTCTGGTTTCAGTTTAGGACGAAGCTTCCAACAATGATCTTCATCATGACTTTTCTTTGAACATTTTTTGCAAAAGAACTTTCCTTTTTCTTTTCTTGAATTTGCAACTATTTTCTTTCCTTTGTTTTTGAAATTACTATCCTAATCAAAAGTATTCATTCCTCTAGCTTCTAAATGTGTAGCCTGGACACAGACTTCATCTAAGCTGGTAGGATTGAACATTAGAATAGTATGTTGAAGGTAATTGTGCAAACCTCCTATGTATTTTAACAAGGTGTCTTGACTTTGTAAGTCTACTCCAAGTATAAGTGCTCTCCTTCTAAACTCTTGGGTATAATCTTGCACATTTTGACCCTTAAGTTGCCTAAAATTTTTCCAATTCATGATTGCTTTATGAATATGAGCAAGAGGATAAAACTGTTTCTTAATAGCAGTAATAAACTCATTCCAAGTTAGAGTTATCTTACCATGCTTTTTAATTTCCTCCTTGGTCTTGGCTTCCCACCAAACCAAAGCTGCTCCATCCATTCTCAAAGAGGCTAATTGGATTTTTGTTTCATCATCATGTAAATTATGAATCCTTAGATAGACTTTCAGCTGTCTAATCCAGTTATCCAATTTTTCTGCATTCACATCACCATTAAACATCGGCAACTCAAAATTCACATCAAGCTTTAACAAAGGATTTTTAAGAGATGTATTTGTTTTGTGTGACTGATTATCAGAAGTAGAAGAGGATGATGTGGAGGATGAGGATGAGGATGGAGATGGTGGATCACCATTTCCTCCATTCCCTTTCTTAGACTCATCTTTTTCTTTCTTCCCTCCTGAAGAATCTCCTTCTTATCTTTGGTTTCTAGACCCTTCTCCAGCAATCCTATCATTTCTCTCCTGGTATAGGATCCTAACCATCTCAGTCATGTCCAAGAAATCTTTTCTAAAGAATCTTTCTTCTTCCTTGGGATCCATTTCCTCATGTAATTCTCCTTCTCTAGAAGATATGTTTGTGGCTGATTCTAAGTCTAATGAGGATGAAATGGAAGGTGGATATAATGGCACTCTAGCCCTCCTTGGTTGAGGATTAACTTGTTCTCTAACCAATTGACCTTCCCCTCTTTTCAATTTCAGCCTAGTAAGCAACAAATTTTTCAGAATAATACAATATTCTTGCACAAATTTCACAAACTCTTAAGCAAAACCTAGAGCTTTGATACCAATCTGATCTGAAATTGTGAGAACAAAGTATTTCTTATGTAGATATTGATAGTAGGGGGTTGTTACTGGTTATTTCACCTTTACTAGAAAGGATGAAACCAGAAGCTTCTGGCCCACAAACTAGCTCTACCTAAAGAAATAAAATGCAAACACTGAAATAGATCTGATCAATGAAAGTATTTGTTTATGTGCAAAGTATTCATTAATCAAAATTCTATGTGTGAATAAGCAAGTTCAAGTATTCTGCAAATGAATTAATGTGGTTTGAAGTTAAACTAATGAGTTTTTTTCACTGTATAAGTCTACTTGGGAAAAGCATACTTATGAAAAGTTAGTGTTTAATGTAGTAGAATCTAAAATATAACAATAAAAATGCACAGCATAACAGTAAGCATTTGTTTAAGCAGTTCACCCCTCTCTTGGGCTACCTCTGCTAGGTCCAAAAGCCTCTAATTAGGCTTTTCCCTTTTTCATTAATGCTCAAAATGTGAATTACATTGTGTAGAAAGCCTCAAAAGGAAAAATAAGTTGCAAATTCAGAAACAGAAGGCTAAAATCAGTATAAATTGACTATTCATTCTCCTCCAACGGATGAGTATAGTCCAACACAACTGATCTTTCATTAGGCCCTGGTGGCTCCACAACCAAAATCGCTGGTAAAATCATTCATAGAGTGCCCCGGTGGCTCTGCAAACTGTCCCAACAGCTCCAGAATGCTTCAATACCCAAAAATAAAAAATAAATTCGTCTCAAATGGACTTCCCTAGCCAAAGTTATGGCTAACTGAAGTTTGCCCAGTGTCACCTAGAAAAACTCCACTAAATGTGGAGAACTGGAGCTAACTCCAGTTAAAAATGGCAAAAAACCAAATTAAGCAGGCGTGCTCCAACAAACTCCGGACGGTTTTATTTAAATTAAATGCTGGGTGGACGGGGTCACATGGACCACTGTCCAACCCGCCGAAATTAACGTTAAAACTTTACTGTTTTCAAACCGAAACGTTAATACACTGTAACCTCGTTCACATGTTTTAAATGGTGGTATTAAACATATAACGTAACTACGGAGTTTGCGCATCGAGAGTTTGCTGTGGGTTCCGAGCTTTGGGTTCCATGAGGAGGGGGCTGGCCCCCTTTCGGGCCCGCCCAAACGGATTAAAAAATTTAAATACACTTTAGTGCCCAAGGTTTAAAAAGTACTACATGTGGCCCATCATTCAAGCCGCTCTGTTTGTGTCCGCCTGACCCGCGTTCAAATCCTGCCTGCGACCAAACAATTTTTGAATGCTATGAAATTTCTTTCCACCTTGGGGCCACGTGGCGGCCTCCGATCTGGCCATGTGGCGCCCTTTCATTGGTTGTCACTGGAATATTTCGTAGAATATTCTATGGAATATTCCACAAAATATTCCCAGAATATTCTACGGAGTATTCTTTTTTTAATAAAAATATTTTTTTTTCTAAAGTCAAATTTTAGCCTTCCTTTTACTGAAATTGGCAAACTTCAAAGCTGAATATCTTTCTCATACGACGTTGATTTTTAGTGCTGTTTGTGTCTACATGATTTTTTTTCCAAGCTCTTTCCAGTCGATCTAGTTTGGACCAATTTTGAGCAACTTCATTTTTTAGCATTTTTCTACAAGAGACTTGATCTCCTGATCACACCTCCCAAATGGGAAGCTTTTGGACCCTCAAAAGCTCTCTGATTACTGAAACTGATGATGTGGAGACTGATTCTCCACTCTTCCACCCTTGAATAACTGAAATCTACTTGATTTCATCAAATTAAGCTTTTGAGAAAATGATAATCTGTCTCTGGAATCAATTGATCGACCATTGCGAAGATTGACAGAGTCATGATGCAAATGATTAAAATTTGCAAAACAACAATTGTAATCTACAGAAAACAAAATTTTTCTACACTGATCAAACTTCGAGAACGACTTAAAATAACCTCCACCTTGCAAACTGTTCCCATGGCGAATTGTACCATTTTGAAACCAAGTTTGTCCCATGCTGAATTGTGTGTCCTTCTTGCTTGCATTGCTTTTCTTTGAAACTTCATTCACTGCATTGGCTGACCCAAAAGGTAATTTGTGCAACATAACATCATATTCTTTCAAAGAAAAACTATTATTAAACTGAGACAAATCATTAGCAACATCATAAAAAGGTGAATGCTCAAAATCTGGTCATTTCAACATTAACAAAGTTAGACTTTGACTTGAATTAACCAGTATTTTCCATCGACTTGCATGGAGTAATGAAGATTCTAGCTTCTTCTTGTGAGCTCTCACAATGTAATCTTTACCATCTTTGAACAAGTGATACTTGTTTTCATGGCGATGAAAGATAGCCTTCCTGTCAAATAAATAAGGATTTCCCAAAACAATACCTGAGATATCAAGCGGCACCACATCAAGTTCAACTGTGTCAATAAAGTGTGTAGTTATTGCAAAGCGCAATATTCACTTCCTTGAGACTTGAAAATTGGCATCCTTGCATATCCATCCAAGTGGATAAGGCTTCAGATGTGGAATGGTCTCAAGTTTAAGCTGCTTGACCAAGTCTTCAGATATGAGATTAGCTTGTGACCCACTGTCAAATAGTGTGTCAATTTTGGTATGTTTTGAAATTACCCTCACATGGAAGAGCTCTATCCTCCTCTTTTCATCATGAGTATCTTTGTGACAATTCAAAGAGCTATAACTGGGAGTTGTGTCTTGCACCACTTCTTTCCCCTTAATGTTCTTTAAAACCATGGCTATGCTTTTTGTCTCATCTCCTGAGTCTGACCCTAATTCTTGCTCAACATTTGCTACAGTTTTCTCCTTTTCTTTGGTCTTGTTTTTGTTCTTGAATTTTTATGGTTTCAGTTTAGGATGAAGCTTCCAACAATGATCTTCATCATGACTTGTCTTTGAACAGTTCTTGCAAAAGAATTTTTTCTTTTCTTTTCTTGAATTTGCAACTCTTTTCTTTCCTCTGTTTTTGAAATTACTATCCTCATCAAAATTATTCTTTCCTCTAGCTTCTAAATGTGTAGCCTGGACATAGACTTCATCTAAGCTTGTAGGATTGAACATTATAATAGTATGTTGAAGGTAATTGTGAAAACCTCCTATGTATTTTAACAAGGTGTCTTGACTTTGTAAGTCTACTCCAAGTAGAAGTGCTCTCCTTCTAAACTCTTGAGTATAATCTTGCACATTTTGACCCTTAAGTTGCCTAAAATTTTGCCAATTCATGATTTCTTTCTGAATATGAGCAAGAGGATAAAACTGTTTCTTAATAGCAGTAATAAACTCATTCCAAGTTAGAGTTATCTTACCATGCTTTTTAATTTCCTCCTTGGTCTTGGCTTCCCACCAAACCAAAGCTACTCCATCCATTCTCAAAGAGGCTAATTGGATTTTTGTGTCATCATCATGCAAATTCTGAATTCTTAGATAGACTTCCAACTGTCTAATCTAGTTATCCAATTTTTCTGCATTCACATCACCATTAAACATCGGAAACTCAAACTTCACATCAAGCTTTAACAAAGGATTTTTAAGAGATGTATTTGTTTTGTGTGACTGATTATCAGAAGTAGAAGAGGATGATGTGGAGGATGAGGATGACGATGGAGATGGTGGATCACCATTTCCTCCATTCCCTTTCTTAGACTCATATTTGTATTTCTTCCCTCCTGAAGAGTCTCCTTCTTCTTTTTGGTTTCTAGACCCTTCTCCAGCAATCCTATCATTTCTCTCCTGGTATAGGATCCTAACCATCTAAGTCATGTCCAAGAAAGATTTTCTAAAGGCTCTTTCTTCTTCTTTGGGATCCATTTCCTCATGTACTTCTCCTTGTCTGGAAGACATGTTTGTGGTTGATTCTAAGGCTAATGAGGATGAAATGGAAGCTGGATATAATGGAAATCTAGCCCTCCTTGGTTGAGGATTAACTTGTTCTCTAACCAATTGACCTTCCCCTCTTTTCAATTTCAACCTAGTAAGCATGAAATTTTGCAGAATAACACAATATTCTTGCACAAATTTCACAAAATCTTAAGCAAAACCTAGAGCTTTGATACCAATCTGATCTGAAATTGTGAAAACAAAGTATTTCTTATACAGAGATTGACAGTAGGGGGCTTTTAGTGGTTATTTCACCTTTACTAGAAAGGATGAAACCAGAAGCTTCTGGCCCACAAACTGGCTCTCCCTAAAGAAATAAAATGCAAACACTGAAATAGATTCGATCAGTGAAAGTATTTGTTTATGTGAAAAGTATTCATTAATCAAAATTTTATGTGTGAATAAGCAAGTTCAAGTATTCTGCAAATGAAGTAATGTGGTTTGAAGTTAAACTAATGCGTTTTGTTCACTGTATAAGTCTGCTTTGGAAAATCGTACTTATCAAAACAACAATTGTAATCTCCAAAAAACAAAATTTTTCTACACTGATCAAACCTCCAGAAACTCTTAAAATAACCTTCACCTTGCAAACTGTTCCCATGGCAAATTGTACCATTTTGAAACCAAGTTTGTCCCATGCTGAATTGTGTGTCCTTCTTGCTTGCATTGCTTTTCTTTGAAACTTCATTCACTGCATTGGCTGACCCAAAAGGTAATTTGTGCAACATAACATCATATTCTTTCAAAGAAAAACTATTATTAAACTGAGACAAATCATTAGCAACATCATAAAAAGGCGAATGCTCAAAATCTGGTCGTTTCAACATTAACAAAGTTAGACTTTGACTTGCATTAACCAGTATTTTCCATGGGAAGTATTTTCCATCGACTTGCATGGAGTAATGGGAATTCAGCTTCTTCTTGTGAGCTCTCACAATGTACTCTTTACCATCTTTGAACAAGTGATACTTGTTTTCATGGCGATGAAAGATAGCCTTCCTGTCAAATAAATAAGGATTTCCCAAAACAATACCTGAGATATCAAGCGGCACCACATCAAGTTCAACTGTGTCAATAAAGTGTGCAGTTATTGCAAAGTGCAATATTCACTTCCTTGAGACTTGAAAATTGGCATCCTTGCACATATAATTCATCTAAGCTTGTAGGATTGAACATTATAATAGTATGTTGAAGGTAATTGTGAAAACCTCCTATGTATTTTAACAAGGTGTCTTGACTTTGTAAGTCTACTCCAAGTAGAAGTGCTCTCCTTCTAAACTCTTGAGTATAATCTTGCACATTTTGACCCTTAAGTTGCCTAAAATTTTTCCAATTCATGATTGCTTTCTGAATATGAGCAAGAGGATAAAATTGTTTCTTAATAGCAGTAATAAACTCATTCCATGTTAGAGTTATATTACCATGCTTTTTAATTTCCTCCTTGGTCTTGGCTTCCCACCAAACCGAAGCTGCTCCATCCATTCTCAAAGAGGCTAATTGGATTTTTGTTTCATCATCATGTAAATTCTGAATCCTTAGATAGACTTCCAGCTGTCTAATCTAGTTATCCAATTTTTCTGCATTCACATCACCATTAAACATCGACAACTCAAACTTCACATCAAGCTTTAACAAAGGATTTTTAAGAGATGTATTTGTTTTGTGTGACTGATTATCAGAAGTAGAAGAGGATGATGTGGACGATGAGGATGACGATGGAGATGGTGGATCACTATTTCCTCCATTCCCTTTCTTAGACTCATCTTTGTCTTTCTTCCCTCCTGAAGAATCTCCTTCTTCTTTTTGGTTTCTAGACCCTTCTCCAGCAATCCTATCATTTCTCTCCTGGTATACGATCCTAACCATCTCAGTCATGTCCAAGAAAGCTTTTCTAAAGAATCTTTCTTTTTCCTTTGGATCCATTTCCTCATGTACTTCTCCTTCTCTGGAAGACCTGTTTGTGGCTGATTATAAGGCTAATGAGGATGAAATGGAAGGTGGATATAATGGCACTATAGCCCTCCTTGGTTGAGGATTAACTTTTTCTCTAACCAATTGACCTTCCCCTCTTTTCAATTTCAGCCTAATAAGCAACAAATTTTGCAGAATAAGACAATCTTCTTGCACAAATTTCACAAACTCTTAAGCAAAACCTAGAGCTTTGATACCAATCTGATCTTAAATTGTGAGAACAAAGTATTTCTTATACATATATTGACAGTAGGGGGCTGTTACTGGTTATTTCACCTTTACTAGAAAGGATGAAACCAGAAGCTTCTGGCCCACAAACTGGCTCTGCCTAAAGAAATAAAATGCAAAAACTAAAATAGATCCGATCAATGAAAGTATTTTTTAATGTGCATAGTATTCATTAATCAAAATTTTATGTGTGAATAAGCAAGTTCAAGTATTCTGCAAATGAAGTAATGTGGTTTGAAGTTAAACTAATGAGTTTTTTTCACTGTATAAGTCTGCTTGGGAAAATCGTACTTATGAAAAGTTTGTTTAATGTAACAAAATCTAAAATATAACAGCAAAAATGCACAACATAACAGTAAGCATTTGTTTAAGCAGTTCACCCCTCTCTTGGGCTACCTCTGCTAGGTCCAAAAGCCTCTAATTAGGCTTTTCCCTTTTTCATTAATGCTCAAAATGTGAATTACACTATGTAGAAAGCCTCAAAAGGAAAAATAAGCTGCAAATTTAGAAACAGAAGGTTGAAATCAGTATAAATCGACTATTCATTCACCTCCAATGGATGAGTATAGTCCAACACAACTGATCTTTCATTAGGCCCTGGTGGCTCCACAACCAAAATCGCTGGTAAAATCATTGATAGAGCACCCCGATGGCTCTACAACCTGTTCCAACAGCTCCAGAATGCTTCAATACCCCAAAATCAAAAAACAATTCATCCCAAATGGACTTCCCTAGCCAAAGTTATGGCTAACTGAAGTTTTCCTAGTGTCACCTAGAAAAACTCCACTAAATGTGGAGAACTGGAGCTAACTCAGTTAAAAATGGCAACAAACCAAATTAAGCGAGCACGCTCAACCAAACTCTGGACGGCTTTAGTTAAATTAAATGCTGGGTGGACGGGGTCACATGGACCACCGTCCAACCCACCTAAATTAACGTTAAAACTTTACGGTTTTCAAACTGAAACGTTAATACACCGTAACCCCGTTCAAATGTTTTAAACAATGGTATTAAACATATAACGTAACTACGGAGTTTGCGTGCCGAGAGTTTGCTGTGGGTTCTGAGCTCTGGGTTCCATGAGGAGGGGGCTGGCCCCCTTTCGGGCCCGCCCAAATGGATTTAAAACTTTAAATACACTTTAGTGCCCAAGGTTTAACAAGTACTACATGTGGCCCATCGGTCAAGCCACTTCGTTTGTGTCCGCCTGACCCACGTTCGAATCCTGCCCATGACCAAACAATTTTTGAATGCTATGAAATTTCATTCCACCTTGGGGTCACGTGGCAGCCTCCGGGCTGGCCACGTGGCGCCCTTTCATTGGTTGCCACTGGAATATTCCATAGAATATTCTATGGAATATTCTTTTTTTAATAATTTTTTTTTTTCTAAAGTCAAATTTTGGCCTTCCTTTTACTGAAATTGGAAAAATTCAAAGCTGAATATATTTCTCATACAGCGTCGGTTTTCAGTGCCGTTCACGTTTACAGGATATTTTTTCCAAGCTCTTTGCATTCGATCTGGTTTGGACCAATTCTGAGCAACTTCAGTTTTGAGCATTTTTCTACAAGAGACTTGATCTCCTGATCACTTAATGTTTTGTCCTAGTACTCCTTAACACTCCTTAACATGCATTAGCACTTTCTAGCAAACCTTAGCACTCTTCAACATGCCCTTCCACTTCATAGCATACATAACACTCTGTGACACATATTGGCACTTGGTATGTGTGAGCACTTGGAAAGTCTTAGCATGTATGGAATACGTTGATATGCCTTGGTATAATTTGGCATGATTTAATGTTAAATTTATCTGAGATCAAATATTGGAAAGTAGATGAGGAGCAACAAAGGAAGACTTTGCACTTGCCACCTATTGGCGCCTAGTGTTGGTTTGCCTAACATGTCCCTCTTGGAAAAGGTAAATTGATGACTTATTAACCATCTTATGTGTTCATTTCATTGTAGTTTAACTTGTTTCTCCCTTTTTTTCCTTGACATTCCCTGGCACGCATTGACACACCCTTGCACATCTTGGCATGCCTGATCACTTGGCACATCTTAGCATGTTTGACATGCCTTTGCACTATCTGACACATCTTAGCATTCCCTAGAAAGCCTTGCCACTCATGTCCTCACCACTAGCCTTTACATTTTTTCACGACTTGGGAACCCAATCAATTCCTTGGCTATTGCATTTCATGTGACAATATTTTCTTTCTTAAACTGCAACAACTTGACCAATTGTACCTACTACAAGTAAATTGTGCCTTGTTCACCTAAGAACTGCCTATAACTCATCTTATTCCACTCATGTCCAATCTCAACTTGTCCCACTTTACTAGTTACCAAGACAAGGATCACATGATCTAGCCATGGCCATAAAACAACTAAGAAACATAGCTTACGTAGGAAATATTTCACATGTATGTTCAATTCATATAAATAGTAGAACATTAACTGAGAGTTTGCAAGAACCACAAGATGCACAAGGAACACAAGATATAATCCGACACAAGTAGAGTGCCCCAAAAATTATACACAACAATGTACAATATGAAATTATCTAGAATAGTTTAAAACATGAGCATGTAGCCAAAGTGTGCCACATATCATATAAAAAAAATAACTAAAGGAAAAACAATGTTGTGCCTAGCACAAAGTGATATCCCTTTGTTTAAAATTCCTATGTCGAGCCCCGTATAACAACCATAGGCTTGCCTCCTGTAAATCCTATTCTGAAATTCTCCTAACACACTTTGCCCTTATCACACGTGAATTCATTGACACTCCTTGACACACTCTATTATTCATTCATTTCCATGCATTTTGACCTAGTTATCCCTTGATATGCCCTGACACTCCCTAACACTCTTTAGCATGCACTGACATTGTCCGACATGTGTTAGCATGCCTTTTAATTCCTAATGTGAATGCCTTGACCCTCCCTAGCTATCATGCCCTCACAACTACCCTTACTTAATTTGCAACTTGGGAACCCAACCAAGCCCTCACTTGACTACAAGAGCTTAACCAAGTTACAATTACTACAACAAGACTGCCTTGTTGAATTGTGTAGCTTGGGAGGTACTACAAAAGCCTAGTGATATGGGTTTTTGTGAGTTTGATCACAAAAGTATTTGTGGGAAAACAAACCAAGAAAAGGGATTTTGGACCCAAGATGGGGTTTAAAATCTTAAAGAAAATTAAAAAGGAAAATTAATGTTTCCTAAGGTCTAAGTGGATAAAACCCGTAAGTTTTAGAGGGTTCCTAAGAGGTCTAGGAAAAACTATTTAAGGAGGACCTAGGATGAAGGAAATAACATCAAGTGAGAAGGAGCTCATTTGATCAAGGGGGCAAAAAGAGATGTAGTCCTAAATTAGGTCGAGAAAGAGGGCCAATTAAGGGTTGCTAAAGGGAGGTCGTGATCATCCTCCAAGAGAAATATCATCATGTAAGGGTTCATAAGATTTTTTCATACCTTAATGGTTGATTCGAGCTAGGAATTAGGATGGCATGTTGTTGGTTCTACTATGGCATATTGAGCTTAAGAGAGGTTGCTCATGAGAATCTAGGCATGAGATTTCAATGGCGTCTTTGTGTAAATGCCTAATTAGATTATGAAATGTTGAAATTTGCAGCAAGAAATATTGAAATTGGAAACCATAAAGGACAAAAACAAAATACACCTGATTTTGAGGAATTTTGATGCACCAGGAGTGAGGAATGTGGGACATCTAATTCATTTTCCCCTTAAATAAATTGGACAATAAATTGTAATTTCATCTCATAACAACTTGGGTCAGTTAACTAAGTCATGATGACTGAGTTAGCTCAAGAAATTCGAGTTGAGGGTATAAGATGAGGCATGTAGAGGTATTCATCTAATATTTTTGGAGTCTAGTTGCAGTTGATGCATTAGTGGGGTGCATGTGTGAATTATTTAACTCAATTAAATGAGTTAAAACCAGTTTAAATAATTATAACTAAGTGGTGAGCTAGTGAGAGGTCGGCGAGTGAATTAAATTTAATTTAATTCACAACGAGTGATCAATCGGATAACCGATAATTCACTATTAATAGTTGCATGCATGTCAGTTCCAAGGAAGACCTAGTTGAGATAGAGGTTAAAGGGAACATAACTATCAGTTGTATTTATAAAAAATTTCCCATGTGAAATTATAAATTCATTGGGATTCGATGATGGATTGCGAAATCAAGGAAGACTAATTTTCCTAATTAATAGGGATCTAATTCCACGGTAATTTCATGATTAAGGCAGGCTGACGAAAGGTTGAGAATTGGCTAAGTACTACACCGAGTTTGCCTACATTAGTGGGATACAATTGGGAGAGTGCTGGAGAATCTCATGAGAAATTAAGCATTGTATTTTTCCATGAATCTGTGACCTAATACACAATAGAGATAGAGTGGTTTCGAGCAGTTGCTTTCCCCAGATACATCTTGTGTTTTTCGATTAATAATTTATTTCTATTACTTATATGTGATTGTGCGATCATGTTTTGTTTCCAAAAATTGTAGGAAGGATTCAGTATCTTGCTTTAGTACATTACAAGATCAGATTGAATCTTTTTGGTTAAGTTTTCTACATGGTATCAAAGAAGGAATTTTTTTGGCGGTGAGTTTGCAGAGAATATCTGAAGATTTTGGTGTAAAATTTTCAAAAAAAAATCATATTTGGATTCCTTGCAAAAAACTACCCAAATGGAAAATCAATTCGAAATTCGGATGAGGGAGATATCGTCAATTTAAAATCAACTCTTTTTTAGAAACTTTTGTAATGGCGGGAAAATAAAAATTTACGTGAGTCAAGAACCTATATGCACTTGAGGTACCAGATGGATGGAAAGACTTGAGGAACAAAGAAGAGGTTAGAGACTTGGTTTTTGAGAGGGATTACAAATCAAATCTCAACATGTATCCTTAGAAGCAGTCTTAAAATGTTGTTGAGTAGCCAAAATTGGAGAAGCAGAGAGGAGACCGAGTGGAAGTATCCACTCAAGTAGATACCTCCATGAGGGGGATATTTAGAGCTAGATGGGCAGAGGGAGCACATGCAACCATACCTCTAGGTGAAAGGTGGGGTGGTATGTAGACATAATCCCAAGATACGAAATTTGGGCATGGTCCATTGAGATGGTGTGTCTCATGGATTGAACCTAGCTACGAGGAGTCCATAGTACAACAGTTGGAGGAATAATTAGTTATATTGATGTAGTCAGATGTCATGAAGACAAAAATCAGAGTGACAAATGTCAGAGAATGGAGCAGAGATCAGAGTTGGTAACAATGTAAAGGGTACAAATGCAAAAATCAGCAGCAGTGCAGAGAGTCCAGTAGATAGGTGCAATATCTAGCAGCAGTCAGAAGACTCTGATAACAAATTCATTATACTGATTCAGTTGTTTGGAGGCTATTAAATTTCACGATTTTCAGGTGCAAACAACACTAGAGAAGTGTTGCATGCATAATTCCAAAGGTACCAGATTAGAATAGATTGAATTCCTTTCCTGTTGAGAGGGAGCGTTAAAATGTACAACAAGAAATAGTGAAATTGGCAACCAAAAAGGAAAAATAAAAATGCACCCACACTGGTGAGGAATTTTGATGTACCAGGAGTGAGGAATGCGAGGCGTCTAATTTATTTTTCCCTTAAATTAAATTGGACAATAAATTGTAATTTCGTCTTATAACAACATGGGTCAGTTAACTAAGTCATGACGACTAAGTTAGCTTGAGAAATTTTTGTTGAGGTGATCGCGGTGGATATTGTTGGCAACCCGCCTATTATGCTTTGGCCCTCACCATTTTCTCTTTTAGTTTTTCAGTTTCCTTAATTATAGCACAATTTACTATTTTTGTCACTTTTTCAGGTCTTGAACTTTCAGAGCAGTTTTGAGGCCCCAAACGATGTTTTTTGGTCATGAAAGGTTTGGAGATTTCATAGAAATTGAGTTATGACCAAGACAGAGATCATATGACCAAGTTATGTCATCGGTAAGTTCGCTACCCAACTATCCCCAATGGGGCCCATAAATTGTTGGTGTTACATCTCCTCGAGTTAGGGTTTTCTCTTATTTTTCAATCATTAAAAGGCCCTTGAGCCTTATTGTAACATAGTTCAGAGGCATGTAGCCACCACATTTCTTCTCAGAGATAAGCTACCATCGCCCGAGCTAGTTTGTTTTCCATTCTGTCTGTAAGCATTTTTCAATATTTGATATTATTGAAATGAAGTGTTATTAATACTGCATCTATGTGTTTATGTTTATTTATGTATTTTATTGTGTTCCTGCATATTTTTGGATCATGAGGGTCTAATATGAGGCATGTAGAGGGATTCTAATATTTAGGGGGTTCAGTTGCAGTTGATGCATTAGTGGGGTGTAAGTGTGAATTGGTTAACTCAATTAATTGAGTTAAAATCAATTTAACTATTTCTAAATGAGTGATGAGCTAGAGAGAGGTCCAATGAATTAAATTAGATTTAATTCAAAATGAGTGATCAATCAGATAAATGATAATTCATTATTAATAGTTTCATGCATTTCAGTTTTGAGGAAGACCCAGTTGAGATAGAGGTTAAAGGGAACATAACTATCAGTTGTATTTATACAAAATTTCCCATGTGAAATTATAAAGTCATTGGGATACCATGATGGATTGCGCAATAAAGGAAGGCTGATTTTCCTAATTAATAGGGAGCTAATTCCCTATGAATTGCATGGGTAAGGTAGGCTAAAGGAAGGTTGAGAATTGGCTAATACTAGATTGACTTTTCCTAGATCAGTAGAATAAAATTAGCATAGTGCTAGAGAATCTCATGAGAGATTAAGCATTGTATTGTTTCATGATTCCTTGACTTAATATACAATAGAGGTGGATGGTTTTTGAGAAATTTATTTCCCCAGATACATCTTGTTTTGTGCGATTGATAATTTCTTTCTCTTAATTATATGTGATTGTGCGATCGTGTTTTGTTTCTGCAAATCGTAGGGAGGATTCAATGTCCTGTTTTAGTACATTACAAGATCAATTGAATCCCTTTATTTATATTTTCTACATGAAATAGAAGAGAGGGTTGATACTATCATATCTTGTGGTGGTTAGTAGGCCGCAAGGTTTGTGATAAAGACCAACATAAATGGAGGAGGGCTTTCACTGTAATTTAGAGCCAGAGCGGAATTAGACACAAGCATAATATTGACTGAGGTAACCCTAGTTTCAGGGTCAACATTGATATCTGAAGTTCATGTCAAGATTCAGTCAAAGAAATTCCCAGAATCTATGGATCCATATGAGCTAGGTCGAGTCTCTTATGGAGGCAAGATTCATGGTTTTTTCTATGGATGGATAGGGTTTGTTCACCAATAATTATATGTACATAAGTATAGTGCCCTAGTTAGGAGAATTTACTAGCATGTTTAGATCATAAGGTATGCCCTTAAGACCGTGACAAATTTGCGTAGAAGAAGAGTAGTTGTGACCGTTAGAGCGAGGTTTATTTCTGCAATATAGACTGCAGATATAGAATATGGTTTGTAGATTCAGTATGTGTGGAGATAGTGGATCCAAAGGGGGGTGGAACTTGAGAAGAAGATTGAGCATGTAGAGGAAATGTGTCATATGAAGAATGGATTGACATTCAGAGGAGTTGATTTTATATTGCCTTGTCACTCCCTCAACACACCTAGAACTCGCTAACACTCCCTATCACACACTCTTATTCATTCATTTCCATGCAATCTAAACTAGTTCTCCCTCATGTTTCCCTGCCCACTCCTTAACAATCGCTAGCATGTGTTGGCGCGACACCCTAGCACTGAACACATCTTGGCATGATTTATCACTTGGCATGTCTTGGCATGTGTAACATGCCTTGGAATTGTCTAGGATGTGTTAGCACTTTTGCATTTCCTGGCACACCTTAGCACTAACTAGTTGTCATTCCCTTATAAGTAGGCTTACCTTTTTTGCGACTTGGGAACCCAACCAGTCATTGAAAAAATAGAGTTGTGCCTAGCCCAAAGTCTCCCTTTGACTGAAATTGCCTTTTCCATCCCCTTATCGTAATTGTAGGCTTGCCTCCTGGAAGTCCTATTATAAAATTTTCCTAACACACTTTTTCCTTGGGACACATGGAATTCACTGACACTCCCTCACACACACTCTTATTTGTTCATTTCCGTGATTTTTTACCTAGTTCTCCCTTGTGATTCCCTGACACTCCCCAACACTCCTCGACATGCATTGACATTTTTTGGAATTTTTTAGCATGCCATTTCATTGCTTGGCACACCCTGGAACTCCATCGCTATCATGCTTGCATAACTACCCATAATTGTTTTGGAACTTGGGAACCAAACCAAATCCTTCCTCAACTACAGCAACTCGACCAAGTTACCGTTAGTAAAACTATACTATTCCTTATTCACTTAATAAATTTCTATAACTCATCTTCGACTACTCATGTTGAATCTAAAATCATACAACTTAACATGTTACGAAGACAAGGCTCACATCCAACAGTGGTAATAAAACAACTAAGAACCATAGTTTACATCTTGGCATGCCATAACACTTGGCAATCTAACAATCCCTTGGCACTATGTGGCACATGTTAGCATCCCTTGCATTC
The DNA here is from genome assembly GCA_034641835.2 of Pinus albicaulis. Classification (NCBI taxonomy): domain Eukaryota; kingdom Viridiplantae; phylum Streptophyta; class Pinopsida; order Pinales; family Pinaceae; genus Pinus; species Pinus albicaulis. The sequence continues at coordinate 154,284,965 of CM076576.1, read as the reverse complement.
CTTGGCATGATTTGGCACTCCCTAGCATATCTTAGCACTCCTTCACACCTAGCACATTTAGAACTCACTGAAACTCTTTGTCACACTCTTATTCATTCATTTACATGGATTTTAAACTAGTTCTCCCTTGTTTTTCCCTGGAACTTTCCCCTAACACACCCTAGAATGCATTGGCACCACACCCCAATGCCTAGATCATCTTGGCATGCCTTTGCACTTGGCATGTATTAGCATGTCAAAAATTCCATGTAACCATCTAGCATGTGTTATTACTTCTTGACATTCCATGGAACACCTTGGCACTCACTAGTTGTCATGCCCTCAGAGATAGACTTAATTTTTGTGAGACTCATGAACCTAACCAAGTCATTGGAAAAATAATATTGTTCTCAATCCAAAGTATCCCTTTCTCTCAAATTTCTTTTTCCATGCCTTATCACAATCATATACTTGCCTCCTACAAGTCTTATTTTGTATTTCTCCTAAAACACTTGATCCTTGGGGCACCTAGAATTCATTGACAATCCTTGGCATACACTCTTATTCGTTCATTTCCAAGCATTTTTACCTAGTTATCCCTTATGTTCCCCTATAACTCCCTAACACACATCAACATTCATTTTAATTTTCCAGCATGTGTCAACACACCTTTTCATACCTTGCCATTCCCTCACACTCCTTAGCTATCATGCCCTCACAACTACCCTTACTTTTTTTTTAGACTTGGGAACCCAACCAAGTCCTGCCTCAACTACAACAACTTCACCAAGTTACAATTACTGAAACTATACTATGCCTTGTTCACCTAAGAACTGCCTATAACTCATCTTATGATACTCATGTTGAATCTCAACTCATCCCAATTAACAAGTTACCAAGTTAAGGATCACATCCAACCATGGCCATAAAACAACTAAGAAACATAGTTTACATCTTGACATGCCATATCACCTGGCATGTCTAAAAAACCCTTGGCACTATGTGGAACATGTTAACATCTCCTACATTCTCTGGCATGCTTTGACACTCCCTAGTACACCCTAGCATTCCCTCACATGCTCTGGCACTCTAGCATGCCTTGGAATTGCTTAACATATAACCTTTTCACCCCCTCCTTAACACACTTGGAACTCATTGACACTCCCTATCACACAATCTCCTACATTCATTTCCATGCATTTTGAACTAGTTCTCTCTTGTGTTTCCATGTCACTCCCTAACACTCACTCACATGCATTGAAACACCCTAAAACCTGGCACATCTTGGCATGTTTCCCTGTCATTATAGCATTCCTTGACACTACCTAGCATACCTTGTCACTCCCTCCTTAAAACACCTAGACCTCACTTACACTCCCTGTCACACACTCGTATTCATTCATTTCCATACATTTGAAACCAACTCTCCCTTGTGTTTCCCTAGCACTCCATAACACCCTCTGGCATGCATTAGCACACCCTAGAAGCTAACACATCTTAGCATGTTGCTCTGACCTCTATCACGCCTTAACACTACCTAACATAGAAGAAAATAGAAGAAAAGATATATCAACGCCTTAGAAATAAGCCACTTCGAGGGAGAAACCTCCAATACATTACATAAATGAACAATTCTTGAATGATACAATTTACAAAACGTCCTTTATATATATAGGAGTCCATGGGGCAGTAATGTAATCCTAGTGGGCCACAATGTAATCCTAGCCGACCTAACAATAATAATTTAAGGGCACAATAATAACGAAATAGGGGTTACAAGGGTACAATAATAACAATAAGGGGGTTACACTAACAACAATAAGGGACTATACTAGTAATATAGGGACCTAACTTGCCCCTCTCCTTCAAAAAAGTGTTGTCCTCAATGCTTGAGTAGCTCTGGGTGCGTCTGTATAAAATTCTCATCCTCCCATGTAGAATCTTCAGTGGGTAAGTTCTTCCACTTGATGAGATACTCTGAAATTGATCAATTCCGTAGCTGTCGAGTTCTTATTTCCGTGACCACTTCAGGTTACAATATGATTTTTCCTTCCTCATCAAGTTCTGGAAATATTTTTTGAACTGGAATATTTTCACCTATAACCTTCTTTAAGCATGAAACATGGAAAATTGGATGCACTCGCGAAGAAGAAGGAAGCTCCAATTTGTATGCCACAGTACCAATATTTTGCAACACCTTGTAAGGACCATAGTACTTTGGTGATAATTTATTATCCTTCTTAGCTTGCTTGAGGGACATTTGTTTGTATGGTTGCAGCTGTAAAAATACCCAATCTCCTACATCAAAACTTCTCTCGCTGCGATGTTGATCTGCCTGTTGTTTCATTCGATTTTGTGCCAAATTCAGGTTATCCTTTAAGAGTTCGAGAACTTCTTGCTGATGCTCGATGTGATCTTCCACTGCTTGAACCTTCGAATTTTCCCTTAAAGATGATGTGATGGATGGTGGATGATATCCATAAAGTGCCATAAATGGGGCCATTTTTGCTGCAGTATGGAAGGAAGTGTTATACCACCATTCAACGAGAGGTAACCACTTGACCCATTGTGTTTGTTTATCAGATACAAAACAACAAAGATATCCTTCCAAAAATTTATTTACTATCTCAGTTTGACCATCAAATTGAGTATGATAAGATGAGCTATGAGCTAATTGAGTACCCAAACAAGAAAATAACTCCGTCCAAAAATTTCCAGTAAAAATGGGATCTCTGTCGCTCACAATAACCCTTGGGCTTCCATGTAGCTTTTGAATTGTGTCCATAAATGTAGTAGCAACTGCACTTGCTTTAAATGGATGAGATAATGCACAAAAGTGTGCATACTTGGTAAGTCTATCAACTAACACCATGATGACACTCTTTCCTACGGACTTAGGTAAACCTGTGATAAAATCCATTGAAATATCCTCCCAACATTGACTTGGAATGGATAAAGGTTGTAGAAGTCCTGGGGTCTTAATTGTCTCAACTTTATTCTACTGGCAAACCAAAAATTCCGCCACAAAATTTTGAATATCAGATTTAAGGCCATCCCAAAAAAATTATTTCTTCACCCTGTGGTAAGTTTTTAAAAATCCTGACTGTAATCCTAAAGGAGAAGTGTGCAATTCCAAAATAATATTTTGTTTTAGTCTGGAACTCTTACAAAGATATAAGCGATCTTTGTAGCATAAGGAATCATTTTTCCAACTAAATTTATAAGATGTATTAGGATCTTGCTGCAACTTTTGAATGAGTGTCCATACATCTTTTTCCTTCTTCCATTCATCTCTTTCTTTGGTTATCCAATCTGGTTGTATAATAGAAATGGCACAAAGAAATGCTTCCACCTCTTCATTCTTTGTTGAGAGTGCATCTGCAACAACATTAAGCTCTCTTTTTTTGTAGATTATTTGAAAGTCATAACCCAACATCTTTGTGACCCATTTTTGATACTCTTCTGAAGATAGTCTTTGTTCCAAAAAGTTTTTAAGACTATCATGATCAGTTTTTACCTTGAAGTGTCTTTCCATTAGGTAAGTTCGCCATTTCTTTAGTGCATGCAGTATTGCTAACATTTCCTTCTCATAAATAGGTTTATGTAAATACTTTCTTTTGATTGGACGACTTTCAAAAGCAATGGGTCTTCCTTCATGCATTAAAACATCACCAATTCCATTTCCTGAGTCATCACATTCCATAATAAAGGTTTTTGTGAAGTCTAGCATAGCTAAGACCAGTGCTAGGCACATTCCCTCTTTAAGATGTTCAAAGGCCTTAGTTGCTTCAGGAGTCCATGAAAATGCATATTTCTTCAATAATGTTGTTAGAGGTGCTGCTATTCTCCCATAATTCTTAACAAACTTGTGATAATACCCCGTTAACCTGAGAAATCCTCACAACTGCTTTATGGTTGTGGGGACTTTCCATTCCTTAATGGCTTTAATTTTGTTAGGGTCTACTTTAACACCCTCGTGAGATACAATATGACCTAGATATTCCACCTCTTGTACTCCAAAGAAACATATGGATGTTTTTTCATATAATTGTTTCTCCCGCAATATTTTGAGCACCCTGTCAACATGTTCAACATGATCCTTCCAAGACCTGTTGTAGATTAGTATATCATCAAAAAATACTAGCACAAATTTTCTAAGAAAGGGTTTGAAAATGGAATTCATCAACCCTTGAAATGTAGAAGGTGCATTGGTAAGGCAAAAAGGCATGAACAAAAATTCATAATGACCCTCATGAGTTCGAAATGCTGTTTTTGGAATATCTTCAGTCTTCATTCTAATTTGATGATATCCTGAACGAAGATCCAACTTGGTAAAATAAATTGCTCCATGTAATTCATCCAATAATTCATCAATCACAGGAATGTGAAATTTATCTTTAATGGTGAGCTTATTGAGCTCCCTATAATCCGGACACATTCACCATGATCCATCCTTCTTGTGTACCAATACTACAGGAGCAGAGAAAGAACTTTGACTAGGTTGAATTATACCTGCCTCTAACATTTCTACATCATACGTTCAATTTTTCTCTTTTGGACGTAAGGATATCTATAAGGCCTGATGTTTGGAGGAAAAATTCCTTGGAATTAAATGAATAGCATGATCATGATCACGAATAGGTGGGAGTCCTTTGGGAGTTTCAAACACCTTGGAATGATTGTCCAAGATTTGTTGGAGATCTGCAGAAATAGATGATTTTGATGTTGGAACTTCTAGTGAGCATAATTGTGCAATTACGCCTTGTTGTTCTTTATTTAGATGCTTTGTCATGATATTAGAGCTTATTATCCTTCCCAGCTTCCCTGTAATACCCCGTAATTTGAATTCCTTTCCTTCTAAAAAAAATTTCAAGAAAAGTTCTTGAAAATTAAAGCTACCGCCCCCAAAGATTGTAACCATTTTACTTCTAATACGACATCAACATCTCCCATAGGAATGGAAAGCATTGGACTAGTCAATACATATTCCCCCATGGCTAGCTTGATATTATGCCATTTTCCAGAGCAATTTATAGTTCCTCCATTTGCAACCATCACTTGACATTCTGGTGCTGGGTATAGGAAATAATTTAATTCCTTAGCTGCCTTACAATGAATAAAATTATGGGTGCTACCTGAATCAATCAACACTATTACCTGTTTCTTCTTAATATGTCCTTATATCTTGAGATTTTGAGGAGTGGTAATTCCTGCCAGTGCATTACACGATATGTTCGGATTCATTTCTTCCTCTTCTTGTTCATTTTCTTCTTCCTCTTCACAATCTATGTAAAATAATTTCTTCTCAGCACACTTATGACCTTTAGTGTATTTTCTATCACAACTGTAGCAAAGACATTTTTCTCTTTTTTCTTCCAATTATTGTGGTATCAACCTTGTAGGTTTTGGAAATCTAGGTGTAGCAACACTTCCTTCTTTATAGAATTAAGTGGTAGGCTTCCTTGCTGCCATAATTTTACTTTCAACTTTTTTTTCCAACCTGAATGCCTTCTCCAATGAATCAGGTTCCAAAAAATGAACTTCATGTTGGATGTTATCCTTTCAAGTGCCTATGAAGAGATCAATCTTGTGTTCCTCTGGAATATCAGTTACCCTTATATTCAATTTTTGGAAGTCCTCAATGTGCTGCCCCACTAAACCCTTTTGTTTGAGATTTATCAATTGGCTAAAGAAGGTGTTGCTCTTTGTATCATCATAATGTGCTATCATTTCCTCCATAAAAATTGACCAAGTGACAATTTTTTTACGGGAGAAAAGCCATCGATACCATACAAATGTATTTTGTTCTAAATGTAAAGTTGCAATGCGTACCTTTTGTGTGTTTTTCATGTTATGGAGATCAAAATATTTCTCCATCTGTAGTATCCATGTTACAGGATCCTTTCCATCAAACTTCCTCATATCCATTTTTGGAATATGGTGGTTCTTCCCACCAACATTAGAGTTTATGAAATCACGATTAAAATTTATTTTGTTCTCATCATAAGGTTCTTCTACTATCTTTTCACCATTAGGAAACATTTCTTGTATCAAATTTGTCAAACCTTCCATGTCTGCTTTTAGATCATTCTTCATGTTTTCCATGTTGTCTTTCATGTCATCCATCTTAGATTCCATGCCAGCTTCCATGCCATCCATATTATCTTCCACGTCTTTCTTCAAAACTTCCATTTCATTTTTTGTTTCTCTTTGCGAGAGAGAAATTTGGTGCACTTGCGCTTGTAATTTTGATAGATCATGTTGCAATTATTCATCTTCATGAGTCATCGTACAGCCCTCTGAAGGATTAATGGGTGTTGAATTATTTTTATGGGGCATATTTTAGAACCCAATATTGATATTGATTCTACAATATGCCCTTGTAATCAATTCAAATTGATTTGTCAAACAAGACTTATGCAATTCGGAAAAAATAAATAAAAATACACACCTTTTTCTTGCTTTTGAGGAGCTCGATATTGAAATTGGATTATCTCTATGATTGAAGCACTTAAATATTTGAATTTCAGCACCAATGTAGCCCTCTACATTCTGTTTTGAATGCCATAGGTATGACCTAATTTTTATTCTCCAAGACAAAGTTGTGTCCAATCTCCCACAATGACCTACTTATGGACTGGTTTAGTAGAGCGAACTTGTATGACTTGCCACGTGTCATTGTTTCATCCTTCAACTCTGAAATTGATAGCCAAGAAACTGAATTCTGTGTACTTATGACCAATTTTTATGACACTCCAATCCGATGCTTAGAGAGAGAGTTATGAATATTTTCCCACGATCAACTCTTTGAGATGAAATTCGGGAGCCTAACAAATCACTACCTTCCATAGATCATATCTCCAAAAACATTGTGAGCCAAGCTCTAAATTTTTTTGAGAAGTTTCCTTAGGATTTCAGCTTTGCACCCTAAAAATTTCAGATTCAGAACCTTCGTAGAAAAAAAATTATAGCGAAAATGCCACGATGACTTGTTTAGAGCAACGAAACCCTAGAATCCAAAGCTCTGATACCAAATGTTGTGTAACTAGCTCCAAAAATAGAAGAAAAGAGATATTAACGCCTTATAAATAAGCCACTTCGAGGGGGAAACCTCCAATACATTACATAAATGAAAAATTCTTGGATGATACAATTTACAAAACCTCCTTTCTATATATAGGAGTCCATGGGGCCATAATGTAATCCTAGTGGGCCACAATGTAATCCTAGCCAACCTAAGAATAATAATTTAAGGGCACAATAATAAAAAAATGGGGGTTACAAGGGTACAATAATAACAATAAGGGGGTTACACTAACAACAATAAGGGACTATACTAGTAATATAGGGACCTAACACCCTAGTACACCCTAGCACTCCCTCACATGCCCTGGCACTCTAGCATGCCCTGGCACTGCTTAGCATATAACCTTTTCACTCCCTCCTTAACACACTTGGAACTCATTGACACTCCCTATCACACAATCTCATACATTCATTTCCATGAATTTTGAACTAGTTCTCTCTTATGTTTCCATGTCACTCCCTGACACTCACTCACATGCATTGACACACCCTAGAACTTGGCACATCTTGGCATGTTTCCTTGTCATTATAGAATTCCTTGACACTACCTAGCATACCTTGTCACTCCCTCCTTAAAACACCTATAACTCACTTACACTCCCTGTCACACACTCGTATTCATTCATTTCCATACATTTGAAACCAACTCTCCCTAGTGTTTCCCTAGCACTCCATAACACCCTTTGGAATGCATTAGCACACCCTAGAAGATAACACATCTTGGCATGTTGCTCTGACCTCTATCACGCCTTAACACTACCTCACATACCTTGTCACTCCCTCCTTAGGACACCTGGAACTCACTGGCACTTCTTGTCACAAACTTTTGTTCATTCATTTTCATGCATTAATTTGACCTAGTGTTACCTTATGTTTCTGTAGCACTCCCTAACACTTCCTAGCACATGTTGGCACACCTTGGTCACATGTCACCTTGTAACTCTATCATGACTTAGAGATTCCTAGAATACCATGTCACTCCCTCCTTAGTGCACCTGGAACTCATTGACACTTAATGTCACACACTCTTATTTATTTATTTCCATTCATTTTGACCTAGTTCTCCCTTGTATTTCCATTTCACTACCCAAAAATTCTTAGAACATGTTGTCACACCCTCGAACATGGCATGTATTTTACACCTGCCACCATGACACTCTAGCATGACTTAGCACTACATAGCATACCATGTCACTCCCTCCTTAGCACACTTGGAACTCACAGACACTCATTTTCACACAATCTTCTTCATTCAATTCCATTCATTTGGACATAGTGCTCCCTTGTGTTTCAATGGCACTCCTCACACTCCTTAGCACACATTGGCACACCTTGGCACTTGGAACATCTTTCTATGCTTCCCTAGCACTCTAACATGCCTTGAAAATACCTAGCATACCTTTTCACTCCCTCCTTAGCGCACCTGGAACTTTTTGACACTTCATTTCCATGAATTTAAAAGTAGTGCTCCCTTGTGTTTCCCTGGCACTTGGGCCTCACATTCCCTAGCATGTATTCACACCACAACCTAGAAATTGGCACATCCTGGCATGCCTTAGCACTTCGCATGAATATCATGCCTTACATTTGTCTAGCGTTTGTTAGTACTTACCAACATTCCTCGACACACATTAGTACTCCCTGGATATCATGCCCTCATATATAGCCTTAATTTTTTTGCAACTTGGGAATCCAACCAATTCATTAGTAAAAAAATGTTGTGCCCAACTGAAAGTCTCCCTTTGTATGAAACACATTTTTATAGGCATTTATTGTAACCATAGGTTTTCCTCCTATGAGTCTTATTTGGACATTATCCTAACACACTTTATCCTTGAGACATTTGGAATTCTTTGACACTCCTTGGCACACACTCTTATTTGTTCATTCCCATACATTTTGATCTAGTTATCCCTTATTCTATTATGGCACTCCATAACTATCCTCGACATGCATTGACACTTTCTGACATGTTTTAGCATGCCTTTCATTCATTGGCACACCCTGGCACTCCTTAGCTATCATGTCCTTAGAACTACCCTTACTTTTTTTGGGACTTGGGAACCCAACCAAGTCTTGCCTCGACCACAACAGCTTGACCAAGTTATGGCTACTACAACTAGATTGTGACTTGTTCACCTAATAAATGACTATAACTCATCTTAGGTTACTGTGAATATATTCTTGGACCATTACAATGTTTTATATTAATATACTTCCCTTTGCGAAACCCCCGATAATTTTTCTTGAGTGAACTTTCAAATGGTTGCTAATGATTTTTTTCAAGACCTTATTTGAAATATTGCATAATGACACTAAATGGCACATCTCAAAACCAATGAGATGAATTTATTTCGGTAATAGTGCAAGAAAGGATGTGTTTATCATCTGATCTGTAGATGCCCCATTTATTATGAGATTCAAGGGATGTTCTATTGCCTTTATAAATATTTGAATGGGTTTTTGTCTAAATTATTTCAATACATATCTAGCTCTTTTTATGAGGGAGGTATTTAGATTTATTTATTACATAATTGAGAGAAGAGTTGCATGGGTGGAGAAAAGGAAATGAGAAAGAGTGTCCAAAATTCAAAAATAATTTTCATTTTTAAATTTATGACCATTCCACTATTTCCATCTATTTGGTTATTATGAATGTATTCTTGTACCATTACAATGTTTTAGAGGATTATACTTCCCTTTAGAAAATCCCATTTTCTCTTATTGGATAAGTTTTCTTGAGTGGAATTTTAAGTTGTTGCTTTCCTTTCCTTTTAGGCCCTTCCACTTTTCTAGGAAAACCAACCATGCCTTCTTTTTGATGTGGAGTCCTTTCCTTAATGCAGTGGAATGATCCTTTGACACCCTTTGTTCTGAGAACGTGACCACTAAGTATATGCCCATTTTCCCGACATTCATGTACTTAAACACATTAAATATTTTCCTTTTTCTACTGCGTGCTCAAATATTTCATTTCCCCCACTTTGTGATTGGTTCATGCATTCTATGCATTTACTTGTTGAATTCTCACTAGAAGTTGTTGAGAAGTTAACAAGAAAATGTGTGTCTAATTTATTTTTCCCTTAAATAAATTAGACAATAAATTGTAACCTTATCTCATAACAACTTATAATAGTTAACTAAGTGAGATAGACTTAGCTAGTTCAATAATTTTGATTTGAGGGTCAATGGTGAGGCATGTAGAGTGATTTTATTATTTTGGGGGTCTAGTTGTAGTTAATGCACTAGTGTAGTGTGAGTTTACTAAGTTAAATCAAAATAATTGAGTTAAAATCAATTTAACTAGTTGTAACTGAGTGATGAGATAGCGAGAGGTCAAGTGAATTAAATTATATTTAATTCACATGTAGTGATATACCAAGTAACTGATGATTGCTATTATTAGTTGCATGCATGCCAAATTTGATGAAGACCCTGTTGAGATAAAGGTTAAAGGGAAGTAAAATAGCAGTTTTATTATTAGCAAACTACCCAGGTGCAGTTATAAAGCCATAGGATGCCCATGAAGGATTGCACAGTCAAGAAAGGTTGGAACTCCTATTTAATAGGAATTACTTTTCTTGGGATTATGTGAGCAAGGAAGGCTGAAGGTGGATTTAAAATTGGCTATGTGTTCATCCAATTGTGCCTAGATCAGTGTGAGATTATTGGTAGAGTGTATGAGGTTCATGTGAGTGCACATGCATTGTATTGTTTCATGATTCGTTGGCTGATTATACAATAGAGATAGAGGGGTTTTTAGCAATTTATTTCCCCAAGAAAAGCTTGTGTTTTTCGATTTATTTACTTCTTTCTCTTACTTGCATGTGATTGAGAAATCGTGATGTATATTCTACAAATATTGTAGAAGGATTCAATATCTGGTTTTAGTAAATTGCATCATTGGATTGAATCCATTGGTGTAATTTCTACAGACTCTCCTCTTGCTTTGATCTCCAATCCATGGCCTTTCGTTTTTTTTTACTATGATGAATTTTGGGGTCCTTCATTTAGCTTTTCGACCCTCCACCATGGGCTTCTTTAAACTAAAAAAAACATCACTGGAGATTCAATCAATGTCATACTTAGCCACTTCTCCTTTGAAAAACATGCATGTCCAACAATGATGGAGCTCATAAATTTTATTAGACTACCTAAATTGCTTTTCCATGTTGCATTATATCTTAGAATTATCTTGAATTTGTCGACCATAAGCCACCTAATTGCTGTTAAGAAATATCCATAAGAAATGAACTCTTTTCTCATTTGAATAATTGATTTCTACTTCTCGTTGTCATATTTTGCTTAGTTCTTGTCCAACCTTGCTTGGGAGCCTAATATTCTATGTACTCAACAACCCATGCTTCCTCACCCACTAGGCACACACTTTTCCTTCTAAATACTCAACAAACCATGATTCCTTCGAAGCCTATGGGGTGGAAAATTCCCCTATGTCGAATTTTCCTTCTGATGGCTAGTAATTGAAATAGTTCAAGGGTGGCCTATCAGTTATCTATGAACATGGACTTGAATTGGATTGAAATATTATTATAGTAAAACAAATACACAACCTCTTCCTATCGAATGAAAAAATACCTGATCTATAGCATAACCATTTTCCTTCAATGCAAACATAAATCAAATGAACCAAATTTAGTTCAGACATGGATTGGCCAAGGCCCTTACATGCATTTGAAGTAAGCTTAAATATGTAGCTCATGCCAGCTCCATACAATGTAATGCAATGTTTCTCACATACATATGTCAAAATTATCCAAAGTTAGGTGCCGCAATGGCTAGGGTATTTGTCCCATATAGCACTTTTATACCTACAACAAAGGTGTTTTGAGCTACCTTGTTTAAAATTTTACTTCCATACATCACTTACATTAAAAGATGTTGGAGGAGACACTTAGACGTAATGCTGGAAACTATTATGTGCCATAATTTTTTGCTGCCAATATTTTTGTGCCATAATCTATTTGCTTGTCTTTCCTTCTTCAATTTTGTATGAATTATTCTAATTGTCCCATAAAATACCAATGAAACCATTCCAAAAAGTGTCGATGAAGAGGAGGTTGGAGAACTGCAGAAACTATTCACTAAACCTTCCAAATATCTCCTCAATGATGAATTATACATCCATACCTGGCCATTTACTAACATTAGTTTTGTTGGCCATATGAAGAGAGGCATGGAAATATCTCTGAGTTCATGAAGACATGTCCCTATTTGACTCCGTGGGATCAGATTTTTTTTCCATAGGTGAAAGGTGGCACAAGCCAACCATTCAATTTTTCTTGTTCAACATAATATAAGAGTGTGATCGGGTGACCCTTGCTAAAGGTGGCCGAGTTTCTAGTTGCTTAGGGCAATCATTGGTATCCATTGGCTGCAAAGGTGTAGATTTATGAGGAGCCGAATTGGGTATATTGCAACCCTTATCCATATTTTGAGTGCCTATCGTGGCCAAAGTTGGAATCATGTCCCTCGATTCATTGTTATGCAATAGGCATTCCTTATACAAGTGAGCTACCTTATGACAACATCTGCAATGAAAATGAACTCCCTCATAATCGAGGATCTATAGCTTGGTGTGTCCCTCGTATTGAAGATTCATGCTTTCAACAAGTACATCCCAGGTATCCTGATGAATGAGTATATGAGAAATAGCCATATTCGCTGACTCCATATAGGATCTTTCATGATCAAGATATATGCCCAAGTCATCGCCAATGGTGTAGATATATCTTGAAATGAGAAATGAAGTGGAAATCCAAAATTTTTTACCCAGATAGGGTCGGTGCCCAAATTTTATTTGTCAGGATCAAAAAGGGGCGCCCATCTCTTCAGGAGAACATGGGCCATTTCGATATGCTAGAACTTGTACATTACCTAGGTAGCCTGGTCCGGATGCGATAATATTAGGGAAAACAAACCATAGGTCATTGTGATGACTAAGGGAAGTTGTTCAAGGGTGTTACCCCAAATCTCCATAAATCAATGTTGAAGCCTTGTCGATGAGTAATTATGACCCATAACTTAGCCCACCAGGATGAAGTTTGCAGTGTTTGCAACCTGACCCATAGAATTTACTTTACCAAATACCAGAATTCGACCTCACTCCCTGAACTTTGTGCACTTAGAATTTTTCCCTAGTTTCTTGAGTATAGCATCCGCTGATTTCGCTACATCAGAGGGTTGGGCATCTTCCAAATCCAAAACCCTAATCTATTCCAGGGAGAGGGATATGTGTGAGATTCCTTCAAAATAGCCTAAATATCTCCTGGGTGGAGGGTTTTTTTTTTACCAATATGGTGGGTTCAAAACCCCTATGTTCCTAGTCGCTAAGGGATTAGATTCACAGGTACCTCCTATCTATCTAATGCCCTCTTTAGAGAATACTTTCTCTATACCTGAACCTAATACCAAATTTTTTTCTAGCGCCCATGTTTTTATTTCATATGGGGATGAGATGGATAATGTGGGGTGCGATGAGTATTCAAGCAAGAAGTGGTCAATGAAAGAGGTCTAATCAAACAAATATTGAGCTAACCCTAGCCCAGTAAAATTAACCTCCCCTTCTTTCATAGCGATAGGTTGTGTGCCTACCTGGATCTTCGATGGAGTGGTGGCATCCGGAGAAAGTGAAACATGGTGTTGAAGTGGATCCATGATCCAAATAGACCTGGGGTCGAGGGTGTCAGTTGAATACTCTACCAACTCTTCCTCCATCACGGGCGATAAAGCGGGGTTAACTTTGATGCGATGATTTTCGGTGTCAGAATAACATACTCCGTTGTCATGGGCATAATATGCTGCAGATCACTGAGTCCAATATTCACTGCCATTCGTATAATGGCTTCCTTCACATGACCTCTGCTATCCAAAGCCTAATATATCGGAAATTCACTTGTTGTTGTAGTGAGTCAGAGCCGTTTTCCCAAACAACTCCATATTTACATTGTTATATTTAATGTAGGTGCTTATCTTTTATTCACATTAGAGTTATTTTTATTTGTTAGATAAGTGGATATTCCAAAATATAGAAAATAACATGGACATTAAATACATTGATTAATGCATAAAATTAGTTCTTGAAGGAAAAAAATGATATGCCTAATGACAAGGTAATACTCAATTTGACATCCTAAACCACTAGCAAGATTTAAAATTCTTAGTGGTAGGGATGACTTGAAAAGGTGGATTTATGCACCTAAAAACTATAGAAAATACCAAAAAATGTAAGCCCCCAAAAATATTTAAAATTTTTATTCTTAAATAAAATAATTATGAAAAAAAATTATCAAAATTTAAAATTATTCTAATTTCCCCCAAAAATTTCAAAGTCCACTTAGGCCAATGGCGCAGATGAGTTGTGACCCTTCACCCATTGCATCAACTATAAATAGGCCACCGAGTTGATCTATGGGACATTTATCTTAGATTTTTAGTCTTTACTCTTTGATGAATGGGACAGGGTCTCCACTTAGGGTTTGGCACACTTCTCTTATCCTCTCTTGGTACCTATAGTCGTAACCTCTGACTACAAGGCTCTCTCTCAGCTATAACTTTCTACATAATTCTCACTCCTGTCTCATCTTACACATTGGCTACAAGCTATATTACTTTAACTCTTGATATCTCTTAAAGAATGGTGGATCTCCCTTAAGATTTTGGACATATGAAATCATAAGCATTCTCGACATATTTGACTGAGTATTGTTTTGTGCGTATCTCACTATATGGAATTGGATATGTTCTGACTATATATGGCATCAAAAAATTTCACTTGATGAGATCTCACTGCATTGACTATGATTTTTTCATTCGACCTATAGGTAAACAAAATCTACTCCAACAATGATAGTAATGTAGTAATTTCAAAAATATAGTGCTAATGAAAAAACAAATAAATTCTAAATTTGTCATTTCAATATAACATTGGCATAAAATCTAGGGTGTCTTTTCGTCAGTATGAGTAGTCATAAACACAATTATGAATCCTCTATATTACAATTAAAAAATACTCAGCTTAACAAATTCAAGTCGCATATGGCGTACTTTCAACGGATGAGGCCATGCCGGGTTCCAGAGATATTTTCATTAAATGTCATGCCTAGCAAGCACGAAAAATAGCGAAGCATATTAATTACATAGAGAACCAACACCCAAGGCATATTCGTGGCCTCTTTGAGTTTATAAGGAATCGTTCTCAGCACATCATTGGCATACTCCTGAAGTGACAAATAACATAAGAGCCATAGTTTGCATCGTACAATTTTTGAGCCCAAGCAAAAACGCTAACCTGAAGGCTCTGGCAGGGGACGGAGTCGAGCATCTCCCTAAGGAATTTGATCCAGTTGAGATATGCACTCCCTTGGTCGGGACCGATGTGGATGAAAATTGCAGCATTAGTAGTCATTCTGGTAATAGCCAAGGTTTTGGAAATGGAGAAAAGAAAGAAATTGTGCTCGACAAGAATATTCATACGAGTTGCCTTACGATCACCGAGCCAAACTTCGACGATGAGATTACAGGTGAAAGAGTGGGATACATGGCCAGTGTTTTGGCCAAGTACGGGTGGAGTCTCGTGGAAAGAACAAAGCATCATCTACGTTATCCTTACAATCTGGATTTCGATTATGGTGCATTGGCACAACTGTAACATTTTTCCATTAATAATGTTGGTGACCCTTTTATTGAGAGCAACTATGGAGTACACTCGAGACAGTTTGAGGTTGGAGTCTTGGACTATTTTTCCCATCTTTTGGAACTGGAGAAACATGAGTATTGGGGTTACATCACAAATAATCATACAGAAGGAAATATGCATGGTGTTTTAGTTGGGAGAGAAGTTTTTCTAGAGGGCGTTTTTTATGCATCACGAGAGACTCATTACTCAATTTTCAAAGCAGCAAGAATGTACAAAATACAATTAGAAAAGGTGGATACACTAATTTCTGGTGAGATTAACTGTGCGGATTTCAGACAGAGGCTACTTCAAAACAAGGAAAAGCCTACTATTGTCAATTTTAATATTGGTACTGTAGTTAAGGTTGTTGTAGGTAATTTGGATATGGTGGTTCAAACGCTTGAAGAAACAGGATTTATGAAAGACCGGTTTTATATCCATTGTGACAGGGCTTTATTTGGCTTAATGATACCCTTTGTGAAGCGAGCACCAAATTTGAGTTTTAAGAAGTCAATAGGAAGTGTGAGTGTGTCTACGAATAACTCTGCTGGATGTCCCATGCCATGCGGTGTGCAAATAACAAGGATCGAGCACATAAATTCCCTTTCAAGGGATGTGGAGTATTTAGCTTCTAGGGATGCCACAATAATGGGAAGTCACAATGGGCATGCTCCCATATTTCTTTGGTACACCTTGAACTAGAAATTTTATAGAGGCTTTCAAAAGGAGGTTCAGAAGTTCCTTAGAAATGCACATTAATTGAAAGGTCGATTTCGGTCTACTGGAATTAGTGCAATGTTAAATGAACTCAGTAACATTGTAGTATTTGAGAGACCACAGGACAAAACTTTTGTCTGTAGGTGGCAGCTTGCCTACCACAGAAACATTGCCCATGTTTTTGTGATGCCAAATGTTATCATCACACTCGATCTTTTTTTTGTGAAAGGACATTGAATGATTCAAAGATTTGGGAAATCGAAGAATTGGCACATTGTCTGCATAACCTAATATGCTATTCGGAAATCAAGAACTAGAGTTTGAAGTTGCAATTAAACTACCACCTTCAACCTCTCCTGGTATGCGGTGCACTTTACTTTATTCATAAATTCTGAATGCAATCTTATTGGTAATTATTCGACTCATTTAATATATTCTAGAACCTTCAATATTATTTCTCTATCATTGACACAGTAAAATGAATGCTTATTTGCAACAAATCCATGCCACGGATACCTCTGCTCTGGCATACATTATACTTGTACAAACTATGTAAAATTGCTAGGGGAAATACCAAATTTAATAATTTTGGAAGATATAATGGTCTAGAACATCCATTGTAACGTTAGTCTTAGATGTAACACATATATTTTGTTGTCGACATTGTTTCTCGGCTTAGGTGTAACAAATTTCTGTTTTGTTGTGGGCATTGTAACACTACTATTACATAAGAATTATGTTAACATTGCCAGAAGATAGCAAAGCTAGTATTATTTCTGGATTAAAAAATCGATACACTCAATGGTACACATCTGTCATAGGAAGGTTGAAGAACATTCCATTATGAATTGTAACACATTCATCTATTTCCTTGTCTGAGCATAACATATCCATAGAATTTTCAACTTCTAGGTCTGTTTCATCTTTGTTCTACTGCATTAAAATTGTTCGAGTAGGTATACATGTAATGCATCACCTTCGTCTACATTGTTGGAAATATCAATTAAGAACTGAAGTTGGTAAATGCATGTGCTCTTTAACTACTCCAATATTGCGGCATTATAACTTAACCACTATTGCATCTTCGTTGCTTTTTTGAGTGCACTAAGGCCTCAAAAATGTTGCAAAAACTGCTCATCATGTTGTGCCACAACATTTAAATAATGTTTTCACTTGTTGCATTTTTATTTGAATGTTTTCAGTGAACTGCGAGATCAAATTTTCTTGGTTTTTTGAATGTAACTTACATGGCCAACACAAGTCCTATCCTTTCATGTTTTCTCGAGATCCGTCACCAGTATAATGTAGAGAACCCTAGAGTGTTTTCTTAGAAATTGTAGCGATTTTACAAGATATTGTTGTTGAATGATTGGTATTGTTGCTAGTTCTCTCAAAACACCGCCATCTTGAGCTTGAGATTTGTAGTGCAAATTGTTTCTAGCTTTAAGAATTGTTACATATTATGTTAATTTTTGTACTAATGCACCAAATCGAATGAATTAAAAGTACTATGAGGCTCTGCGAAAGTGATAAACTATTTTTGGCATTCAATTCCTTCTCACATTCTTTTACTCAAATTTAATAAGTTTTGACATGGAATTTTATAGACAGATTATACCAATGGATATGTAGGGAATGCAGGGATATATGCCAAGTTTTTTCCCTCTTGTTCAAATGGAAGTTTTTTTTTTAATTGATATATGTAACATGTTGGGTGTTTGAATTTTGTTTCGCAACTCGAGAATAACATTCGGCTCATTGCAGTAGAAACAAGTTGGGATAAACATGCAGATGATTGGTTCCCTCAAGTTTCATTGCTTACACTTCAGGTTTGTTTGTATTTATTTCTTTTCTATTTAGTTTCTTTAAATAATTTTACATATACATGCAAGGATTAAGGAATTTAATATTTGAAAATATTTCATTTATAATAGGTTTGTTTGTGTTTATTTCTTTTGTATTTAGTTTCTTTAAATAATTTGACATATACATGCAAAGGCTTAAGGAATTTAAGATTTGAAATGATTTAATTTGTAACATGGTGAACACATTTATAGGTTAGGTATCTTGATTCTTATCAAATGAAAGTTATTGTATACCCATAAGATCATTGTCCCGATTGTACGGAGGTGGACGAAGAGGGTGTTTATTTTAGGAATGATACCTTTTGTGGGAAAATATATGTAGGCGGTGAGGCTAAGCATTTATTGGACATTGGAAACATGGAATACATTCTTATCTTTGATGTCAAACATGGTATAACTGAAGGTATTGTACTCCATGTTTCCTTGGAATTTTTCAAATATATTTGTTCCCTTTCATTATAATGTGGTGGATGTGTGATGTGCTGAAGTTTTATGTTAATTTTTTGATTAATAAATAATGTTTGGCTTGAAGCATGTTTGTGTTAGAAATGATTCTGGTTTGGAGCAAGTTTTTGTTAGTAATGGGTATGTGAAGAAGGAAGTGGCCAGGTGCAATCTTGTGTTATTGAATACAACAACAATATGTCCTAAAAAGAGTCTTATTCTCATCAGTCAGGGGAATTATTCCTCCAAGTGCTTCAGGAAGTTAATCAATGTAGAGGACACCATCATAGAATCCATGAGTAGCTGCAAGTATAATGGTTATGCTCCCCCTTATGGTTTATTCTAAACTCGTTGGTATTTCTCACCTTTTTATTTTAATCATTTATCTTTTGTATCTTTTTCTTTGGGATTCTTCATTTGTAATCACATGGACACATTGTATGAACCCATCATAACTACACTAATTATAAATTCTAACAAAATCAGAGTATGGAGTCTAACTCACTACTAGTGTGCACCATAATCCCATGACTATTATTACCAACAATACCAATTATAACTGCTAACAGAGATAGAGGATGGAATATTAGCTTATGTAGTAGACCATCACTTAATGCTCGTTTTACCTTTTCAAACATTTTATGACAACTTTGATTAAGAGTATCCATTCAGCAAAACTTTTCCAACTCTGGCACCTCCCCATGTGAAACAACCTATAGGCCCCTAGGGGCTTATTAAGAGTATCTATTCAACCAAATTTACCCCAAGCTCGCTCTTACCCAAACTCTCACTATCTATTCATAAAAAAATTCCCAAGACTTGGAGCTACTCAATTGGGAAGGCCCACCAGGGATGAACCTACTAAGGTAATTGAGAATATCTATTTAGAAAAAAATGTACAGGACTTGCAGCTACCCAGTTGAAATATCTCACCTCAATCCCCATAATGAAGAAAAATTGTACTAGATTCATATAACTAGGAGATATATATTTGTTGGGTATGTGTTATATTATTTCGAAGACTAGTCACGCGTAGGGGGGGGGGGGGTCACAGGGGGGGTGATAGACCCCCCTGTACATTGCGCCAGGAGCAACATCTGCCCTTATCGGGGTCTGGGGTAGCCCCCAGGGAAAAAACATTTGGTCCTTATTTTTTAGTGGGCAGACCCGCCCATGGTTTTGTGCATGAGTTTGCACATGGTTTTGGGGCATGATGGTTTTCGGCCCCTGGTATTTTGTAGAACTAGTTAAGGGAACTACGGTTATGTTCTAATCCAGGGTTAATGGATTGGGATTTATGTATGCTTCGGCATGTATATATATGTGTTGTAACACTAAAATGAATATAATGAAAAATCAAGCTGGTTGTCCTGATTTGGGATCGAGGGGAAAATCATTGTGTATATCTGTTTTATGTTTTACGCTCTCGCTATTGTTTATTTTCTATTTTTAAGATTCATTTGCAGATAATTTCTATACAAGTTTAAAACCTACAGTTGGTATCAGATTAGTTTTGGCTTCAAGGGGACGCCTTTGCTGTTGAGGGGTTTTTTTCTTGGGCCTGAGGTAGACCCTGTTCAGTGGGAGATCTGTGGGATCAATTCTTGCGGTGAAAGAAGATGGTGAGCGGTGGGAAGATGGAGATCGAGAAACTTAATGGTCAGAGTTTTGAGTTGTGGAAGCTCAAGATGGAGGATCTGCTGGTGGATAAAAATCAGTGGATCGCGGTAGATCCAGGTACTAAACCAACGAAAATGTTAGATGAAGACTGGAAGAATCTAGATCGGAAGGCAAAGAGCACAATATGGTTGTGTGTCTCAGGTTAAGTATTGTTGAATGTATCTAGGGGAGCTACGACGAAGAACTTGTGGGACAAGATAGGGAATTTGTATCAATCTAAGTCTCTGGTAAATAAATTGTTCCTGCGGAAAAAGATATATAACCTGAGGATGAAGGATGGAGACTTGGTGATGGAGCATCTGAAAACCTTATATACTGTGGTAAGTCAGCTATCATCTCTTGATATTGAAATCTCAGATGAAGATAAGTGCATCAGCTTGTTGTGTTCTCTACCAGATTCATGGGACAGTTTGGTTATTGCAATAGGTAGCAATACAACTATCTTGAATTTTGATGACATTGTCTCAGCCTTTATGTCGGAGGAAATGAGACGGAGAAATATGGAGGATCAAAATGGAGATGCCTTATCTATACAAGGAAGGTCCCAGAACAGAAACAAGAATAAGTTTTCGAATGGGAGATCTAAATCTCCCAGAAAGTTTGTAAAGGTGTGCTGGAAATGCGGAAAGGAAGGGCACTACAAAAATGACTACAGATCTAAAGCTCCTAAGAAAGGAAAGGGACGTGATGATGCTCCTTCTGCAGAGGAATAAACCACCTCGGATGAAGGTGGGGAGGTGTAATTGGCTTCTTCAAATACACATGTAGATCATGAGTCATGGTTGATTGACTTGGGTGCATCCTTTCACTTCACTCCCCATAGGGAGTGGTTCTATGAGTATGAGAAATATGATGGTGGTGATGTCTTCTTAGGTGATGATAGGAAGGTCAGAATCGTCGAAAATGGGAAAGTTAAGTTGAAGCTGCAAGGTGGAAGGATTAGAACACTTCTTGGTGTTTTGCACATTCCTGCATTGGCCAGAAATCAGATTTCTCTAAGCAAGATGGATGATGCAGGTTAAAAACAATGTTCGCGAAAGATGCCTATAAGATGGTTCGGGGAGCACTTGTATTAATGTGGGGAGTTCGGATTGGAACTCTGTACAAGCTTCAGGGAAGAACTATTATTGATGGGTGCAATAGTTCTATAGTTCCCGAAAGTCGAGCAGAAAGCCTAGTCGTATCTGGAGAAAAGACCATGCTATGGCATCAAAGGCTTGGACATATTGAAGAGAAGGGCCTTCGGATACTTCATGGAAATGGTATGGTAAAAGGTATGTCTAATAGCTCTTTGGATTTTGATTTCTATGAAAATTGTGTATATGGGAAGCATAATCGAGTGAGTTTTCCTTCTAGTGCTAAGAGGGCAAACAAGATATTAGTGCTTGTGCACTGGGTAAGTCTGTGTACTGTGTTTCATTCATTTATGACTTCTCAAGGGATACATGAATATATTTCTTGAGGAATGAATCTGAAGACTTTGATAGATTTAAAGAATTTAGGGCTTTGGTGGAAAACCAGAAAGAGAAGAAGATAAAGGTGCTGAGGACAGAAAATGGTGGGGAGTTCTGCAAGAAGGAAATTGAAGAGTTCTGTAAGAAGTGTAGTATAGCATGGTAGAAGACTACTCCATACACACCTCAGTAAAATGGAGTTGCAGAAAGAATGAACAGAACGCTGATGGAAAAGGCAAGAAGCATGCTCAGTGGTATCGGGTTAGGACAAGAATTATGGGTAGAGGTAGTGGAGACTACATGTTACTTGGTTAACAGATCACCTTCATCAGCGTTGGAGGATAAGACTCCACATGAGGTATGGACTGGTAAGAAACCCTCTCTTTCACATATGAGGGTATTTGGATGTGATGCATATGTACATGTTCCAAAGGATAAAATGAGCAAGTTGGATAATAAATCTGAAAGGTGCATCTTTATTGGGTATAAGGATGGTTTAAAGGGTTAGCAGATTTGGAACCTGGAAACAAGGAAGGTTGTGTACAGTCAAGATGTGGTGTTTAGAGAGGTGAAATATGTTGTTAAACATGAATTCCTACCAAAGGAACTTGAAAAGATAGAGTTTTAGCTAAAGGAGGATGAATCAAACTCTACAACAGAAGAAGGCTCAAAAGAGGAAGAGCCACAAACTCCAACTGTGAGAAAATTAGTTTGGGAAAGAAGACAACCAGAAAGGTATATTCCATCTGCTTTCTGTTAAAATTTTTCTTTAACTTTAACTGATGATGATCTCAGAACCGTCAGTGAGGAAGTAGATTCAGAGGATGGAAAACTCGGGAAGGAGGCCATGGTTGATGAAATGGCATCCTTGCATAAAAATGAGGCATGGGATCTGGTGGAGTTGCCAGCTGGAAGGAAGCACATCGAGAGAAAATGAGTGTTTAAGAAGAAGATGACTGCAGAAGGCAAGGTGGAGAAATACAAAGCTCGATTGGTAGTAAAAGGTTATTCCCAGGTGCTGGGAATTGATTTTGGTGATATTTTTTCTCCTGTTGCCAAAGTTACTTCTATTGGATTACTTTTATTTGTTGCTACTGCATTTGATTTTGAGGTAGAATAGATGGATGTGAAGACAAAATTTCTTCACGGGGATATGGAAGAGGAGATCTACATTAAAAAACCTAAAGGCTTTATGGTGAAGGGAAAGAAAGAGCCAGTATGCAGGTTAAAGAAGTCTCTGTATAGGTTAAAACAGTGACCAAGGATGTGGTATCAAAAATTTGATACCTATATACGAGGACTTGGATTCTCCAGAAGCAAGGAGGATCATTGTGTTTATTTAAAATTAAGTGGTGACCGTTTTATTTATTTGGTCTTGTATGTGGATGATATGTTGTTGATTGGAAATGACAAAGAAATTATCCAAGATTTGAAGACCCAACTATTCTCCAAATTCGACGTGAAGGATCTTGGTGCTGCAAACTATATTTTGGGCATGGAAATTAAGAGATATTAGGAAAAGAGGAAGCTTTGGTTAAACCAGAGGAAGTACGTCGAGACTATATTGCAGAGGTTCAATATGCATGATAGTAAACCGGTGAATGTTCTGATTCCTGTAGGTGTAAAGCTGTCTGCTGAACAGTGTCCCAAGACACAAGAAGAAGAGGAGGATCTGTCCCGTGTTCCATATGCAAGTGCAGTGGGTAGCCTGATGTATGCAATCGTATGTACTAGACCAAACATTTCACATGCAGTGGGAGTATTGAGCAGGTTTATGTCAAACCCAGGGAAGGAGCATTAGACAATAGTGAAGCAGGTTTTCAGATATTTGCGTGGCACTAGTGATTATGGCTTGTGCTACCAGGGAAGACCAGGATTGGAAAGAGTGTTGGACATTCGTGGTTTTGTTGATGCAGACTGGGTTGGAGATCTGGACCAAAGAAGATCAGAAGATGTACAAGTGAGTATGTGTTTACAGCTTATTTGGAGGTGCGATCGGTTGGATGAGTAAAGGACAGTCTGTAGTGGCTCTTTCAACTATAGAGGCTGAATACATAGCAGCCACTCATGCAAGCAAGGAAGAATTTTGGTTGCGGAGATTGTGTTCAAGTATGGGGTTGGTGCAACAAGGTATAAGGATATATTATGATAGCAAAAGTGCAATTTTCTTGGCTAAGAACCCTGCTTATCATTCAAAGACAAAGCACATTGATGTTCAATATCACTTTGTGAGAGATATGGTTGAGGCTAAAAGGGTGTTGCCGGTAAAGGTGGACACCTTGAAGAATGTTGCAGATGCATTGACGAATTCTATGGGCACTCAGAAGTTCTCTTGGTGTGGAGAAACAATGGGCGTTGTAGAGTTGGGCTAATGACTCAGCTCTCTTGTGGCCCCCCACAGAAAGAAAACAACAAGTGGGAGAATTTTGGGTCTTGTACATTGCGCAGGGCGCAGTAAGGAGGTCATGGGGGGGGGACAACCCCCCCTGTCATGGTTTGGGGAAGTGCCCCTGGAAAAAAAATTTGGCCCTTATTTTCCGGTGGGCGGACCCGCCCATGGTTTTGTGCATGGGTTTGCACATGGTTTTGGGGCATGATGGTTTTCAACCCCTGGTATTTTGTAGATCCTGTCAAGGGAACTATGGTTATGTTCTAATCCAGGGTTAATGGATTGGGGTTTATGTATGCTTCAGCATGTATATATATGTGTTGTAACACTAAAAGGAATATAATGAAAATCAAAGTGGTGGTCCCGATTTGGGATCGAGGAATCATCTCTTTTGTGTATATCTATTTTATGTTTTATGCTCTAAGAGTTATTTACTTTGTTTTAAGATTCGTTTGTAGATAATTTTTGTACAGGGTTAAAACCTACAGTATTCTACATGTCTATATTTTACCTGCACATATATATATTTGCAGTTCCTACAAGGATCAAGAAAACAATGAGTAATATTGTTGCATTTCAAGGCTATACAAAACCTCCCGAAGACAGTGATTGAGTATGGGAATAAAATAGTTAATCACATAGACAACTTAATTCACTAAGATGCTAATATTTTTTTAATCTCCTACAAAATGCGTGATGGTTTTTTGCATTAGGGAAATAGTATGCTGTCATTATTTGTTTTAAATCACCATGACAATTGTCATTAAATTTATGAAAGGGTTCAAAGTTGTGCCACTTTATAATATCAAGTTCCTAAATGCAAGCCATATTCTTGCAGAATATGTTCCCATTTTTTTTCTAAACTACTAAAAAATAGAGGCAGCATTATCAGTGGGAAATAAATAATCGTTTGGCAAGCCCCTCAAAGCGTTTTTAAGGTCTAGTCCCACTTTCCCTTGTGAGTCATTGTTTTAGTCAAGGATAAACATCTTCATAAAATTATAAATTGTCTCAGGATAAAAAGGGTTCTTTTAGTGGTCAGCATAACTGTAAACTACAGATCTATCACTCAAAATCTTTACAGATGATAGGGCATCTTCTCTACCTAAGGAAGAGAAGCTCTGCATTAAATAGAGAAGTATTATTATGGTCCTATAATATGCTAGAGATTTAAATAGTAATATATTTACACAAGGGACATTCAAAGATAGGTAGTGTATCAAGTGTGCCCAAAAAGTCATAAAAATAACTTGCTCTTGTTGATTTTGTCTTTGACATGTACTTTGCAGTTGGCTAACACTACCTATTCCATATTGGTGTAGGATACAAATATTCATAGCACAAATATACATTTAGAAGTCTTGATTTATTCATTAGAGCATATGCATATTTTACACAGAATAGTTAACTTAGTTCATATAGATTACAATCTCAAACTTGCTCTAATATTTCTTATAGAATGGAATAAATGTATTCTACTTGTATGTTTGGTACTTCCCAACACTTCATTTACACCTCCACCCAATTTCATAATTTCCATAATTGTTAAGTAGGGACTTGCAAATTCGATGTTATTTCTCTTGTTTAGTAAAATATTTTCAAAGACTTTACAAAGTTTTATAATTTCTCTAAAGTTGTATAATTTAAAATTTATCAAGTTTCAATGTTTAATTTTTTTAAGTCTAATTCTTTGAAGGGTGCTAGCTCAATGGAAGAGCACCTGCTTTACAAGTAGGAGGTTGGTGGTTCGATTCCATCGTGCCCTGATATTCATATGGAATGGTGACAAAGGCTCTTTTTACCATCACCAATGAGCTTATGGTGACATTTTTCAACCCTCACCATTGACCTTATAATGACATTTTTCAACCCTCACCAATGAGCTTATAGTGACATTTTTGACCCTCGCCAAATATGAAATGGCGATGGTCAAGAACGTTGCCATATATATATGCACCAATAGTGATGGTCATGAAAAGTCCATCACAAAAATTGTTGTTTTTCATATGAAATAGTGACAGTCACTATCCGTCATTATAATCAAATTTGTGACGGACCTTGAATGCCACCACAACACATACTTTCGGCGACGCCACCTTTCGTCACATTCAATTTTTTGGTGGCGAAGAGTATTTTCCATCACCATTTCTCATATGAAATGGTGACGGTCACTATTCGTCACTATAAATCATTATTGGTGACGGACCTTGAATGTCACCACAACACCTATACTTTCGGCGACGCCACCTTTGGTGACGTTCAGTTTTTGGTGACGAAGG
The DNA here is from genome assembly GCA_034641835.2 of Pinus albicaulis. Classification (NCBI taxonomy): domain Eukaryota; kingdom Viridiplantae; phylum Streptophyta; class Pinopsida; order Pinales; family Pinaceae; genus Pinus; species Pinus albicaulis. Next base: position 154,258,377 of record CM076576.1, on the reverse strand, counting down.
CTCTTTTGACCCTCACCAATGAGCTTATGGTGACCATTTTCGCCCCTCACCAATGTCTTTTTTTCTTGTAGAGAAAAGGTCGATTCTTTGGAAATAGATTGTAAAACAACGAGAAAACCAAAAGTGAGAAGTCTTGCCAAATCGTGGAAAGGTTACAACCTGAAGGGGAACGGAAGGGACCCTAAAGGAGGACAAAAAAGAAATGAAAAGAGGTGTTTTGGATGGATGAATAATCTATCTGAAATGGATCTAAAAGTATAGAATCGGTCTGAAAATGGGCGGGCATACTAAATATTGAACGACACCTTCGGCTAAAATCACTCCTAAAAAGGTGGAGCGTGCTAAAGCCTGAGGGCTTGGTTCCTACCTCGATGAGTAAATAGAGCAAAGTACATGTCACCTTAGGTGGAGAGGGAGCTCGAGAAAAACTAAATAGTAGCCTAGACAAACCCAGGAAAAATCTCATAGAAAAATTCCCGCAAAAAGTTCGATTCATGATTCGAAGCCTTTATTGAGAGGTCACGAGTTTTAAAATTTTATTTCTACTCACGAAGGTTGAGGTTGCAGGTTTTGGCCCAAAAAGTGTGACCTGCACTTCCGTCCATCTCGGGAGTAGGTTTCCGAAAAAAGTGTCGTCTCAGCTGCGGCTAATACCTGTCACCTGCGCAACAGGCCTAGAAACATATGGAAGTAAGAATTTTTACTATTTTAGGGTTTAAAGGGTTAAAAAAAACATCAAGAAATGAAAAATAAGAAGCCGAAGGAAAAAAATAGGGGTTGAAGTAGTTGGTAATGCAGGGATCTGAAAAACGATAGCATTCATAATTATAAACCCTTGTGGAGTCGTCAGTTGTTAGTGTGAATTCTAATCACAAGCGTACGAAAAAAGCTCACTTTAGCTATGCATAAAAAACAACCCTAACATCAAAGATGGCTGTCAATTTCCTTAGATCTGCAGTTAGTGATCAGAATAAATGCTACAAAAATCCAGATCTATGTAGTTAAAGACATTAAACAACAAATAAAATCAAGAGTTGCTCCATGCATCCAATAGACAAGACATATATTTTTAAATAATTTTGTATTTATCACTCCTGGGAATGGAACATAGAAAGATGTTACCAATCCCCCTCAATGGGATGGGTTCTTGTATTTCCTCAACACTTCATATCTAAGATCTCTCTCTTGATGGTGAAGAAAACCTAGACAAAAATGGAACTCAAAAGGAGCTCACAAGCAAAAAGGTAGAAAAATATGACAATGATAGAGGATCAAAGTCAAACCAAAAGTATAGATCCAGAGTGATCTTTAGGCAAAAAAAGTTAGTGAATGAATGGAAAAACCCTTCTATTTATAAAAAAATATTGAGTCAGTCCAGATATTGGTGCATAATTAAAATATTATTAACCAAATCTAGATCCAACTTTTATGGAATATTTTATTATTTTTGTTGGAGGGAAAAAGAATTTGAATTTGGTCAAATCTCTTTATTTGTAAATAATAAATAAATAAATGATTTATTTATTATTTTAAGAATGTGGTTGAGCAATAATTAAATAAATAATGATTTATTCAATTATTTACAAATGATTTAGTCAAATTTAACAATGAATATTATTTAAATAATGTTTTAAATAATTATTCCTAGAAAATAATAAGATAAATAATGATTTATCTAATTAATTTTCCTGTTTTTGGTTAAATATGACCAGGAATATTAATTAAATTGTTGTTTAATGAATTATCCCTTGAGGAAAATCAAATAAATAAGGATTTATTCAATTATTCCTTATTTCCTGTTTAGACCATAAACAACTTAATAAATTATGGATTACTATGTTATTTTTCATAGTGAAAACAATTTTACTAGGGTAAAATTGGTCTAACATGGTGTACTTTTGTCCATCTAATAGTAACAGGTTAGATGACCAAAAATTGGTGTAACACATAGGACAATGATCTATTAAAATAACTATCAAAGACATACAAAATCTATAAATGTAACTTTCCTATGAGATCCCATCTATTTTGTTTACCCTCTTTTTGACTTTCTAACACTATATTTGGTTCTACCTTGGAATTGAATCTTTTATAGGCTAAGCTATCAGTGATGTTTTCCCTACTATTTATTCTTAAGGATGATTCCACAACTTCCATTCTACCTTTTTTGTTAGTTCACCCATCTCTTCATTTTCTTATATTCCCCTTTGAATCACAATTCATTTATTAAAATTTAGGCTTGGCTCTTTAGCTTGAGTTTCTTTGTACCATGACCTTCTATTGTCTTCTACATACTATCTCTCATTGTATCCTATTCCAAGCTACCCTACATGCTCATCTTCACATTTTTCAATATGCTATTGTTTTTTACCATATTTTGTGCTCTTGCATAATTCAATATATTGGTCATATTCATGGTAAAATCTATCCAAACTTTCAATTCTCAACTCTTAAGCATTTCCTTTTATCTAAAAGGTACATATTACTCCATAGTATCTCCATAGGGTTCACAATCTTTGATCTTTCACAGGGTTCACAATCTCTTCCGCAGGCCCGATAATTATCTTCTGCAGGGTTCAAAATCTCTTCCACATGGTTCACAATCCCAGTGTGGAGATAAAAAATCCACAATTATCTTCTGTAGGGTTCGCAATCTCTTCTGCAGGGCCATCAATTGTCTTCCGCAGGTTTCACAATCTCTTTTATATGGAGGAATCATCACATCGGCTGACATTTTAAAATATGCTATACACCTTCTGAGGCACAAGTGTGAGATTTTCTTAGGCATACATGTGAGTTTTTTGAGGCATAAGTGCGAGTTTTCTGAGATAGAAATGCGAGGTTCCTGAGCTTTATTATTCGCACATTATTATATTTAATCAGACATTATAGATCGCATGCGAGTTTTCTGAGGCACAAGTGTGAGATTTTCTGAGGCATACATGCGAGTTTTCTGAGGCACAAGTGCGATTTTTCTGAAATGGAAATGTGAGGTCCCTGAGGCTTATATACTATGGTATCATATGAGTTTGAGTCTGAGATAGAGGATGTGTTTTCTACCTCTCTTGAGACTTTGTTTATGTGACATATCTTTGTGGTATTGTGCATGTTCTCTTCCATATAATTTTTGGAGATTCGATCCAGCGGCCTTGGTCTGCAAAAAATATTCTTTCTTCCTCGTGGCTTTATAGCAAAGTGTTGCCTAAACCTCCGCTCTCTTGTCTTCATCGAATGGGTTTCACAGGGTTTGGTAGCATCTCTTCCATAGTATGGCTCCCAGTTTCACGAAGATAATTGCCGGCCCAGTTCCATCTGCCTCTGAGAGTCAAGCTCCTGCCCATATTGTCAATGAAGCCCCAACTCCCACTGTGCAGGTGGTCAAGGCCTCACTGGATGAAGCCTTGAATTTTTCTGAAAGTGCCTTAATCTGTTGGTTTAATGGATTTTGGCTGCGGCTGACAACTCTCCACAGTTGAATATTTGAGGTATGGAAGCCTGTCATTTCTGATGAAATTAATATCTACCCTGTGTTAAGGGTTTCTTTATAGTAGATTCTGAAAACTCTGAAAGCACACAATGAATTTTAGATTCTAGTCCTTGGTTTTGGGAAAACTTGGGCCTATTCATGAAGCCAATACAAGGAAAAGACCCTCTAACGAAGGTTATAAAAGAGGTTTTTAGTGTTATAAAATTGGCCAAAATTGTCAAAAAACATTTTCTACAACATCTGTTTATGGTTATGGAGGTTTTGGCAGAGATTTTAACGAAAATTCAACACAACTAAAAAAAATGGGCGGCTGAAGGTTATTACGGATGTTTTTTTCATCGGTGTGTTACTTTGGCTTTAATGCACTAGTGCGTACATGCAGACGGTGCCCCAGGGTGGTCTTAGTCCAACGCACCGGGACATTTAGGTGTAAAACCGCACCAGGCATAGTGTTGGACATACAATCCACGGGGCTGTTCTAATTGGTCTTGGGATTTTTTCGATGCCTATAGGTCATATCAACGCACTGGTGCGCATACTTATATAAACGAACCGGTGTGCTGTATCATAGAAAGGCACCGAGATTTATAATTGGTATCGATATTCATGCGGTGCCCATAGATCATAAAAATTCACCGGTGCTTATAGATATGTAAATGCCCCGGTGCATAGTATCACACAAACACATTGATATTTATAATTGGTATAAGTATTTGTGTGGTGCCCATAGATTGTACAATGGCACCGGTGCGTATAGACACATAAACACACCGGTGTACAGTTACTGACATGCACCGGTTTTCATGTTATATTTTTTAGAAACATCGACCTGTGATAGTCCAATTATTGTGATTGTTTTAAATTCATTATTCATCAAAAGTCGACACATATATATCTTATAACAATATTCATATGAATAAAATCTTTATTAGTGCATTTGAGAATGACAATGGAGAACACAATATTGACAATTGAGAATGCAATAGAATAAATTAAAAGATATATATATATATATATAAGAGTCTTTATCATACAAAATGGGACAGTTATTGGTATCCCTTTGTCTTTCAATTGGGACACTATGTCCATTACATTAAACAAAATGTCTGATTTCACAGACATATATATTTTAAAAAATAAAGCGCTTGCTTTGATATCCAAACATAGTGGTCATCATTCTTCGCTTGAACTGCTGTCACTGCTAGAGCTACTTCTGTGACTTGGTTTATTTTCAGGAATTTTTTGTTCACGACATTGATTGTTTTCTTATTCTTCGCCTTCCATATACAAACATAAAAATAAACTGAAATGAGTGTATATACATTGGTGAGAATAATGAAAATTGCAATATTAAATAATATACACCAATGTAAATCGAAAAGACAAATGACGTACCATAGCAACAATTGACTCATAAACTATACACATTATTTCAAAACCATGTACCATGCCATCTTTCAAAATTTCATATGTTTTCATAGTTCCATACTTTGTTTCCTGCAAGTTTTATACCCCATAACAAATCATATATTTAATATAAAATATGTTTTTGTTCTATTAATTATAGACGGAGCTAAGTAAAACAAGATCGATAGATGCTTACAAATTCCACAATTAATTTCTGATATGCCAACATTTACTCACAACCCATATTTAACCCAATTTCAATCAATTCATCTGATGGTTCTTTTTTGTATGTTAGTGCCTATTTGAAGACATTCAATGATGATTTTTGTAAAACAACTTAAAAAATACAAAAATGAAATCTAGTTAAGTTGTTATAAGGAAGTAACAATTACTCACAAACTTAGAGATCAACCCTTTTCCTCCTTGTCGTCGTGTTTTATGTGTTGAATGGGTTCCATTTTCTTTTCTTTATGCAAGAAAAATCTTGAAAATTAATATTTAATGCTAAATTGTTTATTTATTGTAACTAATGATCGAAAAATTCAATTATTACATATTACATTTGAAGCACGTTGTTGTTGAGATGGCTCCTCCTGCGATACAATTTTGTCCATTTCTTTGACCATATCCTTGTACACCTTTCTGGACATTCCTACTGGCATATTTCTGATATCAGCTCGTTCATATTTTGAGATTTTCATAATCTTCCTGAAAATGTAACATGAAAATAAATATTTAATTTTTATATTGATATATGAAAAGTAAATATAACAAAAGTGATATTTATAAATAATTATAGACAAACATTTAAAGGAATATTACCTTTTCATTCCTTCTTTTTGTTGTACGTTTTTGCTATTAAAAGTCTGACATGTCTCATTGACCAATTATTTGGAAACTCTCCTATAGTTTAGATAAAATTTGGTTCTTGGAATCATTGGATTGATTTTTTTATTGTAAGTGGAAAGAACATCTATACATTCGTTCCACTATATCCCTCAAACTTTTGTAAAAGTTTGCCCCCCTTTCGTTAACTTCTAGCACCACTCCAGATGACTTAAGGAGCAATTCATTGTCATTTTCATGTTCTAGTTTTTTTCTTTTCTTAGAAAAAATTCCTTTTTTGAGTTGTTGGTCCCTATAGAACATTAAACAGATGAGAATTAATAGACTGTTTGACACATGTTATCTAATAATTTTAAGTATATTATTAATGATAATTAAAAAAAGAAACTCATATTGGATCGATAATATTTTTTCATTCACTTGATTCATTCTTTTGCAATTTTTCCATTAAGTTTTTACGTTCTTATGGTCCTAGATTAGAAATAACCATATTGAGCTTCGTCATTTTGTGGCTCTGCATGATACACAGTAAACAATACATATTAGTTAAACTTACATTTATTCAATAATATTTTTTATAAAGAATTTACAAAGAACTTGCCTTTTTTGTTTTTCCTGGTGTGTTATCAGTATTTTTGTTACTTGATCTCTTGTCAGTCATTTCTTTATCAATATGAAGCCTGTACCATATCATTTGTTAATATATTTATAAATAAATTCTCAACTTTCAGGTACAAAATAAATCTCAAGACACCGATGCGCCTTTCATGAGATACGCACCGTGGCCGGTGCGTGGAGGTATTAAAAACGCACCGCCAAATAGTATAATAGACCGTATGGTGTGTGGGGTATTACAACCGCATTGCAAAAATAGTGCAATAGACCGTACAATGCTATCCTCGTAAAATGGAGCATCGGTGCCCTATTTCAGATATGGCGCACTGATTTAGAAAAATTATTTTCATTTTTTTTATTACACAGTACTTGCACGGTGCGCTGTATAATACAATGCACCGGTGCGCTGTATAATACAGCGCACCGGTGCGCTAGGGTACGCAGGGCGCACCGATAAAGAAAAATACATTTTTTTCAAAAATTCACGCAATGGCCGAATGGATTGGGATCCGACTATGCAAGTTTTCCCATGGGTTGGATGTCAATCTAAAATGAAAAACCCTAATTCTGAAATCGTAGAAACAGGGAGAAGAAAGGGAAAAAAAAAAACGAAGGGTTTAGGGTAAAAAGGGATAAAAATGCAGAAAAAGTAAAAAAAAAAAACAAATTTAATCACGAGATGGTTTGAAATTCTATGATACATGGTTTGAATCACCAGAGGTTTGGTTTTTGATTGTCTGAATACTTCTGTTCAAACGTATTTCGCTGCTCCACAGTGCCCTCATGCTCTCTTGCTCCAGGTCTGTCTCCTGCAAATATCTGGCTGAAAATTTTAGCAAAAATAGTGAAATAATGAAAAGTGTTTATTATTTAAAGAATTATTTTATGAAATTAGATTTTCGAAAATATTTTGCCGCCCATTTTTCAAATTGTCATTTTTTTTTTCACTTAAAGAAAATAGAGTTGTTCTTTTTTTATTTGCATTTATTCGTGACTGGTGCGGAAGAGTTGTGAAGCACCGTTGTGTCTGAGTAATACGACGAACCGGTGCATGTTATGATGATAAGCGCACCGGACTGTATAAAGTTCTTTTTTTATATATGTAAGATCATAATAAAATAATGATAATTCTAAAGTACATGAATTTATTTTCATTATTTTCTAAACTTTATTATGTTACAAAAATTCATATTATTCTAGATTTTCTATTTTACAATTATTTGCAAATTTAGAAATTAAAATTTTTTAACAAAAACATTTCACATTAATACAATTAAAATTTTCACATTAATACAATTAAAATTTTACAAATATTTTACATACAATTACATTAAAATTAAAATTACAATTTTAATTTTTACATACAATTACATTTACAATTACAATTAAAATTTTACAAATATTTTACATGCAATTACAGTTAAAATTACAATTACAAATACAATTACAATTTTAGAATTTTACAGACAATTAGAATTAGAATTAGAATTTTACAATTTTTCATATATACAACTACAATTAAAATTACAATTACAATCATTTCACAATAAATTAAATATTACAATTACAATTAAAATTTTACATTAAATATTTTACATACAATTACAGTTAAAATTATAATTATAAATACAAATACAATTTTACAATTTTACATACAATTAAAATTAAAATTTCAATTAAAATCACGACACAATATTTAAAAAATATTATGGTCATTTAATATTAAATTAATTAATAAACATCATCACAATCATGATAATCATCGTACAGACAACATATTCGACTAAAAAACACATTCAAACATCAAATTAACATTATATATTAACATCATCACAACAAAAACATCAAATATACATCTCATGTCAAATAACTCATGCTATCACATATACACATCTATCTGCAAGCTAAACATTAAATGAACATATCTAACATGACCTAACAATATGCACATCAGAATGATCACCAACATGTAAATTAAGTACAACTGCAATGTGAACATAACATACATGGACCATATATATATATAACTGAATAACGTTAAAAATATACAACTGTAATATAAATGTCATGGATCAGCTGGTGGTAGTACTACAACATCAATAGAAGTACAATTGGAGGCCTGCTCAGTAAATGTTGCAGCCTCAATGGTTGATGGTTGAGCCTGTTCATGATCATGACTAGTACTGATGGATGCATCAGCTCGTGGTAGTACAACATCAATATAAGCAGTAGTAGTGGAGGCCTGCTCAGTCAATAGTGTAGCCTCGACGATCGATGGTCCAGCCTGCTCATGATCATGACTAGTACTAACGGATGCTGCAGGCTGCTGACTAGATGTGGTCGATGGTCCAGCCTCATCTCCATGATGACTGCTAGATGTTGCTAGTGGAGCTTCATGCTCATCAGGCGTGGTGTGAAGTGAACGATCATGGGATGATGAGCCGCTACTCGCGGGCTATCCATCACGTGTCGCCGCTCGACTACACCTATAGCATGAAAACATCCCCCTCAATTGCGTAATAGCTATCATAGCTCCTACGACATGCTGCATCAGGCTGTACATGTCACGCGACATGCCTCTCCACATCCGTAATAGCCTATCATTGGCCTATATGTCTCTATAATGAGCGGGCCTGATGCCGGCCTCAACAATCAATGCACTGAGTTGGTTGCCCAACTCCATCCTATATCTAGTCTTAGGTCGACCACGCCTAGCAAAAGGCAGTACCAATGCACCAGCAGGAGGATGTCTCTTTGCATTGGCCTCATCCTGATCATGATCCTCGGCATTGGCCATGTCCTGATCATCATCAGGATCCACCCCTAGATTATGTGGTGGTTCCGACATCTCCTCGCCATCAAAAGAGCCAATGTCTGCAAAATATATACAAGTACACAAGAATAATTAGACAATTTCATTACACAATTGAATAAAAACAAGTTAAATAACATGTTAGAATAAATATAAATAAAACAGTAATATTACGTCTATTATCTCGCGACTCATCATCTATGCAGAGGGTGTTGACATACCCTCGCCAATCTAATCCAACATAAGGACATGGGACCATAATGAAGGGATGCAGCTGATCGTCAACACTTTGTAGTAAGTCCAGTGCATCATGCGATATCTTGGCAGGAAACATAGTATCTCCCCTTTTGGGCATCATCTGCCTCCACATGTGCATCCGGGCCTCCAACATCGGCCTATGAGGCTGTCGAACAAAACTAGGCCTCATCTCTAAAAAACCTTTCAAAAAATAAACAAAACAGCTCTGAAGCAAAAGGCAAGTTGACCCTCCCTTATGCATGAGCACAACATCTATCTAAGGCCGTACAAAACTGCCGCAAAAAAATGGTAGACCACTTGATAAGTCGTGGCTCCTGTACTAAAGAATCAACATAATATAAAAGCGAGCAATTAATGCGTTGTCTATCACTGGTGTTGTGAGAAATGGTAGAAATGATAAGTGAGAGGCACTGCATGTCTTGTCCACAAAATGCACCTATACGTAACTGACCTCCAAGTACTTGAAACCCTGAAGGAGACAGTACATGTGCTCCAATGTATCTCTGGGAGTAAACTAACTGAATCCCTGCTAAATAACCTACTGGAACCTCTGGGAATGAGGGAAAACCCACCCCTCTCCTCGATAGTCCTGTAATAAAATAAATCTCCTCCTCAGTGGGTGTGTACCACTGGTCAGGACCAACTTGGAAAGCCTGTCGATGGGCATTCCACCTACAGATAAGATATCTCAAAAACACACTATTGGCCTTTAGAGAAGTAGGATCCCCATAGAACTTGAGGAGGCCTACCTACCTTAGTATCCCCTGGGTATCTACTGTAATAGGGCGAGGGTATGCATCTCTCTCTCTATCTCGTGCCTCCCACTGGCAAATCATGTCATACTGTTATGCCTGTTGTTGTTGTTCCTCCTCTTCTCTCTAAATCATTGACATATTAAATAATTTTTTTTTATTAAAACAATCATGTATTTAGGAATATACATATATATATTTTTTTTTGAAAAAAAAAAATAGACCAGTCAGTGCACCATAAAAATAGTCACGCACCGGTTCTGGTGTGGCTTGTGTTTGTATCGCATTGGTGGCGGTGCCCCAAATGAAATACAATGCACCAACCTCGGTGCAGCTGAAATTTTTTCAAGCACCGTTGACTATATGTGATGTCAGAATAGAGGTGCACTACCTAAAATATATGCCCCAGAGCGTATAGTCATGTTAGCGCATCGAATTCCTGAAAATTATGTAGTCGACGGTGCATTCTTTTACCCAGCTGCACCATTGACCCTTTTGGAATGCCAAATGCGGTGCGCTAATAGACTCCGGAGTGAATAATTCTGTCGACACACCACACCACTATTCCCATGGTCAACGGTGCGCTTGGAAAAATGAGTGCACCGCATTTTATTTTTTTAATTTAAAATAATGTGAGGCATCGTTCGGTACCGCACCGGAAACAGTGCGGATACCGTTAGCACCGGGGGTGGTGCGCCCTGCAAATTTTACAAGCAGCACTTCTATCTGGTGCAATTCGAATGGCTCGGACGCACCGCGCGACTTTTTTCTTTTTTCTTTTTTAATGGTTATTTTTAAGGTTATTTCAAATTCTAATCTGCTAAAAAGCTTAATTATCGAAAAAATAGAAAAATACATGTACATTTCGCCATCGAGGAGGCATATTCGCTGCAGAATTTGCAAAAGAAAATTTGCCCACTGTTTTTCAAAATGCAAGCTAGAGATTGGTGGCCAATGCACAACAGCAGTGCGTGCAATGGGTGCAATGGGAGCACCGATGTCAGGGAGGCTCAGAGAAGGGGAAATGGCACCAGTGCTTGAGAGCTCTAGAGCATTGAGAAAAGTGAAAAATGCGATTTTTTGGCCGTCTTTTTTTTTTTATTTAACCCTCTTCCGGTGCGCGAGGTTTTATAGGCGCACTAGTAAGCTTACTTACAACCACACCAAGCGTTGTCAGATTTGGCGCATGGTTTATGATGGACCGGGGCTGTTCCCTAACACCACACCAGGATGTTTCAGTTTTGGCATGATGTTTTGATGATGCACCTAGGCGGAATATTCGTAAATCACTGGTGTAGAATAGTCGCAAAGCACCAGTTTTTTGGCCGTATTTTTTTTTTATTTAACGTTATTCCAGTGCGTGCGTTTTATGGGCACACCGGTGCTCTTGGATAAGAATGCACCGGCACATTTCTGTTTTGGCACTGTGTTTTATGATGCGCTAGCACAAAAGAGTTGTGAAGCACTGGTTCGTTACGGTAATAGGACACCCTGGGTGGGTGTGTACGTTGCACACGGTGTCTGGTGTGCCAATGTTTTGTGCGCACCGGGGCTTTCTATGGTAGAGCGCACCGGTAATAGAGTGCACCGGTAATTGAGAGTTCACAAGCACTGAAAAAATGAAAAATATGGTTTGCCATAAATTTTTTCTTTATTGTAACCTTTTCTAGTGTTCGTGTTTTATAAGTGCACTAGTTCTATTTCTTACGAACACACCAGTCGGTTTGTTTTTTGGCGCGTTGTTTTATGATGCACCGGTGCAGTTTCTTAATATCGCACCGGGTGGTTTTGGTTTTGGGGCGGTGTTTTATAATGCACCAACATAGAAGAGTTGTGAAGCACCGGTGCTCTAAAATAATACGACGCACTGGGCGGGTGTGTACAGAGTGCACGGTGTTTGGCGTGGCAATGTTTTGTGTGCACCGGTGCTTTCGAGTTTCAAGAGCACTGATGCAATGTTTAATGATAAGCGCACTGAGCGGAAAACACCAACAAAACCCTCTGCCCAACAACCTCCTCTAGTAAACTTTGCTAGAAACAGATGTATGGGGTATTTTTCTTTGGGGTTCCTCAAAAACATCCGCTAGAGGGTATTTTCCTTATAGTGAGCCATGGAACCTATCATTCGATCCCTCAACAATAGGCATAACCACAGCACCAGTTTGGGTCAGATTGCCAAACCTAGCTTTGCATCTATGGAATCTCTCCTCGCTAAAAGCCATTGGAAATGAAATTGGGAAATTTTAATACAGGTGGCCAGAAACAGAGGAATATGTCAGAACCAACTATGCACGCATTTGTGTAGAAATGGACTTCAGCGCCGGATTCCCAGCTGAAATAATCCTAACAAGCAAAGATTATGTATGGAACCAAAAACTCGACTATGAAAGTGCCCTCTTCAGATGTCGATCCTGCTTTGAGACATGCCATCTAGCCAAAAATTGCCCAAAAGTCTCCAAGAAAAAATCTGCTAGAAAGAATCACCATAGATCTACATGGTGGGAAGGAGCACAAAAGGAACATTATACTATCATCAAGGAAGAATACTCTTCAAAAAACTCCGAATCGCAAGAAATCAGGCAAGAAAGAAACAACCCTCAAGACAAGCAGGGGGAAAGCCCCAGCCAACAACAAAAAACCGAACTTGACAGCCCCTCAAGCATCAACAATTATGAGGATTCAAATACCATGCAAAAGAAATCTTCATTTAGCAGCAAAGTAGATCTCCCAAATCCCGAAGATAAGACCCCAATGTCCTAAGAATCAAAAGAGATGAAGGAGCTGCAAGGTAAAGGAATTTGGAAGACCGTACAGAAGAAAAAGAAAGCTAAAACACCAATCTCGCCAAGAAAGACGAGAAGCCAGACAATTAAGAACTACCAAAATTATAGGTCCGATAGACCAAATTTTGGTCTCAGTGGACATTAACCACCACCACCACCACCACCATCATCATCATCATCATCATCACATACATCACACCCACACTATTCCATAACTAACTTTTTAACTTATCTTTATCTTTCATCATCACGCATCAAGATAATATCCATATACTGTTTTTCAAAAAAAAGCATTTCTTCAATTTCTTTTCATACATAATTTTATAATAATAAATTTTATTCATTTTCTAGTAATTAATTTATTCATAAATATCTTATTTAAAAAAAAAAACAGAATAATTATTATAATTTTGAAAATATACATACATACCTAATCTCTATTTTACAACCAAAAAAAGCTCCATGCCTCATATTAATACAATTTTATAATATTATTTAAAAAAAAACTATACCACAATTTCTAGCAACGGCTTCTCAACAAGCTTGCTTGTTGTTGTCAACCAACAGTCTTGACCTTGCTTAGTTTCTCCTTTGTTCTTTTATGTGAACCCAACTGTGAACCCAGATGAACCTACTTGACCTTCACGCAACTGGTGGCCTTTCACACAGCATCCTCGCCTTCACACGGCCTTGGCATCCCTCAGTGTTTTCGCGAACCTCCAGCGAACTTATGGCGAACTTTCAAGAACAAACAGTGTCTAAGCAGCAATGAAAAATGCACAGAGTGACAGTACTTAAATGCAGAAATGAAGAAAATTATCTCTCTTTATTGATAGCAAAATGCTTCACAATCAGATTACAGACTTTGATGGACTCAATACTCTTTTTCAGATATCAACTGTGATGGCTTTTATTGGACTTATGATACTCAAAAATGAGCGATCGTTACCAGAGGCTTCCTGGCCGAATCACAGACTCTGTCTCAGAGCTTTAATACATACGAAACATAAAAAAAATAACTCAATCTAAAGAACTGGCCACTTTAGGTTCTGATGTATGCCGAGCACATACACCCGCAGGCTTCTCAGTTATCCTAAAGACTGTGAGTCAAGACTTCGTGATGCAAGCAGATCGCAAAGACTTGCGCAGATGTAGAGCAGTGGGAGATAACTCAGACTCAAACACACAAATTCCAAGACTCAAACTCCAAATGCCGATGGTTTCAAATGAGCCTTACCCCTCCTTATATAGAATGGAGAGGGGGACAAGAATTCCTGTGGACCATCCGATTCATGACACTTGGAAGGCGGATCAGCGTTTTCGGGTAACCCTAATCGGGACGTCCACACGGAGATTCGTTCCTTCCGACACAAACATGTGAAAGTGGGTGGAAGTACACTATCGATACCTTTAAGTACAAGGCCCATGAGGAAACAGAATAATTTATTACAGTGGAGATGCTTTTCGGACAGATTAAAAGCCTCCGAGAAAAGCTCTATCACTGTTAACCTGTGACTAGGTCATGTACAAAGGGAATACTTTGATTTTAGTGGGGCTCCCGAGACCCACTTGTACTGGTTGATGCAGCAGCTGCAGGAGAATCCAAGATTGTGACATCAGGATATCTTAACTTTCCATAAAACTCATCATCCCAAGCCTTTGTGTAGATTCTTCGGACGATCATGGGCTTGTTGAGGATGATTTGATGCTTGATCTTGGTCATGACAAGCCATTGATAGTGCATTTGCATGTAGAACTTCAAAATAGAATTCCTCATTTTGAGTTCTAGTCCAGCAATTTCTCCTACTTTCTGACAGGGATAGTGGAAGCATTCTCCGGCTGGTCCTTCGAGACAATCTATACAAAACCTATGACAGTAGGTTTCATAATAATTTGGGTCCATGCTGAATGGACTGACACCGTAATGATGCCACCAGTCAGATAACCAAGGTACAGCAGGTTCCCTTGAGTTTATCCATGTAGGAGCAAATTTCATTTTTGTGTAATGGGTTTCCTCCCGTCCATCTTTATTTAATAAGTCCCACCACAACCTTCTATATCCTGCAAAATCATAAACAGTATCAAGAAAAATGATATTTGGGTTATTATCTGGCCATGTTTGAAATTTTCCACATGTATACTGGCCAGGATTCCTTGTCCTGTTTATGGTATAAGATTTGTAATAGATTTTTGATCTATCTCCTCCACCAGTACAAATGACGGAGAGATCCCAAAAATCTTGTGAGAGTGACCTTTCTGCTTCATGGGAAGCCATCATGCTGTGTGAATACATCATGTCATGTATCCACCGACTCCCTTTAGGATACACTCTTCTCTCAGGTACAAAGTGCTGAATATCATTATGACTCTGAAGGTTTGCATCAAGCACTTATGTATTTCGGAGTTGCCAAGTCGGCCTCCATTTTTCTTCATAAACAGGCCATGATTCTTCATCTGAAATATATATGAGTTGTTCTCTCTAGTTGGCCTGATCCCATTCTGTGAGAATGACCATAACATGTATCTCTTCTTTTTCAGGGTCATTTCTCTGTTCTTGGTGCTGGAGATATTCTCTGCTCAAAAAGTATGGAATACAGTTTTCAGAACCTTTAATATGTTCATCTTTAAAATAAAAATATGCAATCAGAGCTTGCCACCTAGCAAACTTTGCATCTTCTGGGTTCTTTATTTCTTTAGTTATAAATTTTTCCAGAGCTTTCGCATCAGTTCTAAGCAAAAAATATTTGTTAGCCAAATGGATAGAAAACTTACTGATGCAATTCCAGGCTGCTTTTACCTCTTTCTCAATGGGAACATAATTTAATTCTACCTTGCTCCAGACTCCTGATACAAACTGCACAACCTGTTCTTGCTCTTTCGGGCTGTCTTCCTTCGGCTTCTGCTTGAGGACACCTCCCCAACCTATGTTTCTTGCATCTGTTTCAACAATTTTGAAGGCATTATCATCAGCAACATACAAGATAGGGAGATTACGAACCTTGGATTTTATTTCTCTTACTGCCTGAGTGTGCTTCTCCATCCAAGGCTTTGGATTCTTCCTGAGTCTCTGGTCAAGAAAAGACCTGTCGAGGGCGCATGATGGGTAGAATTTTCTCACATAATTTAAACATCCCAAAAATATTTGCAACTGAGTTTTATCCATAATAACATCAGGAAACTTATCAACAAACTCCAGTGCATGGTGCTGAAGAGAAATTTGACCATTTTCAATTTCATGCCCTAAAAATTTGATTTTAGTCTTGCAAAGCTCCATCTTTTTCTTGCTCAAGACTAAACCATTTCTCTGGACCAATTTCATAAAGATCTTCAGATGTCTGAAGTGGTCTTGCAAATTCTTGGAAAAAATAAGCAGATCATCAATATAGGCAAGTAACCATTCATCATAGGGCTTAAAGATAGAATCCATCCCCTTCTGAAATTTTGAAGGTGCATGCTTCAAGCCAAATGGCATAACATTCCATTCATAGTGTCCATGGGGAACACTGAATGCTGTATTCCACCTATCACCTTCCGCAATAGCTACTTGCCAGAAGCCAGACTTCAAATCAAACTTGGAGAATACTTTGGCTCCTGAAATCCTTCTCATCAGATCACCTTTATGGGGAATCGGGTAAGTTTCATCTGCTAGAACATTATTTAGAGGTTTGTAGTTTATGACTAATATGGGAACTCCTCTGATTTGTTCACTTCTTTTATTGACATAGAACCCGTAGCAGTTCCAAGGGCTGCTGGATTCTCTGATGAGCTTCTTCTGAAGAAGCTGTTCAATCTCTTTCTGGCAGAGCTGTCTGTGTTCAACAAACATGGAAATGGCTCTGGACTTACAAGGTCTGCCAATATAACCTTCTTTGTAATGTAGCTCAATGCAATGTTGCTTTCTGTGCCAAAAGGCATTTGGTTCCTCTGAGCAACATGTTTCTTCAAATTCTCTCTGAAGTTCAGAGATTTTCTTTTGGACTTCTGGAGAACTCAACTGTTCTTCAACTCTTATTGTGTTCTTGTGGTCCTTGAGTTCTTCCAAAACTTTTATGGCTGTTTGAAGTCTTTTTTCTTTTTCTTGCATGGCCTGGACCATGGGTGAAATCCTGGGTCTGGAAATATATGGCAATTCAATTCTTTCTCCAGAAATGGTGATGAAATATCCTGCAGACTTGTCAGGAAATCTAAAATACCCATGTGGCTCTACCGTTGCCAAAAATATATTTCCTAGGATACAGTCAACTGGAAAATCTGAAACTGCAAAGGAAAGCTTTACACACTTTGAATCAAAACACACAGCAGCTTTTGCAACTTCAAACTTCAACTGTTTAGTTCCTAATCCCATTACTTCTTTCTCTGATGTAGTCCAATATTTTGATGGGATTATATGTTTTGAAACAAGGTTAATATCTGATCCAGAAACTATGAGTGCAATAACCTTGTAGACATGACCAACAACACAGAGATTTACCTGTATATGGTGTTGTTGGTACTGTATAGCGAGGACCTGCATATCCCCGATTTCACTGAAACCAGCTGAAGGATCAAATTTACCTGTTGCAAATTGAACTTCAGCCTTTGGAGTAGAGTGCAGCACATAGTTTGTCTGTCTACCTGAAATAGCTATAGAGGATGATGAGGACTGTGGATTTTGAGATTTCAGGACAGAAATTTCATTTTTCAGGCTGCGGACTTCAGTTTTGAGATCATGTATCTCCTTGCTCACCTCCCCCAAAGTGAGTGTACGAGCTTTGTGAGAATTATGCTGGAGATATGTCTTGGTGTTACGCTGATAAGAAGCGTCGACAAAATTGGGCTTCTTGGAGGAGCTGGAAGAAGAACTAGACGAACCAGGCATGTTCTTCATATAAGCGGCAAGAAGGGCAGCTTTGAGATCACCTTCATCCATAGCTCAGATTTGGGCAAAAACTTTAAGATCATCATCAACTTGGGCCATGAGGACATGGGGAAGTTCTTCTTCAGCAGAAGAAAAAGAATCAGAATCAGACTCAGAACAATGACAGGCATCTGAGTCAGAACAATTACAATACATATTGACTTGTTCCTCGGAAGAGGAGGAGGAATAGCCATCAGATGAGGAAGAGGCAGAGGACTGCTCAGCATGTTGTTGGATATGGAGAGGCTGAGGACGATTTTGAAAATCTGCTGTTTTATGGAATGAGGAATGACAGTGAGCACATCTAGGTTCTTGTTTGACAGTATGACTTGTAGATGGATGTTTAAACTTAGAAGATTTCTTACCAAGACCTTTCTTAGACTCGAGGGCTGTTGGACACATGTTTGAGGTGTGACCAGGCTGACCACAGAGCCAACAGACAACTTCTTTCATCTTAGCTATTTTGGCATCCTTGGGACGGATGTCATGAGGCTGGTAGTAGTGGGTCTTGGGCTTGTAGCGGTAATGTCCTCTTCTTTCTTTAGGCCTTCTGAGCTCCCTTATTTTACCTGAGCTCAGTCTGTAGGTGGAGGCTTTAGTTCTTTTGTAAGCCTTCTTTGCACGCCTTTTAGACTTTCTGCGATGCACCAAAGGATCATCAACTGTTATTCCATATCTGTTGCAAAAAGACTTTGTACCAGGAAGTCTATTGAGCTTATCTATAGACTTTTTCATCTTAGAACTGGTACACAAAGAGATCAAAACTCTAGTAATTATTGCATAAAAATCTCCCCAAAGATAAAATTCCAGCGGCAAGGGGAATGCTTCTTGTAACTTCAAAATGTCTACCAATTTGGATGGTAGAGTAGCCAGATAAACCTTCTTCCACAGGATATTCTTTGGATCTTTTACCAAGAATATTCTTTCAATCCAGTCCCTGTGGAAATATTCATACTGATTAATATTATTTCACTTAAGATTCATCAAGATCAATTCATTCTTATCAGTAAGTGAAAATTCAGCACCACAAAACTGTTCTTATATTAGTGCTGTGAGCGCACCAATCATATTTGACTGTGTTGTGCCATCAGGATGAAACATGATATCACCCTGTTCATCTTTGAGAATTTATTTCTCCATTTTATCCAACATAACAGGGGATGACTCTAACTCCCACCATCTGGCCAAAGTACCAGTAAAACACTGAATCAGTGTCTTACATGCTTCCACTTCACTTTTCCCTTCTACACACATCAGTTTATATTCAGTGATCATTTGATCAAGCAATTGCCTGATCTGTGATGCAGATATACCATCAATGTTCCATTCCTTATGACTCCCTTCATGGAAAGTCTCTCGGGCTGGAATCTTTCCTGCACCATACAGGTCAGGGGCAGCATGTCTAGTAAACTGAGGCTCAAGAGGCTCATAAATAGGAAAAGCATGTTTTTCAGAATCTGATATTTCAAGAGCAGTGGCTATGGTTATTTTCTCAGACTTTTCTTATGGCTTAGACTTAGGGGACTGAGGCAGCTGAGGCACTTCTTTAGGAAAGAGATGAGGAAAATTGGAGATGGGGCTTTCAAGCTCATGGGGATGAATGCTCTTCCCTTTAGTAAAAAATGAAAGCGGGATAGGCTTATTGGCTTTCTTCAAATTTAATCTGTCAAACTTATTAGACATATTAGCAACTGAATCCCGTGTGGAAATACCTTGTTCTATTATACAATTTTCCACATCATCAAATTTTTCAAATGATTTTTCTGAAATATGTATAACTACTTGCAAATCACACTGAACTGAATTCAAAACTCTATGTACATCATTTACAGAAACTTGAACAGAATCAATTTGGTCTTTAACCAGGGTAGTTTTGGCAACATTCTTCTCAAGACCAGTTAGAGTAGTGTTTGTCCAATTAACCTGCTCAGAAACTTTCCAAATCCTCCCCTCTGTTCCCATTAATGCATTATCTCTCTCAACTAGAGGATATGCATGTGCTGAACTCTGTCCTTCAACTAGGACAATACCTTTAAAAGGAGGATAAGTAGTAGAGGTCTCTATTTTACTGCCAATTGGTGTAGTCCAGGAATGTGAAGAAGAGGCAACTGAATCTCATCAATACTACATCAGATTCCATTTTCTTTTTCCATGAGTAAAATGAAATCCATACTTTCTCTTCTTCCATATAAATTTTCCACTCCTTAGCCATTTTCATCTTTTATTCTTTAGGGAAAGCTATTGCAAACACATCAGCCTATGGATGGGTAAACAGATCCCAATTGATCATCTGCTTCATCCATTGAGTAGGGATCTGGTTTTTAGGACAACCATCCATCAATGTATAAAACTTGTGAATCTCAGGTACTGATGGTTTCTTACATCCTGGAGGTAGATCTCTGAATCTGCATTCAGGGATCAACTGATCAACTTGCTCAATATAGCCTAGTCCATACTTTGGACTGTTTGCAGGTCGCTGGACCATTAACATTTCTGTTAACCTTGGATATTCATCTTCTAATGAGGGTATTAAATGCATCATAAGAACATGCTCTTCGTCGTGTGGGAATGGAATGTCAGAGCATTTAGGATTAGGACATGGGTTAGAAGAGGAAGCAGGAGGGGCTTCACCAGTCCTATTATTGTGGTTCTTATGAAGGACAGCATAGGCTAGACTCTGCAAATTTACATGCTGGCTACATTGTGGACATTGGACACTCAGGGGCTGATAATTTACAAACTGAGCAAATTCAAATAAAGCTACATGACTACAATTTGACACAATAGAACTACAACCAGTATCTGTACAATCTGGTGAAATAAATCTAGGAGACTTCTTACATTCTTCTTCAATCCTTCTTCTGTCAATGGTTGACCTTATGGGAAAAGACAGAACAACTGAGGATTGGTTTTCTGTGATGTTGGCAGAGGTTATTTTTTGGACAGCGAGAGGCTTGGGGTTTGGAACCGTCCAGTGTTCTGGGAAAGTGAGATCTTCCCATTTAATGGCCTGATGTTCTATTTTCTGATTTTTAGGATCAGTCAGGACTACGACACTGGTTTTGGACTCTCAGCTGGGTGCATGGAGGACTGCAGGAAACATTGTGGAGGTATGGCGGAAATATCCGCGAAACTGAATGGCAATGTTTTGTCTTTTCTTCCTCATATCAAATCCCATTGTTTGTATTTGAAGCTGCAATATATCTGCCAAATTTTCATCTGTGATTGATACCGAGAAGTTCGGGTAACAATCAAACCACACCGGTCCATTTGATAATGGAGCAACAATCCCTCCAATTAAAGAATCTGTATATTTATTATGCGTTAGATCCTTTACGGTAGCTAACACATATGCATCAACGCCCAGATGCACCAACACATGAATACCAACACACACACAACCCAAGTGCAAAAATTGGGTTCCCAGTTTTCTTGCTTCAGCTTGAATCTCTTTGGATTCAAGATCGGGATTAACTGTACACGATCTGAATTTTCTTCTATAGAGCTGACCGACTCTTTAATGGTGATCCTAGTGGCTGCTTTGAGGTGCCATACACCTAGGTCATTATAGACTTGGGAGGCGGATATTCTGGGCAAAACCCATCTGGCTTGGGGCTCGACCTCCTCATAAAAATGATCAGACTCATTTATTACTCTACTGCTACTGCTAGCAAACATATCCCTAAGTGGGTTTTGTTCAGCTCTATCCTTCTCCTCTAGTTCTCTGAAAGAGACTGATTTTGACATAGATGAATCCATTTTTAAAGAGAGATGGATTAAGTACTAACCTTTCCTGAACCACGTGAATCTGACTTACTGGCTTTGATACCACAAGTAGGTTCATCTGGGTTCACAGTTGGGTTCACATAAAAGAACAAAGGAGAAACTAAGCAAGGTCAAGACTGTTGGTTGACAACAGCAAGCAAGCTTGTTGAGAAGCCTCTGCTAGAAATTGGTATCAGAACCAGTAAGTCGGATTCGCGTGGTTCAGGAAAGGTCAGTACTTAATCCATCTCTCTTTAAAAATGGATTCATCTATGTCAAAATCAGTCTCTTTGAGAGAACTAGAGGAGAAGGATAGAGCTAAACAAAACCCACTTAGGGATATGTTTGCTAGCAGTAGCAGTAGAGTAATAAATGAGTCTGATCATTTTTATGAGGAGGTCGAGCCCCAAGCCAGATGGGTTTTGCCCATAATATCCGCCTCCCAAGTCTATAGTGACCTAGGTGTCTGGCACCTCAAAGCAGCCACTAGGATCACCATTAAAGAGTCGGTCAGCTCTATAGAAGAAAATTCAGATCGTGTACAGTTAATCCCGATCTTGAATCCAAAAGAGCTTCAAGCTGAAGCAAGAAAACTGGGAACCCAATTTTTGCACTTGGGTTGTGTGCGTGTTGGTATTCATGCGTTGGTGCATCTGGGCGTTGATGCATATGTGTTAGCTATCGTAAGGGATCTAACGCATAATAAATATACAAATTCTTTAATTGGAGGGATTGTTGCTCCATTATCAAATGGACCGGTGTGGTTTGATTGTTACCCAAACTTCTTCGTATCAATCATAGATGAAACTTTGGCAGATATATTGCAGCTTCAAATCCAAACAATGGGATTTGATATGAGGAAGAAAAGACAAAACATTACCATTTAGTTTCGCGGATGTTTCCGCCATACCTCCACAATGTTTCCTGCAGTCCTCCATGCACCCAGCCGAGAGTCCAAAACCAATGTCGTAGTCCTGACTAATCCTAAAAATCAGAAAATAGAACATCAGTCCATTAAATGGGAAGATCTCACTTTCCCAGAACACTGGACAGTTCCAAACCCCAAGCCTCTTGCTGTCCAAAAAATAACCTCTGCCAACATCACAGAAAACCAATCCTCAGTTGTTCTGTCTTTTCCCAGAAGGTCAACCATTGACAGAAGAAGGATTGAAGAAGAATGTAAAAAGTCTCCCAGATTTATTTCACCAGATTGTACAGATACTGGTTGTAGTTCTATTGTGTCAAATTGTAGTCATGTAGATTTATTTGAATTTGCTCAGTTTGTAAATTATCAGCCCCTGAGTGTCCAATGTCCACAATGTAGCCAGCATGTAAATTTGCAGAGTCTAGCCTATGCTGTCCTTCATAAGAACCACAATAATAGGACTGGTGAAGCCCCTCCTGCTTCCTCTTCTAACCCATGTCCTAATCCTAAATGCTCTGACATTCCATTCCCACATGACGAAGAGCATGTTCCTATGATGCATTTAATACCCTCATTAGAAGATGAAGATCCAAGGTTAACATAAATGTTAATGGTCCAGTGACCTGCAAACAGTCCAAAGTATGGACTAGGCTATATTGAGCAAGTTGATCAGTTGATCCCTGAATGCAGATTCAGAGATCTACCTCCAGGATGTAAGAAACCATCAGTACCTGAGATTCACAAGTTTTATACATTGATGGATGGTTGTCCTAAAAACCAGATCCCTGCTCAATGGATGAAGAAGATGATCAATTGGGATCTGTTTACCCATCCACAGGCTGATGTGTTTGCAACAGCTTTCCCTAAAGAAGAAAAGATGAAAATGGCTAAGGAGTGGAAAATTTATATGGAAGAAGAGAAAGTATGGATTTCATTTTACTCATGGAGAAAGAAAATGGAATCTGATGTAGTATTGATGGCAGATTCAGTTGCCTCTTCTTCACATTCCTGGACTGCACTAGATGGCAGTAAAATAGATACCTCTACTACTTATCCTCCTTTTAAAGGTATTGTCCTAGGTGAAGGACAGAGTTCAGCACATGCATATCCTCTAGTTGAGAGAGATAATGCATTAATGGGAACCGAGGGGAGGATTCAGAAAGTTTCTGAGCAGGTTAATTGGACAAACACTGCTCTAACTGGTCTTGAGAAGAATGTTGCCAAAACTGCCCTGGTTAAAGACCAAATTGATTATGTTCAAGTTTCTGTAAATGATGTACATAGAGTTTTGAATTCAGTTCAGTGTGATTTTCAAGTAGGTAGACATATTTCAGAAAAATCATTTGAAAAATTTGATGATGTCGAAAATTGTATAATAGAACAAGGTATTTCGACACGGGATTCAGTTGCTAATCTATCTGATAAGTTTGACAGATTAAATTTGAAGAAAGCCAAAAAGCCTATCTCGCTTTCATTTTTGACTAACGGAAAGAGCATTCATCCCCATAAGCTTGAAAGCCCCATCTCCAAGTTTCCTCATCTCTTTCCTAAAGAAGTGCCTCAGCTGCTTCAGTCCCCTGAGTCTAAGCCAGAAGAAAAGTCTGAGAAAATAACCATAGCCACTGCTCTTGAAATCTCAGATTCTGAAAAACATGCTTTTCCTATTTATGAGCCTCTTGAGCCTCAGTTTACTAGACATGTTGCCCCTGACCTGTATGGTGTAGGAAAGATTCCAGCCCGAGAGACTTTCCATGAAGGGAGTCATAAGGAATGGAACATTGATGGTCTATCTGTAGCACAGATCAGGAAATTGCTTGATCAAATGATCATTGAATATAAAATGATGTGTGTAGAAGGGAAAAGTGAAGTGGAAGCATGTAAGACACTGATTCAGTGTTTTACTGGTACCTTGGCCAGATGGTGGGAGTTAGAGTCATCCCCTGTTATGTTGGATAAAATGGAGAAAGAAATTCTCAAAGATGAATAGGGTGATATCATGTTTCATCCTGATGGCACAGCACAGTCAAATATTATTGGTGCGCTCACAACACTAATACAAGAACACTTTTGTGGTGCTGAATTTGCACTTACTGATAAGATTGAATTGATCTTGATGAATCTTAAGTGCAATAATATTAATCAGTATGAAGATTTCCACAAGGACTGGATTGAAAGAATATTCTTGGTAAAAGATCCAAAGAATATCCTGTGGAAGCAGGTTTATCTAGCTGCTCTACCATCCAAATTGGTAGACATTTTGAAGTTACAAGAAGCATTCCCCTTGCCACTGGAAGTTTATCTTTGGGGAGATTTTTATGCAATAATTACTAGAGTTTTGATTTCTTTTTGTACCAGTTCTAAGATGCAAAAGTCTATAGATAAGCTCAATAAATTTCCTGGTACAAATTCTTTTTGCAACATATATGGAATAACAGTTGATGATCCTTTGGTGCATCGCAGAAAGTCTAAAAGGCGTGCAAAGAAGGCTTACAAAAGAAGTAAAGCCTCCACCTACAGACTGAGCTCAGGTAAAATAAGGGAGCTCAGAAGGCCTAAAGAAAGAAGAGGACATTACCGCTACAAGCCCAAGACCCACTACTACCAGCCTCATGACATCCGTCCCAAGGATGCCAAAATAGCTAAGATGAAAGAAGTTGTTTGTTGGCTCTGTGGTCAGCTTGGTCACACCTCAAACATGTGTCGAACAGCCCTCGAGTCTAAGAAAGGTCTTGGTAAGAAATCTGCTAAGTTTAAACAACCATCTACAAGTCAGACTTTCAAACAAGAACCTAGATGTGCTCACTGTCATTCCTCATTCCATAAAACAACAGATTGTCAAAATCGTCCTCAGCCTCTCCATATCCAACAACATGCTGAGCAGTCCTCTGCCTCTTCCTCCTCTGATGGCTATTCCTCCTCCTCTTCCGAGTAACAAGTCAATATGTATTGTAATTGTTCTGACTCAGATGCCTGTCATTGTTCTGAGTCTGATTCTGATTCCTTTTCTTCTGCTGAAGAAGAACTTCCCCATGTCCTCATGGCCCAAGTTGATGATGATCTTAAAGTTTTTTCCCAAATCCGAGCCATGGATGAAGGTGATCTCAAAGCTGCCCTTCTTGCCGCTTATATGAAGAACATGCCTGGTTCGTCTAGTTCTTCTTCCAGCTCCTCCAATAAGCCCAATTTTGTCGACGCTTCTTATCAGCGTAACACCAAGACGTATCTCCAGCATAATTCTCACAAAGCTCGTACACTCACTTTGGGGGAGGTGAGCAAGGAGATACATGATCTCAAAACTGAAGTCCGTAGCCTGAAAAATGAAATTTCTGTCCTGAAATCTCAAAATCCACAGTCCTCATCATCCTCTACATCTATTTCAGGTAGACAGACAAACTATACACTACACTCTACTCCAAAGGCTGAAGTTCAATTTGCAACAGGTAAATTTGATCCTTCAGCTGGTTTCAGTGAAATCGGGGATATGCAGGTCCTCGCTATACAATACCAACAACACCATATACAGGTAAAGCTCTGTGTTGTTGGTCATGTCTACAAGGTTATTGCACTCATAGATTCTGGATCAGATATTAACCTTGTTTCAAAACATATAATCCCATCAAAATATTGGACTACATCAGAGAAAGAATTAATGGGATTAGGAACTAAACAGTTGAAGTTTGAAGTTGCAAAAGCTGCTGTGTGTTTTGATTCAAAGTGTGTAAAGCTTTCCTTTGCAGTTTCTGATATTCCAGTTGACTGTATCCTAGGAAATAAATTTTTGGCAGCAGTAGAGCCACATGGGTCTTTTAGATTTCCTGACAAGTCTGCAGGATATTTCATCACCATTTCTGGAGAAAGAATTGAATTTCCATATATTTCCAGACCCGGGATTTCACCCATGGTCCAGGCCATGCAAGAAAAAGAAAAAAGACTTCAAACAGCCATAAAAAGTTTGGAAGAACTCAAGGACCACAAGAACACAATAAGAGTTGAAGAACAGTTGAGTTCTCCAGAAGTCCAAAAGAAAATTTCTGAACTTCAGAGAGAATTTGAAGAAACATGTTGCTCAGAGGAACCAAATGCCTTTTGGCACAAAGTTTTATTTCTGTTTGGAGTTTTCACTCATGCTGAAGGTTAGGACACAGACCAGAAGTCTGCAGCCATTTCCTTGTCTCTGTTGGAACAGCATCTTTTCTTGGCGTAAAGAGATTGGGCCGCTTCTTCGAAGAAGCTCATCGTAGAATCTAGGCGCCTCGGGAACCCGGCGACGCTGGCCCCAGGTCAATAAAATAAGTGAACAAATCAGAGGGGTCCCCAGATTAGTCATAAACTACAAACCTCTGAATAATGTTCTAGCAGATGACACTTATCTGATCCCCCATAAAGGTGATCTGATGAGAAGGATTTCAGGAGCCAAATTATTCTCCAAGTTTGATTTGAAGTCTGGCTTCTGGCAAGTAGCTATTGCGGAAGGTGATAGGTGGAAGAAAACATTCAGTGTTCCCCATGGACACTATGAATGGAATGTTATTCCATTTGGCTTGAAGCATGCACCTTCAAAGTTTCAGAAGGTGATGGATTCTATCTTTAAGCCCTATGATGAATGGTTACTTGCCTATATTGATGATCTGCTTATTTTTTCCAAGAATTTGCAAGACCACTTCAGACATCTGAAGATCTTTATGAAGTTGGTCCAGAGAAATGGTTTAGTCTTGAGCAAGAAAAAGATGGAGCTTTGTAAGACTAAAATCAAATTTTTAGGGCAGGAAATTGAAAATGGTCAAATTTCTCTTCAGCACCATGCACTGGAGTTTGCTGATAAGTTTCCTGATGTTATTATGGATAAAACTCAGTTGCAAAGGTTTTTGGGATGTTTAAATTATGTGAGCAATTTCTACCCATCATGCGTCCTCGACAGGTCTTTGCTTAACCAGAGACTCAAGAAGAATCCAAATCCTTGGAAGGAGAAACACACTCAGGCATTAAGAGAAATAAAATCCAAGGTTCGTAATCTCCCTATCTTGTATGTTGCTGATGATAATGCCTTCAAAATTGTTGAAACAGATGCAAGCAACATAGGTTGGGGAGGTTTCCTCAAGCAGAAGCCGAAGGAAGACAGCCCAAAAGAGCAAGAACAGGTTGTGCAGTTTGTATCAGGAGTCTGGAGCAAGGCAGAATTAAATTATGCTCTCATTGAGAAAGAGGTAAAAGCAGCCTGGAATTGCATCAGTAAGTTTTCTATCCATTTGGCTAACAAATATTTTCTGCTTAGAACTGATGTGAAAGCTTTGGAAAAAGTTATAACTAAAGAAATAAAGAACCCAGAAGATGCAAAGTTTGCTAGGTGGCAAGCTCTGTTTGCATATTTTGATTTTAAGGTTGAACATATTAAAGGTTCTGAAAACTGTATTCCAGTCTTTTTGAGCAGAGAATATCTCCAGCACCAAGAACAGAGAAATGACCCTGAAAAAGAAGAGATACATGTTATGGTCATTCTCACAGAATGGGACCAGGCCAACCAAAGAGAACATCTCAGATATATTGACGATGAAGAATCATGGCCTGTTTATGCAGAAAAATGGAGGCCAACTTGGCAACTCCGAAATACACAAGTGCTTGATGCAAACCTTCAAAGTCACAATGATATTCAGCACTTTGTACTAGAGAGGAGGGTGTATCCTAAAGGGAGTCGGTGGATACATGACATGATGTATTCACATAGCATGGTGGCTTCGCATGAAGCAGAAAGGTCACTCTCACAAGATTTTTGGGATCTCTCCGTCATATGTACTGGTGGGGGAGATAGATCAAAAGTTTATTATAAATCTTTCACCATAAACAGGACAAGGAACCCTGGCCAGTATAAATGTGGAAAATATCAAACATGGCCAGATAATAATCCAAGTCTCATTTTTCCTGATACTGTTTATGATTTTGCAGGATATAGAAGGTTGTGGTGGGACTTATTAAATAAAGATGGACTCGGGAGGAAACTCATTACACAAAATGAAATGCTTCCATACATGGATAAACTCAAGGGAACCTGTTGTACCTTGGTTATCTGACTGGTGGCATCATTACGGTGTCAGTCCATTCAGCATGGACCCAAATTATTATGAAACCTACTGTCATAGGTTTTGTACAGATTGTCTCGAAGGACCAGCCGGAGAATGCTTCCACTATCCCTGTCAGAAAGTAGGAGAAATTGCTGGACTAGAACTCAAAATGAGGAATCCTATTTTGAAGTCCTACATGCAAATGCACTATAAATGGCTTGTCATGACCAAGATCAAGCATCAAATCATCCTCAACAAGCCCATGATCGTCCGAAGAATCTACACAAAGGCTTGGGATGATGAGTTTTACGGAAAGTTAAGATATCCTGATGTCACAATCTTGGATTCTCCTGCAGCTGCTACATCAACCAGTACAAGTGGGTCTCGGGAGCCCCACTAAAATCAAAGTATTCCCTTTGTACATGACCTAGTCACAGGTTAACAGTGACAGAGCTTTTCTTGGAGGCTTTTCATCTGTCCGAAAAGCATCTCCACTGTAATAAATTATTCTGTTTCCTCATGGGCCTTGTACTTAAAGGTATCCACGGTGTACTTCCACCCACTTTCACATGTTTGTGTCGGAAGGAACGAATCTCCGTGCGGACGTCCCGATTAGGGTTACCCGAAAACGATGATCCGCCTTCCAAGTGTCATGAATCGGATGGTCCACAGGAATGCTTGTCCCCCTCTCCATTCTATATAAGGAGGGGTAAGCCTCATTTGAAACCATCGGCATTTGGAGTTTGAGTTTTGGCATTTGTGTGTTTGAGTCTGAGTTATCTCTCCCTGATCTGCATCTGTGCAAGTCTTTGTGATCTGCTTGCATCACGGAGTCTTGACTCACAGTCTTTAGGAGAACTGAGAAGCACAATTTTCCTACAACTTTTAAGTTATTTACTTTCCAAACTCGTAAGTAACAATCCATGCTCTATGCTCTATCATGCGATTTGTTTCATCCAAAAACTCACATAAGATTGATTGCATGACTATAGAGGTGTTTCAAATTAGATTAATAATAAAATGTTCATGGATTCATATCACGGGTTGGGTTTAAAGTTAAAATATAAGAAGTTCATTTTATATAACGATGGCTAAGATCAATAACTAAGAATAGACGTGCATGAATCTTTTAAGGAAAATTTCCCTTTTCAATTAATTTAAGACCTTGCAAGATAACAAATGGTTTGGTGTGTTTTGGTTTTGTTTTGTTTTTTATTTTGGTTCGAGTTTTGTTTTAATATATATACTTGTTACGTTATAATTTAATAATAATTTGATTAAATTTTGTTTTGTTATGTTATAATTTAATAATAATTTGATTAATTGGAATTAATTTATTTTAGTGTTGATATCATTTTTGGAATGAGAAATTTTTTTTTGGATATTTTTGGAAAATATATTTCATAGTTAAAAAAAAATCAATAATTAATGATTTTAGTTAAATTTTGTTATTTTCTAATTTACTTTTAGCTTAAATATTGATTTATTTTTCCTTATAGTAATAGAGGAGAACACAATTTCATCAGCATTTTAAATCGTTATTGGACTTTCATAATAATGGTAAAACATGTGAAAGACTAATCATGTTTTCCATTAAATTATGATTTAGTTATAACTTAACTTGAAGCAATTGTTGTAAGGATGGCCTAATATTAAAGCCAATCACAAATTCTAGTTATTAAATATGTTTTATAGTCCATGTGTTCAATAATATAATACTTTTTTTTGTCCTTTTCTTTTCTTTATTTCTTTATTTCTTCTTAGAGGAAAGAATCAACCTCCCTCTCAGTCCAAGGTATACAGTGAGGTTGTTGGTACCAGGCAAACCCCTCATTTCTAGCCCAAGGGCTAGGGTGTGGTTACCAGTATCAAACCAATTCCCCCCCCCCTAGCCCAAGGGCTAGAGTGAAGTTGTTGGTACCAGGCCAACCCACGAGTATATTAATGCATATTTATAAATAGAAAGAAATTAAATATAGATTTATAACCAAAAAATAGAGATATAATGAAACTTGACTTCTATTAATAAATGGAAAGTGTTAAAATAGTAAAGATGTAAAATTAAAACAAATCAGCTCAAATGGTGGTAGTTTATCTCTGAGAAGAGGTGTGATGACTACATGCCTTTGCGAAAGTGAGTTACAATGAGGCTTAAAGTTCCTTTTTATCATGAAATGCAATGAGGGAATACTAAACATCCAAAAACCTAACCCTAGGAGATGAAACACCAAAAGTCTTGTGGGCCCTAGTAGGGTCAGTTGGTACATCAACTTCACAGGGTTATAACTTTTGCGTACAATATCTATTTTGTGTGCTCAGTAGCTCGTTGGAAAGGTCTCGTCGAGAATTACACATTTTGTACTAAGGCTATAAGTACAACTTGGGTCCCTACCATGTTAAGAAAACATCATTTAGCACCCCAAAATGACCCCAGATGTTTAGGGGCCAAACAACTATATAAAAACTATAAAGATGGAGAATTATGCTTTGATCTAGAGGAGTAAGTGGATGGAAACAGAGATCCACCTAGATCAGCTCTCCCCCTTAACAATTAATGGTCCCAATTGCATTTAGAACCTCCATCGGATGGGGAAAATTATGTTGAATTTGGCTCTTGGTGAGCCACTTGCCTTAGTGAAACATTTGTCATGTTTTCACAATCTAGTAGAGTTGAATGTGCAGTTGGAGGGTATCCTTTGTCTTCGTGTCCATGACTTGATTCATTGTATCTTGTCCAATGTAATAAATATTGAGCTTTGTGGGGGGAAATTACACTATTGCCTTCGAGGTGTCCAATAAAGGTGCATAATATGGTTGAATCATTTCTACATGAAATACTGGGTGCAAGCCAAGGAATGGGGGAATTTTAAATTCAAAAGAATTATCACCCATCACCTTTGTGACTATGTATGACCCATTTTGGAGTGGCATGAGCTTCCTTTTGGGGCATGTGAGACATTATTTGGCCTGTGAGACATTGTATTTGTAAATGTAACCTACCTTATGACAAACCTAAAACTTATGTGGAACCCTTCCTTAGTAATGTCGTTGATTTTAATTTCCATTGGATTTCTACAGGATATCATGGACCTGTTGTTTGAGGTGTTGGATCCTTTCAACATATTTGGATACCCTATTTACATTGATTCGAGCATGGAAGCCTAGGTTGGTCAAAATGTAATGGGCTAATGTGTTATAGCTATGCTAAACATATGGAAGGCTTTTGTCCCATGTAAGAAAGTGTTTGTATTTTTACATGTGAAATATATGAAAAATCATACTTTTGACCACTTAGTTTTTTCCATCTGATTGGGGGTGAAAGACAACCAATTTCATCAAATTGGCATCCATGAGACATCATAGGCTGGAGCAAAAGGTCCCGAGGAACCTGTTGTCTTTATTTGGAATAATGGTCTAAGATAACTCGAAATGCACCCAAGCATGCTCAAAGAAGATATTAGTAGTGGTTTTAACTGTGATATTCTTCTTACATGGTGCTAAAATGGCCATCTTAGAGAACCAATTGACCACCACAAACATACAATCATTGTCATGCTTGGTGGATGGAAAATATGACATGTAATCCATGGATATAGACTCTTAGGGCTTGTCTAAGGTAGGTATAGGAGTGTACAACCCCTAATTTATGATGGTTGGTTTAGCAATGCCATAAGCGATGCATGGTTTAATATACTTTGGGACATCCTGTTGAAGCTTTGGCTGGTAGAAATATTTTTGAAGTACTACTATTGTCTTCTCCATAACAAAGTTCAATGCCACTCGAATGTAATATGCCTCCCAGATTAGCTTGGCACACTGGCTAGAAGGAACAAAAAGGTGGCCAAGCAGCACGAAAGTACATTTTGGAGGTGGAAGTATGGAAGTTGCTCTCCTACTATCAACATCTAGTATGTGGTAGAAAATTCCAAGTCATTTTTGTATAACTATGGCCACCTACTTGTCTTTTTCCCATAAGAGTTAAGAACTGTGGTTAGCGTTGCAATTGGGGGCTAACTGAGGCAGTGTGTGACATGATTGGTGGTACCATGCTTTTATTTGATGTTTAAATGGAATTTTTATAGGTATGTGGACCATTTTTTATGGTGGTAATTATATAACTTCTCTTGTGTCTACATAAATTTTAGAGGCCTCTGATCAATGTGGATGATTGTCTCCTTCCCTAGAATATAATGCTTCCATTGTCAGCAGGCCTGCATGATGGAGCAAAAATCCTTATCATAGGTGGGGAATCTTTGGAAAATATCAAAGATTATTTCACTATGATACATGACTAAATTATTTATTGAGTGAAGACTGTAACAATAAAATATTTAGAGGCACCTGTATCAATATAAAAAGACTATTGCAGGTCTAGTAGGGTGAGGACTGGTGTAAAGCAAAGGAAATGTTTCAAATCACTGAATTCCTTTTGTTGTGACTCAGATAAAGAAACTTTATTTTTCTCCTCACTTAGTTTCTTGAATTAAGGGACAAGTGATATGAGATAACCTCAGTTGGAAGTAATTCCAATGGAATATTGAAGCATAGATATCAGTATTGGGTTCGAAAATGTCTCGCAAAAAGAATTACAAACCTTGTGATTGAGATCTTTCGGTGAAAATCACATCAAAATAGATTTGGTCGACGCGTTTCGAACCAGCCAGTGTGGTTCATCATCGGGACAAGATGAAAAATCTGATCAAGAAACCCCTTAAATAGAAAGTAAAGCTCTCACTAGCCGTTTGTAAAATGACGGCTAGTTTGACTCAAATAATAATAATAGTTCAAATATTAAAATAAAAATAAAAATCAATAAATCAATAAAAAGATCAAATGTTTAAAGTTTATAATTAGGATTCTTATATAATTTTATTTATTTTAATAAAAATAATACTTAATAATCATATAAATATATTTTTATTATAATTATAATTATTTATTTGTTTTATGTTATAATTTTATATATTTATTTTATTAATAATAATTAATTGTTATGTGATTCAAATCTTCATAACAATTAATTATTATTAATAAAATAAATATATAAAATTATAACATAAAAAAAAAAATTATAATTATAATATATATATATATATATATATATATGATTATTAAGTATTATTTTTATTAAAATAAATAAAATTATATAAGAATCCTAATTATAAACTTTAAACATTTGATATTTTTATTGATTTATTGATTTTTTTATTTTATTATTATTATTATTATTTTTTATAAATATTTGAACTACTATTATTATTTGAGTCAAACTAGCCGTTATTTTACAAACGGCTAGTGAGAGCTTTACTTTCTATTTAAAGGGGTTTCTTGATCAGATTTTTCATCTTGTCCTGATGATGAACCACACTGGCTGGTTCGAAACGCGTTGACCAAATCTATTTTGATGTGATTTTCACCGAAATATCTCAATCACAATTTATGGATCACAGAAGAAAATTTCCTAACAATTACAAACCTATTAAGTCCTCATAAATCTCTACTATGACAGATGCATAGGAATAATTACAACATGATATATCAAAATTATGAGATTAAGTGCATCAAATTTCACTGTCGCAAAGAGTAACAAAAAATGAAATAGAAGAAAAAATGGAAGATTTCAAGGATGGAATAAAAGCGGACATGGATTGTTTAAAATCATACATGGAAGCTAATATGGATGACATAGAATCTAAGATGGATGGTATGGAATCTAAGATGGATGGTTTGAAATAAGGCATGGAAGGTTTGAAGGAGGGTTTCACAAAGTTGTTGCAAGAAAGGATTCCTGGTGGTGACAAGGTAATCAATGAAAATCATGATGAGGATAAAATGAATAAAAGTTGTGATTTTAGAAACTCCAATGTTGGGTTTAATAACCACCACATTCCAAAGATATATATGAGTAAGTTTTATGCCAAAGATCTGGTAAATTGTATACTACAAATGGAGCAATAGTTTGATCTCCCTAATGTGCAACACTCAAAAAAGGTATGGATTTAAAATTTATATTTAGAACCCAATCAGTTTATATGGTATTGATGGCTTTGTTCTCGTAAACCACTTGTCACTTGGTTAATTTTTATGGAATAAATGAGAGCACATTATGAGGGTACAAATAACAAGATATTCTTTAGCCAATTGACAAATCTCAAACAAAAGGGTTCAATGGAAGAGCACATTGAGGGATTCCAAAAATTTAATATTAGGGTAGCGGATATTCTAGAGGAGCATAGGTTTGATGTCTTCATAGGGACTTTAAAGGATAAAATAAAAAATGAGGTTCACCTTTAGGAACCTGATTTATTGGAGAAGGCATTCAGGGTGGCAAGGAAAATTGAATGAAAGATTATGGCAACAAGGAAGCGTGCAAATCACACCTATAAAGATGGAAATTTTGTTGCTCCTAGCCTTCCACAAAATACAAGGCTAATACCACAAATATTGGAAGAAAAAAGAGAAAAAATACTTTGTTATAGTTGTGATAGAAAATACACTAAAGGTCATAAGTGTGTCGAGAAGAATCTATTTTACATAGATTGTGAAGAGGACGAAGAAAAGGAAAAAGAAACATCAAAAGAGGAGGATATACACGAGTAACCAATCCTAGAGAAGGAATACATGAATCAAACATATTTTGTAATGCATTGGGAGGAATTACCACTCCTGAAACTCTTAAGATAGAAGGATATATCAAGAGAAAAAAGGTAATAGCGCTGATTGATTTATGTAGTACCCATAATTTTATTCATTGTAAGATAGCCAAGGAATTAAATTGCTTCCTATATCTAGCACCTGAGAGTCAAGTTATGGATGCAAATGGAGGAACTATAAATTTCTTGGGAAAGTGCCATAATATGAAGCTAACCATGGGGGAATATGTATTTAATATTCTAATGCTTTCTATTCCAATGGGTGGTGTTGATGATGTATTAGGAGTCTAATGGTTACTATCGTTGGGGTCTATATCTTTTAATTTTCAAGAATTTTTCTTGAAATTGTTTTGGAAAGTAAAGGAAGTTGAGTTATAGGATGTCGTAGGGAAAACATGAAATATAATTAGCTCTAATGTCATGACAAAGATTCTAAAGAAATAAAAAAGAGGCGTAATTGCACAATTATGCTCACTACATGTTCAAACATCGAAATCATCTATTTCGAGATATCCAAAAAGACTTGGAAAATCATTTGAAGGTGTTTGAGACTCCCAAAGGCCTCCCACCTATTCGTGATCATGATCATGCTATTCATTTTATTCCAGGAAGTGTTCTTCCAAACATCAGGCCTTATAGATGTCCTTATGCCCAAAAGAGTGAGATTGAACATATAGTTACAAAAGTTCTAGAGCCCAGTATAATCCAACCTAGTCAAAGTTCTTTCTCTACTCGAGTAGTATCAGTGCACAAGAAGGATGGATCATGGCCCATGTGCTCAGATTATAGGGAGCGCAACAAGCTCACTATTAAAGATAAATTTCCCATTCCTGTCATTGATGAATTACATGGAGCTATTTACTTCACCAAGTGGGATATTTGTTCAGGATATCATCAAATAAGAATGAAGGTTGAAGAAATTCTGAACACAACATTTAGAAATCATGAGGGTTGTTATGAATTTTTGTGCCTTTTGGGCTTACCAATGCACTTTCTACATTTCAGGGTTTCATGAATTCCATTTTCAAACCCTTCCTTAGAATATTTGTGTTAGCATTTTTTGATGATATACTAATCTACAACAAGTTTTGGAAGGATCATGTTCAACATGTTGATAGGGTGCTCAAACTATTGGAGGAGACATAATTATATGAAAAAACCTACAAATGTTCCTTTGGAATACATGAGGTGGAATATCTGGGTCATATTGAATCTCATGAGGGTGTTATGGTAGACCCTAACAAAATTAAAGCTATTAAGGAATGGAAAATTCCGACAACCATAAATCATCTATGAGGATTTCTTGAGTTGGTAAGGTATTATCACAAGTTTGTTAAGAATTATATGAGAATAGTAGTACCTATAACAACATTACTGAAGAAATGTTCATTTTATTGGACTGTAGAAGCAATGCGTTTGAACATCATAAAGAGGCAATGTGCCAAGCACTAGTCTTAGCTACACCAGTCTTCACAAAAACCTTTATAGTGGAATGTGATTCCTCAAGAAATGCAATTCGTGTTGTTTTAACGCAAGAATGAAGATGTGTTGCTTTTTAAAGTAATCCAATCAAAGGAAAGTGTTTACAAAAACCTATCGCAATACTACATGCACTTAATAAATGGAGATCTCACCTAATGTGAAAAAAATTCAAGGTAAAAAAGGATCATGATAGTCTTAAATAATTTTTAGAAAAAATATTATCTTCATAAGAGTAGAAAAAATGGGTGACAAATATATTGGGTTATGAATTTTAAATCATCTACAAAAAAGGGAGGAAAAATGTTGTTTCTCCCAAGAAAGGATGAGGATGTGGAAGAATTTCTTTGTGCCATTTCTATTATCCAACCAAATTGGATAACTAAAGCAAGGGACGAATGGAATAATGAAGAGGAAGTGTGAGAGCGCGTTCAAAATATGCAGCAAGATCCGAGTACATATGATACATTTAGATGGAAAAATGATTCATTATGGTACAAATATCACTTATATATTTGTAAGAATTCCTGACTCAAACAAAATATTATTTTGGAATTGAACACCTAATCTCCCTCGGGAGGACACTCAGTATTTTTAAAAGCATACCACAAGGTTTAGAAGGAATTTTTTTGGGATGGCCTTATATATGATATTCAAAAATTTGTGGCAGAATGTTTGGTTTACCAACAAAATAAAGTTGAGACAATTAAGACCCTGGGTTTGTTACAACCTTTATCAATTCCAAGTAAACATTGGGAGGAGGTTTCAATTGATTTTATCACAGATTTACCCAAGTCCAAAGGAAAGAGTGTCATCATGGTGGTATTTGATATACTTACCAAGTATGCACACTTTTGTGCATTACCACATCCATTTAAATCCATTACATTTGCTACTGCATTTATGGAAACAATTCCAAAGATACAACGAAACCCAAATATTATTGTAAGCGACATAGATCCCATTTTCGCTGGAAAATTTTGGACAAAATTATTTTCTTGTCTGGGTACTCAATTAGCTCATAGCTCATCTTATCATCCTCAATCTGATGGGAAAATTGAGATAGTGAGCAAATGTTTGGAAGGATATCTTCGTTGCTCTGTATCTGATATAAAAACACAATGGTTCAAGTGGTTACCTCTAGAGGAATGGTGGTATAACACTTCCTTCCATACTGCAACAAAAATGACCCCATTTATGGAACTTTATGGATATCATCCACTGTCTAGCACATCATCTTTAAGATATAATTCTATGGTTAAAGCAGTGTAATACCACATCCAACATCAACAACAAGTTCTCCAACTCTTAAATGATAACTCACCTTGGTGTAGAGTCAAATGAAACAACATCCATATCAACATCGCAATAAAATAAGTTTTGATGTAGGCTACTCGGTATTTTTACGGCTACAACCATACACACAAATGTACCTCCAACAAGCTATGAAAGATAATAAATTATCACCAAAGTATTATGGTCCTTACAAGGCATTTCAAAATATTGGTACTATGGCATACAAATTGGAGCTTCCAACATCTAACCGAGTGCACCCAATTTTCCATGTTTCATGCGTAAATAATTTTATAGGTGACAAGATCCCAGTTCAAACAATATTTCCAAAAATTGATGAGGAAGGAAAAACCATATTTTAACCTAAAGGATTTTCAAAAATAAGAACTCAAAAAATATGAAATCGATCAATTTCGGAGTAACTAATCAAGTGGAAGTACTTACCCGCTGAAGATTCCTCATGGGAGGATGAGAATTTATACAAAAGTATCCAAAACTACTTAAGTGTTGAGGACAACACTTTTTTGAAGGAGAGGGGCATGTTAGGTCCCTATAAGACCAGTGTATCCCCTTATTGTTATTATTAGTGTATACCCCTTATTTTTATTATTGTACCCATGCAGTCTTCATAGTGTTATTAGTGTGCCCCATAGAAGCCCACTATTATTACTGTTGTGCCATAACATTATTATTGTTATGTCGGCTCTGATTATATTGTGACGCCTTTTAATCCTATATATAGAAAGGAGGTTTTTTCATTTGTATCATCCAAGAATTGATCATTTATGTAACGTAAAGGAGATTTCCCCCTCGAAGTGGATAATTTTTAAGTTTTTGATCTATCTTTTTTTCTATTTTGTGAGTTGGTTGCATAAAAACTTAGGTATTGGAACTTGTTCATATCAAAGGAGAGTTTTTCCAAGTTAACACATAACATTTTATGCCACATAGTGTGAAGGGCGAATATGATGCGAGCTTTTTTCCCAACTTTAGCATAATATGAGGATATCATCCAGATATTCAAATATACAATAATTAGTGAAATATGTAAGATATAATCCATCAACTTCATGAATGATATTTGGGAATTCTCCAAACCATTCAAAAGGACCCTCCTTGGACTTTAAAGCACCTTGTGGTAGCTGTTACAAAAAAAACCGCATATGGATTTGAATAGTCCCTGGTGGGATGAATTTGAACCTGAATCTGATTTTTCTCTACCTCTCCTCACACTTGGAAAAGCACAATACTTTAAGGATGAAATAGAGTATGATATGATTAATGGTTTTATTAGAAATTCACTCTTTGTTGCCTCCATTAGAGATCCAGGGGAAGAAGGTGGGGTAGATGATGTAATTATTCAACATTTGAAATCCACTCTGCATACTACCAATAGTCCTATTGAAATTGAGCCTAGGAAATATTTAAACATTATTCCTAACATGAATGCTGAAAAAAATAGATTGCTGATACAACTGTTACAAAAATATTAAAAGGAATTTGCATGGGACTATACTAATATGAAAGGAATTCACCCTACCCTATGCACTCGCTACATTTACCTTAATTAGGAATGCAAACTAGTTAGACAACTGTAGCACCGAATGAATCGTGCACTTAAGGAGATAATGAAAGAGGAATTACAGAAACTCCTTAATTCTAATTTCATCTACCCCATTTCTAACAGTCAGTGGGTATCTCTGCTTGTCATTGTTCCGAAGAAGAACAACAAGGGGAGAGTCTGTGTAGATTATAGAGAGCCTAACAAGGCCACCCAAAAGGACCATTTCCCTTTACCATTTATTGACTAGGTCTTGGATACTCTCTCTCGGAAAAAGTTTTTTTTTCATTTGTGGATGGGTTCAGTGGCTATAATAAAATACATATTTCCCCAGAAGACCATGACAAGACAACCTTTACCTGCTCGTGGGGTACTTTCACATATAGAGTTATTCCTTTTGGCCTCTGCAATGCGGCAACAACTTTTCAAAGGGAAATATTGAGTATCCTTTGTGATCTCTTGAATGACTGTCTTGAAATTTTCATGGATGACATTACAACCTACATGGATGCCTTTGAAACAACATTACTTAATTTGGAAAAGGTGCTAGAACGTTGCGAACAAACTAATGTTGCTTTAAGCACGAAGAAATGCCACATGATGATGACCGAGGAAATTATGCTAGGACATTTCATTTTAGAAGATGGAAGAAAGGTAGACCCTACAAAAATTGAGGTAATCTCGAAAATCGCAACTCCTAGAACTCAAAAAGAGGTACGTAGTTTTTTGGGACATGCAAGGCACTACAGAAGATTTATATAATTTTTTTTCAAAGATTGCATCTCCTCTGTTTACTTTGCTCATGAAAGATGCAAAATTTGTGTGGACAAGAAAGTGCGAGGAAGCCTTTTCAAAGTCAAAGAGTTGTGTAACAACAACACCTGTTTTGTGAGGGACAAACTGGAAACTGCCATTCTATATCGCCATGGATGCATCTGATATAGATGTGGGTGTTGTTTTGGGGAAGCTGGAGGAAAAGAAACCTTATGTCATTTACTACATCAACAAGAATTTAAATTCAGGAATTCCTAGTAGTTGTGCATGATATCAACAAATTTTGAAACTACATCACTGGGTATCAAGTATTTGTACACAATGACCATGTTGCAATTCAATTTTTAATGAATAAACCTGTTACCAATGGTAGAGTTACCTGATGATTATTTTTTTTACAAGAATTTGATATCACTATTTTAGATAAACTTGAAAAAGATAATGTGGTTTCTGATTTTCTTTCTGGATTAACTATAGGTGATGATTACACTCTTACTGAGGATTCTTTTCTAGCTGAATATATTTTTTCCATATCTACTCACTCACCGTGGTATGCAGATATGACCAATTACTTGCTGAAGGAAAATTCCCACACCATTTATCTTCCAAAGAAAAGAGGAATATCATGCAACATAGTTCTACCTACTCATTGATAGAAGGCAATCTCTATCACACCGGGCCAAACCTTTAGATTAGGTAGTGTGTTAGAGAAGATGAGATTTTTGATATCTTAAAAGCTTGTCATGAGGATCCCTGTGGAGGGAACTTCATTGAAAAAAGGACGGGATATAAAGTACTATCAACAGGGTGCTACTGGCCAACTATATTCCAAGATTCCAAGAATTTTGTGAAAGGGTGTGATAGTTGTCAAAGGATGGGCCAACCTTTGAAATTAGATGAGATGTCGTTACACCTTCAGATAGTGATAGAGCCATTTGAGAAATGGGCCCTGGAATTTTTAGGGCTAATTAATACTTCATGACAAAAAGATCATACATAGTGGTCGGCACCGACTACGTCACAAAGTGGGTCGAAGTGAAGGCACTAACTACAGCTACAGAGCAGGATGTTTCAGAATTCCTGTTCAAAGATATCTTTGTTTGCTTCGGGATACCTAGGGAGATAGTGACAGATGGAGGGCCCCAATTCACATCTCATTTGATCCAAAAGCTGGTTGAGAAGTATGGATTTCATCATAGGATCACCTCACCTTATCACACACAAGAAAATGGTCAATTAGAGAGAACCAGTAAAGTTATTGAGGGAATATTAACAAAGACAGTAGCCAACCACTGAATAAATTGGGATGAGAAACTTCCAAAGGTGTTGTGGGCATACATAAGAACATGGAGGAATACTACAACCTTATCACCATATGAATTGGTGTATGGTAAGAATCCTTTATTCCCCATAGAGTTCAAAATAAAGGCGTTAAGAACAACATTGCAGGTCAATCTAGATTTAAGCACAACACAAAGACAAAGATTGAACTAGCTCAATGAGTTGGAAGAGAAACGACTGACTACCATTCAACAGATGAAGATCATTCAAAAAAAAAGAGCTAGATGGCATGACAGATTCATGAAGAAGAATAAATTTTAGAAAAGAGATTGGGCTATATTGTATGAGTCAAGATTCAAGGATTTCAAAGGCAAGCTCTACACCAGATGGCGAGGTCCTTACGAAGTAGACTTAGTATTTGACAATGGGACTGTACAATTGGTCACCATTGATAGTGCTAAGACACTGTTACTGGTTAATGGGCACCGTTTGAGGTTATATCATCAACTTGCTTCAAAGGAATCTTTTGTTAACATTGTCGCAGAATCTGATCTTTATGTTACAATAGCAGGGGAATGTTTCCCTGTGTAGCCTTAAATTTGAAATTCTATTAAGTGCAGCAGATGAAAAACACCTTGTGGCAGTTGTTACACCTGTAAAATATATATATATATATATATATATATATAACAAGAATAAAAATAATAATAAAAATTTGATTGTGAAAACATCTTTTTGGGGCACAATCAGACAATTTGTAACAGTTGAAAACCACTCCTGTGGCAGCTGTTACTCTCAATTTTTTTCCATTTTTCCAAAACATCATCATTGCTTCCTGATATATATATTTTACAAGATGATGTCACTTATTTGTTTCTTTCTTGTATCTATTTTTCCTAATCATCATGTTTTCTGAAGAATAATATTAAGGTTGTCTTGGCTGTTACACATGTAACAACCAACAACCATGAACAATGTTTCTTATTTCATCACATGTAACAATAATTGTGACAGTCAAGAATGACTGCCACGATCACTGCAATCAGTATGCCGCCAATTCAAATTCCTCCTCCGCGTTGCTTCAGGTACATCATTCAAAACGTAATGTGACCATTTAATAGTTTGGTGATTAATGACAAGTGATGATATTCCCGTGATGGCTGTGGGCGGTCGTCACCATTAAAGGGGGGGGGAGATATATCTCACAATTATTGAAATAAATCCATAGTTATGAACCATTATTAAC
Source organism: Pinus albicaulis (assembly GCA_034641835.2). Lineage (NCBI taxonomy): Eukaryota > Viridiplantae > Streptophyta > Pinopsida > Pinales > Pinaceae > Pinus > Pinus albicaulis. The sequence continues at coordinate 154,215,487 of CM076576.1, read as the reverse complement.
CCCACATGCATCTAATTAATAGCACAATAGCCATTGATGACCAAATCCAGCCGGAAAAGGCATTTGTACTTAAAACCAATTACTTTCCATAATGATACATTTATGTAGGAATGTGTGAAGTACGATTCGGTAATTCGTAAATCCTGTCACCTCCCATCACCTTTCTTAGCTGAATTCTTGTATCCTCATCTGAAACTCTTCATCCAGGATAAGCAGAGTAGGGTGCCGAGAGGAAATAAGAAGTGCAGAGAAATTATAGTTATTTGAGCAATAAGGAGTGAATTCAGAATAATAGTAAGATGGGAGGAGCAATGGTAAGACATGAGGCAGACTCTATGGATGCCTTGCAGAATTGTCTGGAAGCTTACTAGGTATTTAGGGATGCAGAGTGGATTGAATGTTTTTAGAAATTGGAAGGCTCTAATGAGGCCATTGAAATCAAATTCGCTCATAATTAGAATAATCACCAGACCCGAGCCAGGGGCCTGCAAATTCAAGTGAAAAAAGAAGTAATTTCCCAGGTGACCACATTGCGAACATAAGGATTAGAAGAAGAAGAAAGAGAACCCTTTTCGTAAGGTAAGGATGAAACTCATGTTCTGGTTTTAGAACTTAAAAATTTAAGAAAGGAAAATGAACAATTGAAACAAATATTATCTGAGGGGAAGGAAATATTAGTATCTGTATGGACAAAATATTATCAAGGACTAACAGCAGCAGGGTCTAAGGTCTATGGGGAAAACACCAGCCCAATGGAAAAAAAAACATAACTTCAGGAGGTTTTTTACACGAGAACCTGCTAAGGATATTGTTGTTACACAAGAACCAACAGTTAAAGGAGAGCCTCATATAGTGATTGACCTAGAGGCCGATACACAAGAACCTATGGAGGCCACTTCTGTTACAGAAGAAATAACAATGGACACAAAGGCTGCTCTAGGTGAAAATGAAGGGGCTGATACACAAGAACCCAATGATGAAGCTATTGTTACACAAAAAACCAGCAGTAGAGGTTGAGCAAACCCATACAACAGAGGATGTTACACTCATTATTGATGTTGATGTTAAATGCAGAGGAACACCGGGTCCCATCATGGGATGAAGTTCCGAGAAAATTTTGTTGATTTCTGAATTGCAGAAGTCAAAACAGGAAGCAATCTCCCTTCAAGAGGGGGGTGATTTCGTTGAAAGAACATCAAAAGGAGTTAAGTGATTTATAGGAAAAATGGATGAAAGAAGAGATGAAGAAAGGCTGGGAAGATTATAAGCAGAAGGAAACTGTAAAGAAGCAGGAGGAACAACTGTTGTTGTTACAGCAGTAGGTTCAGGATCTGACTGTGCATAAGCAAAAAGTCAATAAGCTTCCCTAAATCTGTTTGGGTGCAGATGACCTTTCCCATATTACCCCATTTTCCTATCGGAACACTATTACCTGTTTCATTTAAAAGCCTTCATGGACAACAAGCCCTATCTATGTTCTTCCACTCACACATTTTTATATGTCTTTTGTGCTTCTGATTTTGATGAAAAACCCCTCCTGTGTGAGTTATTTTTGCATAATATCATTTGTGAGCATGTAAGTATGAAAATGGTGGTGATTATATTCTCCTATATGGGGAATTTGCAGTTATGAGCTTTTGTGTCATTCATGAGGAACCAGATTGAGTGGCATTTTTCCACTAAATCTATGGATGCTAATGAATAAAGGACAACATTATAGATACGGGAAAAACCAGGGTGGGCTGCCAAGTTAAGGAGGCAATTTAGAAGAATTCTAAGCACTCATGGGATAAAGGAATCTACTGCCACTTACAGAATAAGGATTATAAACTTTTTCCTTAATCCATTCTTAGTAATGAAGAGTCGAGCCCTAACTGGGTGAAACGTACAGAAGCCAATAGTGTTGAGCTGTTGAAGGGGGACCCGTTTGCAGTTCATAACTTTTTGGTAGCCATTACACATGCACCAACATATGCACAGATAATACAGAACCTTGGCTCTTCCTAGCTTGGGTTAAGATTCAAGATCCCTTTGATCTGGCTGCCAATAATGGATTACCATATTCATTATGAATTGAGCAAGTGTGAGCAAGAGTCTTGGGTATGACAGTTGATGGCTAATCAAGGGTACAGGTCTGCAGATGAAGACACAATCGACACTTATGACCTGTCTGACATGTACCAAAGATATTCTCATGGAATATGAGATTTTGCACGAGGACATACAAGTGCTTCAGTTGGGGGAGATGTTGGGAGCCAATTTTGCACTTATTTCGTACATCCGTTTCTCCTATTTTTACCTTGTGGCTACAATCATTGGGACTATCTTTGCCTCTTTTCATGTTTTTCTATCTTAAACAGTGTTTTTTCACCTTATTTTCATTATCTTTCCATTTCATCGATTATTCTGATGTATCGTGTCTTTTTTATGACTAGCCGAGGATGAATGTTTGGAGAAGTTCTTTGGTCTTTTGTTGTCCTTCCAAAAGTTATTTTTAGCACAAAATATCTAGAGCATGAGGCATACAGTAGCAGTTGAAGGTGTGTTGTTACAGTGAGATGTTACACCACGACGTTGTTACATCGTGGTGCTATTACATGCCCGTTGAATGTTGTTACAAATGTACTGCTGACTGGATATTGTCAACTTTTGGATGCTGACCTGTCATCTACTGTTGTTATGCTACAACTGTGATTTTCCACAACAATTGTAGGAGTCATTACGTATTGTATTTTAGGATGACAAATTTAGGTAGTTTTGATTGTAATCTAAATTCTTCCATTCAGAATTTTTATTAAGAAGTAGTTGTAACTATATGTATCCTATTTTGATGAGCATGAGAATCATAAGATTCTCATTACTGATCCATCCCTCGTCAAAAGGTTAGCAGAGAAAAATATTACTTTGGCTCTGTAATTTTGTTCACATTAATACAAGTTATCACGTTGTTGTTGTTACATGCATTTTCTGGTTTAGTTTCTTTTTAAGTTTCTTTCTCTTCCTGCGCCCTGCTAGGGAGGAAGGGCCCTTCTCTTTAGCAGGTATTGTAGTGGTTAAGGTATCTATACTTATTTCTTATTTTCTTTATGTATTGGTGCAAGTGATTTTGTTGTTGTTTTGGCTGTGAGTAGATTAGCTTCAATTAAATATTATTATGTTGTTACACAGATGTGATTAGAGATACTAGCTGGGTAATTATTGTGTGGCACACTAGGTACAATTAATTGAGGTTTGATTACATTCATGTAGATCATTTTTATTTATGCATGAGTGTTTTCTTCTAGCATTTAATTCAGCAACGATTTCTCTTTATTTTGATTTACTTATGGTTTGATGTATCGACACAGATGGTGCAACTATCAATGAAATAAAATATGTCCTTGAATTGATAATTTATGTGTATCGTCTTAGTCATTTAACAATGATTAATACAATCCAACACCGATATAACCCTAATTGACAACAATAATATAATACATATTTAGAATTCTTTTGGTAATAATCACATGAAATAGAATGTTGTCAATGCGTTTCGAACCAACCAGTGTTGTTCATCATCATAACTCGTAGTCCTGATGATGAACAACACTGGTTGATTCGAAACACATCAACAATGTCATATTTCATGTGATTATTACCGAAAGAATTCTAAACATGTACGATGGATCACAGAAGCCAAAATTCAAAAAATATAGTACCTATCTAATCATAATATTAATGGTGAGAGTAATGTGGTTTTCCTTTCCTCTAAGGTGTGATAAAAGTAGTTGCAAACTATAATAAAAACTTGTATTGCATTCTATAAGTATAAATAAGTGGGTTAAATTTTAATATTATATTTACATTAAAGTATACATCTTTTAGTTCATTAAGTGATGGTTTAGTAAAAACTTAAAATAATTAATTTAATAATCATTTAGAGGAGTTATATTAATAAAAAATCAACTTCAAATCCTAATAAAATATTCCCACCCTTACATAATTTTTGTAAGATATAATTTTTTATTGCAATTCTATTTATTCTATCTTTAAAATATTCTATCTTTAAAAGAAGAAAACAAAATTATTTACATTTCTTATGCATATTTCTATAAACACAATACACAATTAATAATATATATCTATTTAAATATAATAGCTTTTAAACCTATTTAAATACAATAGCTTAGCTTTTAAACCTATTGTAATTAAGAAAAATATTATAAGGAAGTACATGAAATTCAATCTTAGTAAACTAAGTTGTTCCCTCCCCATACACACATATATATGATCTTGTAAGCTTGATTTACTATCAAACTCGTTGAACCTATGAAGTGACAAAGATGGAATGTCACGAGGATCTCATGAGAGGCATTTCAAAAGGATAGGATTTTTCTAATCATTTTCTTCTAGGAAGGAAGGGGTTGTCTTCCGAGCAAGAAGTCATAATTTGTAATTGAAATATGTATAATTTAAGTTTTTAACAGTAAAGAAATATTATGGTGATATGAAACTAAACATCTTTTAGTTTATTAAGTGATAGTTTAGTAAAAATTTAGAATAATTAGTTTAGTAATAAATTAAAAGAATTGTATTGATAAAAACTCTACTTCAAATCTTAATAAGATGTTTTCACCCTTACATAATTTTTGTAAAATATAATTTACTTTTACAATTCTATTTATAAAAGAAAATAAAGTTACTTACATTTCTCATGCATATTTCTATAAACACAATACACAATTAATAATATATGTCTATTTACTTTTAAACCTATTGTAATTAACTAAAATACTATAAAGAAATACATGAAATTCAACCATAGTGAACCAAGTTGTTCCCCCACATACACATATAGATGATCTTGTAAACTTGATTTACTATCAAAATCGTTGAACCTATGAAGTGACACAGATGGAATGTCACGAGGATCTCATTAGAGGCATTTCAAAAGAATATGATTTTTCTAATCATTTTCTTCTAGGAAGGAAGGAGTTGTCTTCCGAGAAAGAAGTCAGAATTTGTAATTGAAATACGTATAATTTAAGTTTTTAACAGTAAAGAAAAAATATTATGGTGATATGAAAGAGCTGTCACTCTCCAAAGGAATATAACTTATGCTCCCTTGAAAGTTACAAGAAACTTAGGAGGAAGAGGAAGAGGTATAATGTGTAATTGAAATAGGTATAATTTAAGTTTTTAACAGTAGAGAAATATTATGGTGATATGAAAGAGCTGTCACTGTCCAAAGGAATATAACTTGTGCTCCCTTGAAAGTTACAAAAACATACGAGGAAGAGGTGCCATTATAAAATTAGGGTTTGATTATTGTTATAAAAGTCCACGTTGAGACAAGTTCGGCTTTACATAGAAACGAGGTGAATGACCTCACATGTTAATACGGAGCAGCTCATTAACATTTACATTTAAAGTATGAGTCAAAAGCGTTGTAACCTTATGGAACATAAAATTATTTACAATAAACTAAAAATAAAATGACTACTCACTTTTACAATAATATTGTATGTATTTTAAATGTATTGATGTTTTCTTGAATTACACACTCTATAATTTAAATGTGAAAGTGTGCACAACTTGATAAATTCATTTATTTTATGCGTTTATTCCACATACCCCGTCACTAGGTAACTAGTTATCTTAACAAATTTGGCGTTCCACGTGGGTGGAATAAAATATTTACTAGTTTCTGTATTTGACATATTTTTCCCTCTTTTGAGAGTCGTTTCAAAAACATGATGGAAGAGGCTGTCTTATATGACAATACACGTGATGTCAATTTCAAGGGTGGTTTGTTTTTTCTTTAATATTTTTGGATATGGTGTATTGTAATTATTATTTTTTTAAATTTATTTATTTATTGAGGAAATAGGTAATTAGAACATATAATTATTATTATTAACGATTATATAGAATTATTTCTCACCAAAATTTATTGACTTGATATGATAACTCATAAGTCTTATTCTTCAAAGACTAACAAAGATTTAAATTCGGATGGATGGCATTATCATAGTACGTCTCACACACTCAAACTATTCTTAATAAACAAGCTTTATTAAACAGGTTACACATACTTAATGTATAAGTTATTTTGTTAGATAACCATATAAAAAAAAAAAAAAAATGTGTGTATGGAGAGAGAACCAATTTCTTATAGAAGGGTGGCCAACTAATATGATAAAAGTGTCAAAATGGATATTATAGGAGATCAAACACAAGCTTCCAAACATTCATTCATGAAAAATAGAATTAAATGGGCATGATAAAAGACAAAAAAACCATTAGTCAATTTGACAAGTAAATGAAAAATACATGGGCAGGGAAACAAAAATAACATATTGAAGCTTTATTTATCCATGAATGACAAATTTTCCCCAATCTTGATTACACATTATCCATCACACAAATTGATTGATACAAAAAATAGAACTTGGGGGCTAAATAACCTCTATCTCAAGTTTTCCTAATACCCTTTACATAGAAAGTTTTTGTTTTTTCATTTTAGTAAGATATTGTTTTGTTATTCATAGGGATTAAGAAAAAAAAGTATAGATTTTGCATATATAGAACTTCCGAGAAATATGACTGGTACTATCACTAAAGAAATAGATTGAAATCTGTAGACTCAATATTGGCTGAGAAAGGCCACATTCTTCATAGAGCAAAGGCCCAAATAGAGCTCAATAAGTTGAACAATAAGGACTGTAACATACTAAAAAAAATAGACCTATAATATATAGAAGAAGTAGGAAATATAGATTGAAAATACAACAAAAGCAAGATTTCATAAGAGGGCACATGTAAAAAACATAATTGATAGTGTTGGCCTGCATTCCTTGAAGCTAAATTGTTGTACACTTTTATGTCTGAAACCTAAATACCGGACGAGATGGTAATAGGAATGGAGCAAGTGCTCTGGATTTTTTTGCCAATGTGGCATTCAAAAATAATTAAGCCTGGATCCAATTCCAAAGTTCTTTTTGAGAGATTGTCCCTTGTGCATTTTAACTCTATGTAAATGTGTTGAAAACTAATCTCCTCGAACTTTGATTTAATTTCCTTTATTTTGTATTCCCATGCTTCTAAATGTAGCACCTCTAGGCGAGCCTCTGCTTTAGCCCGTCGACAAGACATTTTGAGTCACCAAGAATGTGTATGTTGTTAATGTTTTTTTAACTTAGAAAGCATCATAAGAGGCTATGAAACTATTAATTCAACCTTGGTATTAGATCCAAATCCAAGTCAATTTATAAAATGAATGGATCTGTTATCTAACGATTTGATCATAACTCCTCCTCCACACACCTTCACTTGAGCTGCCCCATCAAAAAAACCCCATGACATATTCAGTGACATGGATGGAAAAATAAATCTTCTGTGAGGTTTTAATTTTTTCAGAGGAAGGTAGTCCCTGAAATGGGAGACGATCTTAGAGACTTGGGTTGGAAGGAATATCTTAGCATCTCTCAAAATGAGCTGATTTCTTAACCACCAAATGCCCCATGCTGCAAATATAGGCATGGTATGAAGATGCTTTTACTTCTTCGCCCAAGTGAAAAAAAATTATTCAAAGGAGGAATTCTTCATATATTATTTGATGTCCATAAACTGCAGAGCATAGGACCATATCTCTTGATTGAAGTTATAATATATTAGAGGATGTTTAGTATTTTATTCTTACTGATTTTGTCCTTTGATTTTTATTTTTTAACTCCTTTTATTTCCTCTAGAGAGACAGGGATCCAATCTAAGCCAGTTCCTGTTGGTTGAAAAAACTTGGATAACATTTAATAAGCTGGAGCTAAGAGTTGGTATTAGAATGCCATGAATCTATGAAAAGGAAGAGAAAAAGGAAGAAGAAGCATCTTTTAATATTTTTGAGGAGATCAAATTTCCCCCTTCTGATTCAATTTCCCAAATATAGTTGATGTTCCTTATAGGGTTTGCATCGATGTGGAAACATTTACTGTTTCCATATCCCTTTTTTATCGAGCTAGCCATAGTCTCCAAGCCTCTTCCTCCCTCTTTAGAATCTGTCTTTTTATAGCCTCCAAATAACTCATTTTCTGAGCTACATTAACTAAGAAGGAGGAGGGGTAATTTTGAGAGATGTGATGATATTAAAATCCAAGATTTATGATATATTTACGTTGATTTTCTATCAATATTATTTCCAAACTAATAACAACCTTATTTAGCCTCCCAAATTTTCTAACCGAGGAAGACATGGCCAAGGAGGAGTTGCTCACTAGACTATTTTGTAGACATATGTCACCATCCTTATGAGTGATTAGTATTGCAACCATGAGTGGTTTAATTTGAAGGGATATTTATGAATATGGAGGTCAAAATATATTTCCAAAATTTTTCCATATGATCGGAAATTGTGTCTTGGGCTATCCAGGATCTAGTCCTTCCCACTTTATTGACTAAAAAAATTTCCATTACAAATCTATCCAGTCTCTTTACCATGCCATTTTAGCCTGTTTATCCAAGTAGGAAAGAGAGGGAAGGGGGTAATATCTCAATGATTACAACGATTATAATTTTTAACAATAGTAAAAAATTAGTGAAGTTTAAGTCTCTTGTAAGAATGAGAGCTTGGTATGAAATAATTCCACTTGTTTTTACCTCATCCTAGAAGGATTTTCTATAACTATATGGGTCATAAAAATTAATCAGCTTAATGGGGAATGGAAATAATTTAAGAGAAACTTCTACAATAATATCCATGTATAAGGAATAATCTTACAAGGATGATGAAATTGGGTCCCATAAAGTGATCATTCCTCTCGACATACCAGTGAATCCATAGTACAATAAAACCTGTGGACATATTCTTTGGAGGATCTCTCTAGCTTTATCTCCCGAGACCATTTTTTCTTGCAAAAAAATGATGGAAGGATGATGAGTGGTGATTAGTCTCTTTAGGGCTGAAAATTTGGAGGGTCCCCCAACCCCTCAGATGTTGAGAGATAGTATAATCATTATTTTGGAGAGAGAGAGGGATTCAAAGCTATAAGTTCCCTTGTATAGTATTCTAGGTCTATGGGTGATGAGAGACCTAAACCTCCCTGAATAGCCTCTGAGAGGTTTGTCTCTCTAGCAAGAACTTTTTTGTTTATATTTTCTTTCTAACAGAACATTCTGGAAGAAGAACGAAGGCTCGACCGGGGAATTAAGCACATGAAAAACCCATGTATAGGAAGGTATAAGGGTAATATTTAGAGCATATTTGTAGGATAGTGTTATAAGGAATTGTGATCTAAAGATAAACCAAATTCCCAAAGTGTGGTGTTTATCACTTAGAACAACAGAGGAAAGAATAACTATCACTTTCTCTAAAACAAGTAGATATACAGAATGGACAGGAGCCTACTTGTGATTCTTTCACTTCTCCTTCTTCTTCTTTCGTTGTTGTCGTTGCTCTCAATCCAACTCAAGTCGCTAGATTGATTCTTACAAACAGTAACAGAGATCAGAAAACAACATGAAATATACGAGATATCTACTTATCTTACTCAAATCAAATTGATTAGATCTAAAATACATATATCATTCAAGAATACATTGCACAAGAAATAGATACATATGTATGGGAAAATTAACAACAATATTTATTAAAGAGTAGAAGGGAAAGATTACAACCAATGGATCGATTTGTTGTCAGCCTGCTCCAGCTTCATTCCAGCCTCATCATATCCAGCATTACCCCAACAACATATCATTACTTTCACTCTCTTATCAAATGAGAATCCAACAACATAACTTTACCAAAATTCTTCTGTTACTAGCACTAGGATGAGTGCTCAGTATATAGGGAAAATGATGGTAGTTTCTCAATGAATGAATTTCTAATAATAGGCAAGACATGTTTCCAAGTTCAGAGGTGTTAGATGTGTTAGCCACCTATAAAAAATTGTCATATCAAATGGTGGCTAAATATTTTTTAGCCTTCAAGAAACAATTCATGTCCAAATTGTGGGTTCTTGAATTCTTATAATGATCTTTATCCTCTTAGTTAATCTTCACTGTTGTTTCCCTCATTAAATCTGAAAAATCTGTTGTTTACCAAAGAAAAACTGCTCATGAAGCTCCATTTTCCCTCATTTTTTCCCCTTCCATTTCATCCATAAACCCTTTCATTTACCTCTTATTCCCTCGAATTTCCCTTTAAAGCCTTGTAAAAATTCCTTTACAAGGTTTAAAACATCATTTTTAACCTTATCGGAACCTCCAAAATCCTCTAAAAAACCTTCAAAAATCCTAAAAAATCCTCATTTTTCCATAAGGCCTTAAGCCCCTTTTATCCATAAGCCCCAACCCCTTTTCCACATAAAACCAACACCGAGACCAGGCGCTAAGCACTTATCGCATCGGAAGTTTTTATCGCATCGCAAATCTTAAATCACATCGTAAATATTCAATTTACCCTATTTTCTTTGTTATTTCCCCCCCTTCGATGCGATCTCGCGATTGTTTCTCCATCATTCATCTTCTCTATTGCACCCAGATCCAACATTCCATATTGTTCCACGTTCATTAACCTGCCCTTCCGCCTTTGCCTTCATGATTAAATCTGAACCGTCGATCTAGCTTTAAGTTCGATGGCTCTCACTCCATCGGAAATTGGAAATCGCAGTTTAACCTAACACTTTGCCCATTTTCCTTCTTCGATGTCGATCCCCCCGATTGAATCTTAGCCTTCGAATCCACAAGAACCGACGGCTAATATTTCATCGCACTCCGCCCATAACTTTCCTCCTTTGTCCCTCCGATTGAATATTGACCGTCGATCTTACTCCCAGATCCAATAGTCAGCGCTTAATCGCATCGCGCTCACTCGTTGCATAGCCCTCCACCGTCCCGACCTCCGATTTAATATCCACTGTCGATCTCTCTTCATATCGGATGACCCATGTTGCATCTCTCCATCACATCAGGAAAATACAAAGACTTAGTCTCTTTTCTTGTCTCCTCTGATGCTGATTCCCGATTTAATCTCAGCTGTCGAATCCACAAAAATTGACGGCTGAGATCGTATCGCGCTCCGATTCATAAGACCATTCATCATCTACCCATTTTTCAATCTCTGCCGTTGATCTCTATCAAGATCTGACGGCCCTCATTTAACCTGCCGATCTCCTCCTCCGTACTCCAGGTCCCACCACCAACGCCCCCTTTCCCTCTCATTTTCACTGTTTTCCTATGTATTTGGCCATATGTAATTTTTTACAATTTTACATTGGAAACCATGTTTATGTGCGTAATCAGTTTAAACCTTGGTTTTTTATAAAGTATTTTGCCTTTCTCCAGCATGGGCCCCATGTAACTCTTTACCCCATAGCTTTTCATCCATCGCGCTCTACCTGCTTCGTTGGATATGTATCCTCCAATCCAACGTCCCAGAATTAGTCTCGCATAATTTTTTAACCCTTCCCACAGTGCGCAAATTTTACGCAATGAAGGTAGTTTTAGAAATCCACGTGTCGAACGCAGACCTATATCGGGTTACAAAATCTAAAACCACCTTCCCCCCCAGAGCCCGTGGGAAAACCATTAATGGTCTTCCACTATACCAATTCCTCCTCTGCAGTGTAAATCCTCATCTGATCTTGGTCGTCGATCTCTGAGATCGGACGACCCTAACTTAATCTCGCCCTCACTATATCTTTTCCACCTTTGCTCCCAAAATATTTAACCAAGTAATCCCCGTCATCAATCTCTGAGATCAGACAATCCCGATTTAACCTCACCACCAATTCATTCACCCTCCATCTTTTCTCCCAAGTGTTTTGCCAAAATATCTCGACCATTGGATATTCTAATCCAACGGCTCCAATTTAACCTCGCTCCCAAAGCCTCCAAAGAATTTCTTGACCTATTTTCGCAGGATTTTCTTAACTTTTATATGTTTTTTATAGATTATAAAGGTTTTTCCCACAGTTTCAAAAGAAAACAAAGGCCAGGGATGATGATCCCAGGCCATTAATTCATGAAGAAAGTGAATCCACAGGATTCAAATGATGATTCCACCTATGCCTCATGAGTGTTTGTGAAGTCACAAAACCTCTGCGCGCCTGCAAAACAACGAAAACACAATGAATATCAAACATGCAAAGAGTATTAGTATTACAACAGAATATCAAAGCATAATGTAAAGATTAATGATTTTAAATCGATTTTAAGGGACTAAGGCAACAATTCAAGAATCAAAGGCCTAATCCACATTCAGCAAGGAATAAAATACCATAGAATAAAGATCAAGGCTAATTAAGCCTAAGAACACAGAGTAAAAATAGATTAAAGTGTTTAAAGGTTAAACTGAGGAAAATATCAGTAAAGAGGTCTCCAATAACACATCAGAGGCCAAAATATCCTCTTCAGCTACCAAAGCACCACCTACAAGCTTTCATAAATCGAAGAAGGCATAGTTATTGCCTTAGTCAGTGATATTTTTCTAAAAGCAGCTAGAGTTATTGAAAACCCTGCCTGAAGAGTTCTAAAGTCAACAAACTCTGCTAAGTGGCTAAATAATGAATGAAAATCAATTAATACTGAGGAAATATCAGAAATATTCTCTGTTGATCCCCTCAAAGGCCGAGAAGCATTAACTCGTATTAATTAAACTAGAGATCTTTTCTCTCATCCCACCTCCTCATTTCTTCTATAAATACTTCTGAAGAAGATGAGATACAGGTTGGTCTCTGGATATCTGTAGCATGTAAATAGTTTTCTAAAGCTACTGAAGCTCTGCTTGTAATTGAAGATACATAAGCTCAGAAGAGAAATTTTTTTGGGTTGTTGAGACCTTTTGGACTTGAAGATTGTACTAGTTTGAACATCAATATACGATTCAAATTCTATGGGATCCTGGTCTACACTAATGGTGATGTTTTACTTACTATAAATTTTCTTCCTTCATGTTTTTCATACTGTCCACTTTCTCTGATAAATAACAACAAATATAGAGCTAGGATTTACTGTTAAACGTACCCTACTCTCACTGATAAGCTTTATATTTATGTTTTCCTCCTTTGTGTATTTGAGAATTATTTAATACAGTCTAAAACAGTTAAGGAATGTTGGTGAGCCCATTTCTTACTGTCCAAAACTTTAAACATTTTTCTTGAATGAGATCTTCATTACATGCTAAGTAAAGACTGAACTAGGGAAGTTTATGGTTAGCTCTATCCTCTAGTTTCTTCTCCAACAGTTTGTCTTGAAAGTTTCCCGTAGAGTATGTTGAAAGCAGGTCTAGATTTCAATGATATCTTACTTGATCTTAAGTTACTCTTATGTTTATCTTTAATTTTTTCATCCTTTCTGAAAGTAGTCATGTGGATTACTGGATTGTTTGTCTGATAAGTATGCTTTAATACAAGCTTGTCCAAATAAGTCTATGGTTATCACTGTCCTATGGCTGGTTTCAAACAGTTGGTTAAAATGATTTTCTTGTTTGGAAAGTTAATAAATCCTTGTTGAAATTATCATCTTTTTCCACCTTCACAACACTTTGATGTTCCACTCAATCATTTAATCTAACAGATCCTGAGGTGTAGATGACTTTCCCCATGGTAACCTTTGTAGACTTGATATTTCAATTAAATCCTCTATGACTCCATATCCCAATGGATTGAAGCTACTTCTTGCCTATCTTGTTAGTTGAATCATTCCTTCATTTTCATACACCTTCACCCTTCATTCAGACTTCCTTCACCTTCATTTATCTTTTCCCAACCAAAACAAACAAAAAACCCTTGTTCTTAATAACTAGCCTAATATCATACTAAAAGCCTTAAAGATAAATCAATCTTTGCACTTATAGAGAGATCCCTCTCTAGATTCAGGAGGGCTAGATCCTAGAATCCCAAAGTGGTTCATAATATTGTCTCTACAGCTTTAGTCTTGCCAATCTACTAAAATTATAGGAACCTAACATTTCTGGCGACTCCACTGGGTACTTCTGAGTAAAATTACATCTTATACAACCTTAAAGACTTCAGAAGACCCAAATTTTTTTTAGATTGGTTTATCAATAAATGGTGGTGGACCATAGAACATTTTACCTCCAAAAGAGCTAAAACATTTTCCACCTGGTGACTCCATTGGGCTCTGGTAGGCCTATTACTAATCTAGTCCTTGTAGACGCCTTTGGGAATGCATAGAGAAAACCCAATCATACGGTTGGTGGACAGAAAAATTTAAATCATCCACCCAGTGACTCCACAACTCTTAAAAGACCAAATGACTCCACTGGTAGAAGACCCTGAACTGGTTGAAAAGATACAGTGACCTCTTTAGTACAAACATGGATTTAGATATAGACCCAGAAGAAAAACTACTGGTCATGATGGAAAAAATGATGTGTATGCTTGATAGAAGACTGGCTAGGTATGAAGCTAATTTAAATATGAATGATCTGGAGAAGCCCATGTTTTTTTTAGATCAAGAACAAACTCAACCACTACAAGACATGTATGATGAGCAAGACAAGTATGAAGAGCAAGACATGTGTGATGAGCAAGATTATAGAGATAACAATGAATAAAAACTAATGGTAATGATGGAAAAAATGATATACATGCTTGGAAAGAGAATATAAAGGTATGAGGCTAATTTAAATTTTTATGATCTAGAGCAACCTATGCCCTTCCCTGATCAAACACAAGCTCAATCACTTCAAGACCTAGACAATTAGCTAAACATGTATGATGATCAAGACCTTATAAAAGATAATGAGGAAGGTTGTCAAGAAAATCCCGATTGCCTACCTATGTCTTGTACTATGATGTTAAGAGAACTTCATGACCAAATTGCGAACACTTATAGTGAGCAGTGCTTTGAGGAAAAAAATAGCCACTTAGAAAACACAAAATATAATGTACAAGGAGAATTAGCATATCTAGGGACTCTCCCTCTATGTTATAACTCATTTGAGAGTGGACAAGAACAGTGGCGTCCTCAAAATGTAGAAGAAACAACTCATGAACCTTATATGCAAATTGAGTGTCATAATAATCATGAGGAATTGTTTGAAACAGAAAAATATCGGGAAACAATAGAAAACCCTCAAATTTTCCCTACTAGCACAAGTGAAGATTTACTAGAAAAGGCTCAAGAAGACATCCGGCCTCAAAAACAGTTATCACAAGAGAAAGAGGACTGTTTTACATCTTTCCTAAGCAAAAAAAAAATTCCTCTTCTCTTGACAGAGGAAGAGATTGATCTAATATTGAACAGACAGACAACCTCCAAACCTTCATTTGAACAAAAAAATGTTTCTCATATACTTACTGAACCTTGTTGTCTTGAATCAATAAATACACTTGTATAAAAGCTCAAAGAAAAAAAAAATGATAACCCAATATGTTTGATTGGTGAGATTGTTTATACCAATGATTTTCCAAATTTTGATCAGTTTGATGATAATAATAAGCTTCAAATAGAAACTAATAATGCAGGGCCACCAGCAGTTGATTGGTGTCATGAAATTCACTATCACCAGCTTGAAAACACCAATCAACCAATCCAATTAATTAGAAATAGCTTTCACATAATTGGGGATTAGCAATCTATTAGTTGTAATGTTGAGATTGAAAAGGAAGAGGAATTTCTTGAGCAATATGAAGAAAAGGAGTCTTCTTCTGAGAGGATTGAGGTAATAAAAGATACCCCTGCTCAAGAACATTATGACCTCTTCACAGAGTACAATCCATTGAATCAGATCATACCAGGATTTCAAGGGGACAGTACTGCAATATATGATGATTCCTCCAGTTCAGATGATAATGAAGATGAGCAAGAATTTCTTTCTCAAAAGAATCTTTGCCTTGACCTAGTGGAGAAAGAAGAAATTTCACTACTAGTTGATTTGCAGGTGAAAGATGATGATGCTTCTAAGCAACATACTGAAGATATAGTCCTCAAAGCTAATGTCTTAGAAGCAAACAATCTACCAACCATGGAGGGCCAAAAAGAAGAGAATCATCATCTTTTCTTTGTTGATCCTTTGGGAGAGTGTGTGGAGGCCCCAATTGGCTCAAATAATCAAGCATGGATCCTTCATAAGAGCCAAATACATGAAAGTATGTCACCTTCCGTGATAGCCTTTGTTTTGAAGATTAATCTTCAAAATGTACTATGGATACCTCTGACTAGTAGCCAGTTCCTCTCAATTGGTTACATTGGCACTTTTATATCATATAAGAATGTAGATATTCGAAGATAGAATAGGTTAGATAGGAATATCAATAAAGCTCAGCTTTGATAATTTAGTTAGTTGTTGATTTTTTTCTTGAAAGAAAAAGAAAAATACAAAAACAATACAAAAGAAAAGAGGGCAGATTGTAAAAACAAGAAAGGTACAACCCCATACCAAAAAAGAGAAACAAAATCTGAAAGTGTGCAAGCTCAAATGCCACTCCTAAAAACACACTTCTAGTTAGACATACAGCCTAATCATGACTAATTATTCTTCGATTTACTACTAAAAGGCTAGTGAATTAGATATGCCAAACAACTTAATCTTGGCTTATCAGTAAGGTAGATTAGGATAGAAAAATAAAGGCTGAAACAAGCTCAAAATCTGAACCTATGAGTTTCAAAAAGAAGAATGGCTCTAATCTGATCAAATCTTGAGCCAAATATAGAAGACTTAGTTCTAATATGCCCAAAACTTGAACTAGAGAGAAAAGAGAAAAAAGTTCAAACAAATTCAAAATCAAAGCTGAAAAGAAAGTGAAGGATGTTCTTAAAAAATTTCAGATCTTAAGCCTTCACCATTTTGCTTTACTTTTTTGCAAATAAAAAATCTATGTGCAACTTGTTTTTATGCCATATATTAGCAGCAAGTTAGACTGCTAAATCTTGACTTGACTGCTTTTCAATTTCTGTTTTAGAATATATAGAATAAAAATATGTTAGACAGTCTAATCCTAACAGATAGTAGTTAGGAAGAGAAGATTATGAGTTCAACTACTTAATCTGAACTCATGGAGGAATAAGAGTAGACTTAGATTAGTTTTATGTTTTCTCAAAAGAGTAAAATGTTTATAAAAAGAGTTTACAAATCCAAATGCACTCTGAAAGAAGAAAAAAATGTTAGATCATTAGGATTGGGTAAGTAGAAAGCTTGTTTTGATAGAATTCCATTGTTTCTAATGGCTGATACCATTGTCAGAGAAAAATAAGATAGCAAAGGTAAAGAAAATTGCAGACCAATGGATAAGGCATTGATCAGCTTCAAGAGAATATAGGTCTGAAGTTCTTGACATGTTCAAGAAGGTGCCATCCCCATGTGGAGCCACTGTTAGCCACCTATAAAAATTTGTCATATCAAATGGTGGCTAAATCTTTTCTAGCCTTCAAGAAACAATTCATGTCAAAATTGTGAGTTCTTGAAGTCTTATAATGATCTTTACCCTCTTAGTTAATCTTCACTACTGTTTCCCTCATTAATCCTGAAAAATTTGTTGTTTACCAAAGAAAAACTGCTCATGAAGCTCCATTTTCCCTCATTTTTTCCCCTTCAATTTCATCCATAAACCCTTTCATTTACCTCTTATTCCCTCGAATTTCCCTTTAAAGCCTTGTAAAAATTCCTTTATAAGGTTTAAAACATCTTTTTTAACCTTATCGGAACCTCCAAAATCCTCTAAAAAACCTTCAAAAATCCTAAAAAATCCTCATTTTTCCATAAAGCCTTAAGCCCCTTTCGGTCTTAAGCCCCAAACCCTTTTCTGCATAAAACCATCACCGAGACCAGGTGCTAAGCGCTTATCGCATTGGAAGTTTTTATCACATTTCAAATCTTAAATCGCATCACAAATATTGAGTTTAGCCTGTTTTCTTTGTTATTTTCCCCCCTCCGATGTGATCCCACGATTGTTTCTCCACCATTGATATTCTCTATTGCGCCTAGATCCAATGGTTCATATTGTTCCCTATTCATTAGCTCGCCCTTCCGCCTTTGCCTTTGTGATTAAATTTGAAATGTCGATCTAGCTTTAAGATCGACGGCTCTTTCTCCATCGCAAATTGGCAATCGCAGTTTCCCCTAACACTTTGCCATTTTGCCTTCTTCGATGCCGATCCCCCCGATTGAATCTTAGCTGTCGAATCCACAAGAACCAACGGCTAAGATTTCATCGCACTCCGCCCATAACTTTCCTCCTTTACCCTCCGATTGAATATTGACTATCGATCTTACTCCCAGATCCAACAGTAAGTGCTTAATCGCATCGTGATCGCCCGTCGTATAGCCCTCCACCGTCCTGACCTCCGATTTAATCTCCATCATCGATCTCTCTTTAGATTGGATGACCCACGTTGCATCGCTCCATCGCATCGGCAAAATAAAAAGACTTAGTCTCTTTTCTTGTTTCCTCCAATGCCGATTCCCGATTTAAACTCAACCGTCAAATCCACAAGAACTGACGGCTGAGATCGTATCGCACTATGATTCATAAGACCATTCATCATCTACACATTTTTCAATCTCCGCCATTGATCTCTATCAAGATCTGATGACCCTCATTTAACCCGTCGATCTCCTCCTCCGTACTCCCGGTCCCACTACCAACGCCCCCTTTTATTCTCATTTTCACTGTTTTCCTATGTATTTTCCCATATGTAAAGTTTTACATTTTTACATTAGAAACCATGTTTATGTGCGTAATCAGTTTAAACCTTGGTTTTTTATAAAGTATTGCACCTTTCTCCACCATAGGCCCCACGTAACTCTTTACCCACATCTTTTCATCCATCGCGCTCTACCCACTCCATTGGATCTGGATCCTCCAATCCAATGTCCCAGAATCAGTCTTGCGTAATTTTTGAACCCTTCCCACAATGTGCAACTTTTACGTGATGAAGCTGCTTTTAGAAATCCACGTGTCAAACGCAGACCACCTTCCCCCCCAGAGCCCGCGTGAAAGCCATTAATGGTTTTCCGCTATACCACTTCCCCCTCTGCAATGTAAATCCTCATCTGATCCTGGCCATCAATGTCTGAGATCGAACGGCCCTAACTTAATCTCACCCTCACTTTATCTTTTCCACCTATGCTCCCAAAACATTTAACCAAGCAATCCCTGCCGTCAATCTTTGAGATCAAACGGTCCCGATTTAACCTCACCACCAATTCATTCTCCCTCCATCTTTTCTCCCAAGTGTTTTGCCAAAATATCTCGACCGTTGGATATTCTAATCCGACGGCTCCGATTTAACCTCGCTCCCAAAGCCTCCAAAGCATTTCTTGACCTATTTTCGCAGGATTTTCTTAAATTTTATATGTTTTTTGAAGATTATAAAGGTTTTTCCCACAGTTTAAAAAGAAAACAAAGGTCGGGGATGACGATCCCCAGGCCATTAATTCATGAAGAAAGTGAATCCACAGGATTCAAATGATGATTCCACCTATGCCTCATGAGAATTTGTGAAGTCACAAAACCTCTGCGTGCCTGCAAAACAACAAAAACACAGTGAATATCAAACATACAAAGAGTATCAATATTACAGCAGAATATCAGAGCATAATGTAAAGATTAATGATTTTAAATAGATTTTAAGGGATTAAGGAACCAATTCGAGAATCAAAGGCCTAATCCACAGTCAGCAAGGAATAAAATACTTGAGAATAAAGATTAAGGCTAATTAAGCCTAAGAACACAGAGTAAAAACAGATTAAAGTTTTTAAAGGTTAAACTGAGGAAAATATCAGTAAAGAGGTCTCCATTGCCACATCAAAGGCCAAAATATCCTCTTCAGCTACCAAAGCGCCACCTACAAGCTTTCATAAACTGAAGAAGGCATAGTTATTGCCTTAGTCAGTGATATTTTTCTAAAAGCAGCCAGAGTTATTGCAAACCTTGCTTGAAGAGTTCTAAAGTCAACAAAATCTTATAAGTAGCTAAATACTTAATGAAAATCAATTAATACTGAGGAAATATCATAAATTTTCTCTGTTAAGCCCCTCAAAGGCTGAGAAGCATTAAATTGTATTAATTAAACTAGAGATATTTTCTCTCATCCCACCTCCTCATTTCTTCTATAAATACTTCTGAAGAAGATGAGATACAGGTTGGTATTTGGATATCTGTAGCATGGAAATAGTTTTCTGAAGATGTTGAAGCTCTGTTTGTAATTGAAGATGCATAAGTTGAAAAGAGAATGCATAACCATAAGATGCATAAGTTTGTAATTGTTGAGACCTTTTGGACTTGAAGATTGTACTGGTTTGAACATCAATATACGAGTCAAATTCTATGGGATCCTGGTCTACATTAATGGTGATGTTTTTCTTATTATAAATTGTCTTCCTTCATGTTTTTCATACTGTCCACTTTCTCTGATAAATAACAACAAATATAGAGCTAGGATTTACTGTTAAAGGTACCCTACTCTCACTGATAAACTTTATCTTTATGTTTTCCTCCGTTGTGTATATTAGAATGATTTAATACAGTCTAAAATAGTTAGGGAATGTTGGTGAGCCCATGTCTTACTGTCCAAAACTTTAAACATTGTTCTTGAATGAGATCTTCATTACATGCTAAGTAAAGACTGAACTAGGGAAGTTTATGGTTAGCCTTGTCCTCTAGTTTCTTCTCCAACAGTTTGTCTTGAAAGTTTCCCTTAGAGTATGCTGAAAGTAGGTCTAGATTTCAATGATAAATTACTTGATCTTAAGTTACTCTTATGTTTGTCTTTAATGTTTTCATCCTTTCTGAAAGTAGTCATGTGGATTACTGGATTGTTTGTCTGATAAGTAAGCTTTGATATAAGCTTGTCCAAAGAATTCTATGGTTAGCCCTGTCCTTTGGCTTGTTTCAAACAATTGCTTAAAAGGATTTTCTTGTTTGGAAAGTTAATAAATCCTTGTTGAATTTATTAGCTTTTTCCACCTTCACAATACTTTGATGTTCCACTCCATCACTTAATCTAACAGATCCTGAGGTGTAGATGACTTGCCCCATGGTAACCTTTGTAGACTTGATATTTCAATTAAATCCTCTATGACCCCATAGCCCAATGGATTGAAGCTACTTCTTCCCTATATTGTTAGATGAATCATTCCTTCATTTTCATACACCTTCACCCTTCATTCAGACTTCCTTCACCTTCATTTATCTTTTCCCAACCAAAACAAACAAAAAACCCTTGTTCTTAATAACTAGCCTAATATCATACTAAAAGCCTTAAAGATAAATCAATCTTTGCACTTATAGAGAGATCCCTCTCGGGATTCAGGAGGGCTAGATCCTAGAATCCAAAAGTGGTTCATAATGTTGTCTCTGCAGCTTTAGTCTTGCAAATCTGCTAAAATTATAGGGACCTCACAAGATGGACACTTGGATTCGAAGTTTTACACATATGGTCTCTTCTAGTAGGCACTGGCCATGTGGAGATTCCCAAAAAAATGAGAATTTTGCTCTGAGGTGGCCAATGCACCCTTGAGTGTTGGGAAGCGCACTGCAGTGCACCCTTGCATGGAACATTTCACACTGCAACGCAGTTAGCCCTTGCAGGTGAGCGTTGGTGAGTCAATAGTGATATAACATGTACTTTAAACCTTGGAAATCTTAAAATGCAAGCCATGAATGAAATGTCTTCACATAGGGCATGTAGCAACTGAAATATAAGGGGATGACAGACCATATTTCATTGGTCCTAGGGATGATGTCCATTTTGACCAGGTCATGGGGGATGATACTGAAGTTGACCTATAATAGCTACCCCTTAAGGAATGAAGTCAAAATGATAATAGTATCTGGGTGAGATGCTTTACGATGTGATGAGCCAAAACTGAAGAGGATGGTAACCTGCATTAATCTTAAAATATATTACATCATGATATATTTCATCTTGATCACGAATTTCTAAGGGAGGCATTCCCATGATCAATACATAAACTATCTAATAACATGTTCATACCTCAGAAAGTCATCTACATTAGAATGTTTCCCAATACAGACATGCCTACAGATATAGGCCCATGTTCGGATGGAAATATGTATGTAAAGTCATCGTAAAGATGATCTGTACAACAATCCTGAAATCACAGCTCGGATGGATGAAACTAGATCCAGTTTCTTCTTATCCCATTCACTCGATCGTTCAGGTACAGATCTAACCATGCGAATATATTATTTGTAGTCAAACATGGGAATACATAATTTGATTACAAGCTAATGATGTGAGTTGTTAACAAACGCGAGAGAACCACCATTGATGTTAATGGATCTCAAGGTACTGTAGTATAGTTTGTAAGACATGAATAGATGATTTGATGTCGAACGAAAAACAAAATATTTCGGTCAAAGGTCCGGAAGCGAGAAACTTATCGATGATGTAACAACCCTCAGGGTACTGGAAAATGTTTCTAAGTAAACTTCTTGGATGATGAGCTGATGTCGATAAGAAGCAACTTAATCAAGAAATGGGAGTTATTGATTTCAGAGAAAAAATGTGACTTGATATAACAATTTTCAGCGATGACTGTCATGAAAATGAAGGTTTATGAGTATTGCAGAAGGATGAGGATTCACTGGATGACTTCTCTTGAACATATCGGCGACACTGAGATGAGTTGGCAACATTGCCCCAGAACCGAAGTGAAGGTATGATGAGCCATAGGTATGAATGAACTGTCAAGAAGATTACCCAACCCAAAAATTCACAATGATGGAGTGAAAGTGTCATGTTCAAGAGAGACCTGCTACCATAAAGTGTTATGTTTTCTTTCCCAAATTTTCCCCAGTCATTTGTCGACCAGTACCTATTTATTTTTTAACAATATTGAGGAGGGTAACATATGCTTGATCTATAATTCAACCCTCGGGTGAATGCATCACTATTTAATAATTTAACGAGTCTAGCGATAAATGAAACTTGATTATTTCCATGATTTACAAGTCCGACACTATTTTATGTTTTAACGAGCCTAACGATAGTGAAAACCCGGTCATTTTTCAAATTTAGGGAGTTTGAAAAAGAGGAAAAAAGAAAAATCCATGAGTCCTTTTTTGTAAATTTGTCACTTAGGTCCGAAAAAGTGTAAAATGATACATGAAAAAACCTCTTAGCCATGTCTGACTAAGGTTTTCCTTTTTCGTAAATAATATATCTCAGTCTAGAAAAGGGTTATGTTTGCTCTCCTAATTTCGAAGGTTGAAGACAGAATACCGGAGGGCCAACATCAAAACTGCTTCGAGCCTAGGATGTAGCCCTCCTAGACCCAGAGAGGGATCTCTCTATTAGATAGAGCTTTGTTGATTGGCAATTTTAGGCTAGCTATTAGTGCATATAGGTTTGGTTGAAAATTTTTAGTTGAGACAACAGAAGAGGGCCATTAGGCTATGGAGTGAAACAAGTGTAAATATATTTAAATGGATGAATAATCGAAATCATGTGTGACTAGACAAGCTAGTCATGTCAATGGATCTATACAGTTTGTGAAATGGAAAAGGAGGAGAGATTAAGGTTCAATGTGAATGCAGAGCATACCTTATTTGAATTCTACCTTCAAATTTAAGAGGAAAACATAGATCACTATTTGAAGACTAAGCAGGATACCCAATGACAAATCTTGAACAAAATTTTCTTATCAATAGTAAAAAAAAACAATATGTGAAATGAGAGGATGAAAAATTACATAGCGAAAGAAATTCACCACAGATCATAACACAAGAATCTAGAAAAGAACATGGTCTTTGCATTCATCTAAAAAAATGGTGTTTACAACAAGATGAGCATTTTACAATGATTTCCCCCCTTCAGTTCTCCCCCCTACTGCAAAAATAGATGCATTATTTAACCAAAATTTAAGTCGGTTACTATATTTTCTTCCGAGATCATCATTAATTACATTCAAGCTAAAATTGGACAAGTGGAAAGATGCAATTATGGTGACAAGATAAATCTGGCCAAATAGTGGTTGTATTTATGTTAGCAGTATGTTACTGATTGCATAGTGATCAGAATCGGCTATTGGGATGCCGAAGAGGCAACGATAAAACAACACTGTCATCTGGCTCAGATTTGGTGAAATAAAGTTGCTGGATGATCTTATATGATGTTTGTGCTGGCTGTCATGATGGCCATTCTGCTTATAACTACCTCTGTATTTACTGTGTCGGTTATTGCTGCAGTGAAGCTTGAAATGGAAGACCCATTAATTCCTTTAAAACATACATAAATGTTTCAATAAACCTTGGAAGGGAATGATGCGGAATGTCTACATGGAGAAATTTCATTGGCAAGAGCCGGTGGAGTAGTGGTGGTGGCAGCTGGTTTGTCGACATGGAGCAGCGGTGGTGGGAATGGTAGGTGGAGGTGCAGTAGCGGTGGTGGGATTTGGTAGAGTAGTGGTGGCGGGAGTTGGTTTGTGGATGTGGAGTAATGGGAATTTTCATGCTATCACAAACAAGACTGGTGGGGACAATGGACATGGTAAGTGGTTTCATTTGCAGAGAAAACGGTTTTCGGGGGGGGGGGGTGGGTTAGTGAAGTGGTAGGTGGTTTCGACGTCGGAGGGTACGAAACGCCCTGGTGCCACCATGTAAGGGTAGGGCCTAAACCATGAAACTGCCCATTTCAGACCCCCCCCCGGCAGTAAATCTTAGATGGAGAGGGGGGCCAATAATTTATGTGGATCGTCGGATGGAAGCAGGGTAAGGCGGATGAGTGGGTACGTGAGTGGAATTTAAAGAGGTGTGGGTTGACAGGTTTATCGATTAGTGGAAGATAATGTGACGGGATGGTGGGGCAAGGGAAGATTTTCACTAAAACCAAACTTAGGGTAAGGGGCATGTGGTAAATATACGATAATATTTAAATGCCAAAAATTCTTAACATGTGTTTATAATGATGATGGCATTAATCATATGATATGACGAAGTTAGTGATATAAAGTTCGAAAACCTCTTTGTTGGTGATTCTTTAGAACTTAGGATAAGTTCTAAAGGCTCTTTTCCAAAAAATTATTTATGCGTTTTTAACTTGTACTGAGATTTCCAACCTAGGAGAATCCATTCTTTGCTCCTTTTTAACCAACAGTTATTTCTTGGAAATAAATGACAACCATGGAATATTATATTCAATATTAATGATCTAATCAGAAATAATCAGTCACCTTGTGATATAGTGAATTACATGAGTCTAACAGTGGCTCCAGTTGGGGATGGTGTTGGATGCTAACAGGTGTCTTTAAAAGCTCCTAATTGCCTCACATTAATTATCAACATTTGTAAGTCCTTTTATCTCAAGTGTGTACACAATATGTGCAAGTTATACATACAGAGAGTAATGCAAAAATCAATCGTTTCATATGGATGCAATCATAAATCTTAAAGCCTTAAAGAAAGTGATTTATCTAAGCATTATAGCCCAAACTATGATTCAATCTTAATTCAGCTAATTCGAATGACAATAAACCGAGAGCACTGAAGCATTAACCGAGCTCTTTCAGCTGGATTTAAGCTATCAAACAGAAGGAAATTATTGGAAATAACTATCTATGCTTTAAATAATTAAAACCAATTCTTTTAACTAGCAACTAATTCCTTAAGGAAATAAATTGGAAATGCGTATTCAAAGAAATAAATTGGAAATGCATATTTAAAGAAATAAATACCATAAATCCGAATTATCAAGAGTACTTCAACTGCAAAGTAGAAAAGCAGAATATACTTGCAATAAACGGAAAAGTATAACACAGAGAACAACAGCGAAATCCACCAGAGACCGGGCCCTTAGCCACTGGAAAATACTGCTTAACTACTCCAAAATAGTTGAATAAACAGTAGCACAAATTATGTATTAATCATCACAGTCAATCGGCATTACAATATGATATTTTTCGTTCAGAACTATGTTATGTGAATTACAATTACGAATTATACATAAATGAAAGATACGTTGTTCATGCCCTTGAGAAGTAGCTCTCCCTGTCCCTTTATAGCTAAAAGGAAAGATAAGTATGATCCCTCACGATAAGGAGATCCTGAGGGATCCACGACAAAATGCTATCCTTGGATAGTCCATTCGTTCCTGCACTATCCTTACTGATTTATCTTCGATTCGACCACATTTAACACGACCTATTTTCCATGATTAAGTCTTGATATTCCTTCTATTATTTTGAGCATAAAAATCAACGAGAATTAGTTTGGACGGTTAAATCGTATTAGGATAATTTTTCATTCATTCTTCATCAAAATCCTTTAATTATATTATTATATCATGGCACAAGATGGATAAGGAAGAGGAAAAAGGACAGTAATCAAGAGTAAATACATATCTATTGCAAGGCTCAACATACTCACATGCTTACCTTTTTTCATGTCCTCATGAAAAATAAATAATTCTTATGCAAAGAAGTTAAAGAGTAGGCAGGAGAAGGTCTGTCTGTAATAGGCCTGAGACCATGATGTCGTGCTAGGTTTTCAAAGGCTGCCGCTTCTTGTCCTTCAGGTAACTCATAGTTAGGATGATACCCTTTAGGAGGATATCAAATAATGGGGTTTCTAAAGTGACATCCCACCCAATAAGGTCCTCCTCTTAAGATAAAGTTGTCATATGGGATTATTGTTATAAAAGTCCACGTTGAGACAAGTTCGGCTTTACATAGAAACGAGGTGAATGACCTCACATGTTAATATGGAGCAGCTCATTAACATTTACATTTAAAGTATGAGTCAAAAGCGTTGTAACCTTATGGAACATAAAATTGTTTACAATAAACTAAAAATAAAATGACTACTCACTTTTACAATAATATTGTATGTATTTTAAATGTATTGATGTTTTCTTGAATTACACACTCTATAATTTAAATGTGGAAGTGTGCACAACTTGATAAATTCATTTATTTTATGCGTTTATTCCACATACCCCGTCACTCGGTAACTAGTTATCTTAACAAATTTGGCGTTCCACGTGGGTGGAATAAAATATTTACTAGTTTCTGTATTTGACATATTTTTCCCTCTTTTGAGAGTCGTTTCAAAAACATGATGCAAGAGGCTGTCTTATATGACAATACACGTGATGTCAATTTCAAGGGTGGTTTGTTTTTTCTTTAATATTTTTGGATATGGTGTATTGTAATTATTATTTTTTTAAATTTATTTATTTATTGAGGAAATAGGTAATTAGAACATATAATTATTATTATTAAGGATTATATAGAGTTATTTCTCACCAAAATTTCTTGACTTGATATGATAACTCATAAGTCTTATTTTTCAAAGACTAACAAAGATTTAAATTCGGATGGATGGCATTACCATAGTAAGTCTCACACACTCAAACTATTCTTAATAAACGAGCTTTATTAAACAGGTTACACATACTTAATGTATAAGTTATTTTGTTAGATAACCATAAAAAAAAAAAAAAAATATGTGTGTATGGAGAGAGAACCAATTTCTTATAGAAGGGTGGCCAACTAATATGATAAAAGTGTCAAAATGGATATTATAGGAGATCAAACACAAGCTTCCAAACATTCATTCACGAAAAATATAATTAAATGGGCATGATAAAAGACAAAAAACCATTAGTCAATTTGACAAGTAAATGAAAAATACATGGGCAGGGAAACAAAAATAACATATTGAAGCTTTATTTATCCATGAATGACAAATTTTCCCCAATCTTGATTACACATTATCCATCACACAAATTGATTGATACAAAAAATAGAACTTGGGGGCTAAATAACCTCTATCTCAAGTTTTCCTAATACCCTTTACATAGAAAGTTTTTGTTTTTTCATTTTAGTAAGATATTGTTTTGTTATTCATAGGGATTAAGAAAAAAAAGTATAGATTTTGCATATATAGAACTTCCGAGAAATATGACTAGTACTATCACTAAAGAAATAGATTGAAATCTGTAGACTCGAGATTGGCTGAGAAAGGCCACATTCTTCATAGAGCAAAGGCCCAAATAGAGCTCAATAAGTTGAACAATAAGGACTGTAACATACTAAAAAAAATAGACCTATAATATATAGAAGAGGTAGGAAATATAGATTGAAAATACAACAAAAGCAAGATTTCATAAGAGGGCACATGTAAAAAACATAATTGATAGTGTTGGCCTGCATTCCTTGAAGCTAAATTGTTGAACACTTTTTTGTCTGAAACCTAAATACTGGACGAGATGGTAATAGGAATGGAGCGAGTGCTATGGATTTTTTTGCCAATGTGGCATTCAAAAATAATTAAGCCTGGATCCAATTCCAAAGCTCTTTTTGAGAGATTGTCCCATGTGCATTTTAACTCTATGTAAATGCGTTGAAAAATAATCTCCTCGAACTTTGATTTAATTTCCTTTATTTTGTATTCCCATGCTTCTAAATGTAGCACCTCTAGGCGAGCCTCTACTTTAGCCCATCGACAAGACATTTTGAGTCACCAAGAATGTGTATGTTGTTAATGTTTTTTAACTTAGAAAGCATCATAAGAGGCTATGAAACTATTAATTCAACCTTGGTATTAGATCCAAATCCAAGTCAATTTATAAAATGGATGGATCTGTTATCTAACGATTTCATCATAACTCCTCCTCCACACACCTTCACTTGAGCTGCCCCATCAAAAAAACCCCACGACATATTCAGTGACATGGATGGAAAAATAAAGCTTTTGTGAGGTTTTAATTTTTTGAGAGGAAGATAGTCCCTGAAATGGGAGACGATCTTAGAGACTTGGGTTGGAAGGAATATCTTAGCATCTCTCAAAATGAGCTTATTTCTTAACCACCAAATGCCCCATGCTGCAAATATAGGCATGGTATGAAGATGCTTTTACTTCTTCGCCCAAGTGAAAAAAAATTATTCAAAGGAGGAATTATTCATATATTATTTGATGTCCATAAACTGCAGAACATAGGACCATATCTCTTGATTGAAGTTATAATATATTAGAGGATTTTTACTATTTTATTCTTACTGATTTTGTTCTTTGATTTTTTTTTTTAACTCCTTTTATTTCCTCTAGAGAGACAAGGATCCAATCTGAGCCAGTTCCTGTTGGTTGAAAAAACTTGGATAACATTTAATAAGCTGGAGCTAAGAGCTGGTATTAGAATGCCATGAATCTATGAAAAGGGAAGAGAAGAAGGAAGAAGAAGCATCTTTTAATATTTTTGAGGAGATCAAATTTCCCCCTTCTGATTCAATTTCCCAAATATAGTTGATGTTCCTTATAGGGTTTGCATCGATGTGGAAACATTTACTGTTTCCATATCCCTTTTTTATCGAGCTGGCCATAGTATCCAAGCCTCTTCCTCCCTTTTTAGAATCTGTCTTTTTCTAGCTTCCAAATAACTCATTTTCTGAGCTACATTAACTAAGAAGGAGGAGGGGTAATTTTGAGAGATGTGATGATATTAAAATCCAAGCTTTATGATATATTTACGTTGATTTTCTATCAATATTATTTCCAAACTAATAACAACCTTATTTAGCCTCCTAATTTTTCTAACCGAGGAAGACATGGCCAAGGAGGAGTTGCTCACTAGACTTTTTTGTAGACATATGTCACCATCCTTATGAGTGATTAGTATTGCAACCATGAGTGGTTTAATTTGAAGGGATATTTATGAATATGGAGGTCAAAATATATTTCCAAAAAGTTTCCATATGATCGGAAATCGTGTCTTGGGCTATCCAGGATCTGGTCCTCCCCACTTTATTGACTAAAAAAATTTCCATTAGGAATCTATCCAGTCTCTTTACTATGCCATTTTAGCTTGTTTATCCAAGTAGGAAAGAGAGGGAAGGGGGTAATATCTCAATGATTACAACGATTATAATTTTTAACGATAGTAAAAAAGTAGTGAAGTTTAAGTCTCTTGTAAGAATGAGAGCTTTGTATGAAATAATTCCACTTGTTTTTACCTCATCCTAGAAGGATTTTCTATAACTATATGGGCCATAAAAATTAATCAGCTTAATGGGGAATGGAAAGCATTTAAGAGAAACTTCTACAATAATATCCATGTATAAGGAATAATCTTACAAGGATGATGAAATTGGGTCCCATAATGTGATCATTCCTCTCGCCATACCATTGAATCCATAGTAAAATAAAACCCGTGGACATATTCTTTGGAGGATCTCTCTATATTTATCTCCCAAGACCATTTTTTCTTCCAAAAAAATGATGGAAGGATGATGAGTGGTGATTAGTCTCTTTAGGGCTGAAAATTTGGAGGGTCCCCCAACCCCTCAGATGTTGAGAGATAGTATAATCATTATTTTGGAGAGAGAGAGGGATTAAAAGCTATAAGTTCCCTTGTATAGTCTTCTAGGTCTATGGGTGATGAGAGACCTAAACCTCCCTGAATAGCCTCTGAGAGGTTTGTCTCTCTAGCAAGAACCTTTTTGTTTATATTTTCTTTCTAACAGAACATTTTGGAAGAATAATGAAGGCTCGACCGGGGAATTAAGCACATGAAAAACACATGTATAGGAAGGTATAAGGGTAATATTTAGAGCATATTCATAGGATAGTGTTATAAGGAATCGTGATCTAAAGATAAACCAAATTCCCAATGTGTGGTGTTTATCACTTAGAACAACAGAGGAAAGAATAACTATCACTTTCTCTAAAACAAGCAGATATACAGAATGGACAGGAGCCTACTTGTGATTCTTTCACTTCTCCTTCTTCTTCTTTGGTTGTTGTCGTTGCTCTCAATCCAACTCAAGTCGCTAGATCGATTCTTGCAAACAGTAACAGAGATTAGAAAACAACATGAAATATACGAGATATATACTTATCTTACTCAAATAAAATTGATTAGATCTAAAATACATATATCATTCAAGAATACATTGCACAAGAAATAGATACATATGTATGGGAGAATTAACAACAATATTTATTAAAGAGTAGAAGGGGAAGATTACAACCAATGGATCGATTTGTTGTCAGCCTGCTCTAGCTTCATTCTAGCCTTATCATATCCAGCATTACCCCAACAACATATCATTACTTTCACTCTCTTATCAAATGAGAATCCAACAACATAACTTTACCAAAATTCTTCTGTTACTAGCACTAGGATGAGTGCTCAATCTATAGGGAAAATGATGGTAGTTTCTCAATGATTGAATTTCTAATAATAGGCAAGACATGTTTCCAAGTTCAGAGGTGTTAGATGTGTTAGCCACCTATAAAAAATTTTCATATCAAATGGTGGCTAAATATTTTTTAGCCTTCAAGAAACAATTCATGTCCAAATTGTGAGTTCTTGATGTCTTATAATGATCTTTATCCTCTTAGTTAATCTTCACTGCTGTTTCCCTCATTAATCCTGAAAAATTTGTTGTTTACCAAAGAAAAAATGCTCATGAAGCTCCATTTTCCCTCATTTTTTCCCCTTCCATTTCATCCATAAACCCTTTCATTTACCTCTTATTCCATCAAATTCCGCTTTAAAGCCTTGTAAAAATTCCTTTACAAGGTTTAAAACATCATTTTTAACCTTATCGGAACCTCCAAAATCCTGTAAAAAACCTTCAAAAATCCTAAAAAATCCTCATTTTTTCATAAGGCCTTAAGCCCCTTTCAGCCTTAAGCCCCAACCCCTTTTCCACATAAAACCAACACTGAGACCAAGCGCTAAGCGCTTATCGCATCGGAAGTTTTTATCACATCGCAAATCTTAAATCACATCGTAAATATTCAGTTTACCCTATTTTATTTGTTATTTCCCCCCCTTCGATGCGATCTCGCGATTGTTTCTCCACTATTCATCTTCTCTATTGCACCCAGATCCAACAGTCCATATTGTTCCCTGTTCATTAACATGCCCTTCCGCCTTTGCCTTCATGATTAAATCTGAACCGTCTATCTAGCTTTAAGATCGATGGCTCTCACTCCATCGGAAATTGGCAATCGTAGTTTACGTAACACTTTTCCCATTTTCCTTCTTCGATGTCGATCCCCCCGATTGAATCTTAGCCGTCGAATCCACAAGAACCGACGGCTAATATTTCGTCGCACTCCGCCCATAACTTTCCTCCTTTGTCCCTCCGATTGAATATTGACCATCGATCTTACTCCCAGATCCAATAGTCAGCACTTAATCACATCACGCTCACTCGTCGCATAGCCCTCCACGATCCCAACCCCCGATTTAATCTCCACTGTCGATCTCTCTTCAGATCGAATGACCCACGTTGCATCTCTCCATCACATAAGCAAAATACAAAGACTTAGTCTCTTTTCTTGTCTCCTCCGATGCTGATTCCCGATTTAATCTCAGCTATCGAATCCACAAAAATTGACGGCTGAGATCGTATCGTACTCCGATTCATAATACCATTCATCATCTACCCATTTTTCAATCTCTGCAGTTGATCTCTATCAAGATCTGACGACCCTCATTTAACCTGCCGATCTCCTCCTCCGTACTCCCGGTCCCACCACCAACGCTCCCTTTTCCTCTCATTTTCACTGTTTTCCTATGTATTTTCCCATATGTAATTTTTTACATTTTTACATTGGAAACCATGTTTATGTGTGTAATCAGTTTAAACCTAGGTTTTTTATAAAGTATTGCACCTTTCTCCAGCATGGGCCCCACGTAACTCTTTACCCCACAACTTTTCATCCATCGCGCTCTACCTACTCCGTTGGATCTGGATCCTCCAATCCAACATCCCAGAATTAGTCTCGCATAATTTTTTAACCCTTCCCACAGTGCGCAAATTTTACGCAATGAAGGTGGTTTTAGAAATCCACGTGTCGAACGCAGACCTATATCGGGTTACAAAAGCTAAAACCACCTTCCCCCCTAGAGCCCGTGGGAAAACCATTAATGGTCTTCCACTATACCAATTCCTCCTCTGTAGTG
Source organism: Pinus albicaulis (assembly GCA_034641835.2). NCBI lineage: Eukaryota > Viridiplantae > Streptophyta > Pinopsida > Pinales > Pinaceae > Pinus > Pinus albicaulis. The sequence continues at coordinate 154,182,610 of CM076576.1, read as the reverse complement.
TAAATCCTCATTTGATCCTGGCCGTCGATCTCTGAGATCGGACGGCCCTAACTTAATCTTGCCCTCACTTTATCTTTTCCACCTTTGCTCCCAAAACACTTAACCAAGCAATCCCTGCCGTCGATCTCTGAGATCAGATAGTCCCGATTTAACCTCAACACCAATTCATTCGCCCTTCATCTTTTCTCCCAATTGTTTTGCCAAAATATCTCGACCGTTGGATATTCTAATCCGATGGCTCCGATTTAACCTCGCTGCCAAAGCCTCCAAAGCATTTCTTGACCTATTTTCGCAGGATTTTCTTAAATTTTATATGTTTTTTGCAGATTATAAAGGTTTTTCCCACAGTTTCAAAAGAAAACAAAGGTCGGGGATGACGATCCCCAGGCCATTAATTCATGAAGAAAGTGAATCCACAGGATTCAAATGATGATTCCACCTATGCCTCATGAGCATTTGTGAAGTCACAAAACCTCTGCGTGCTGCAAAACAACAAAAACAAAGTGAATATCAAACAGACAAAGAGTATCAATATTATAGTAGAATATCAGAGCATAATGTAAAGATTAATGATTTTAAATAGATTTTAAGGGATTAAGGCACCAATTCAAGAATCAAAGTCCTAATCCACAGTCAGCAAGGAATAAAATACCCGAGAATAAATATCAAGGCTAATTAAGCCTAAGAACACAGAGTAAAAATAGATTAAAGTGTTTAAAGGTTAAACTGAGGAAAATATCAGTAAAGAGGTCTCCACTGTCACATCAGAGGCCAAAATATCTTCTTCAGCTACCAAAGCACCACCTACAAGCTTTCATAAATCGAAGAAGGCATAGTTATTGCCTTAGTCAGTGATATTTTTCTAAAAGAAGCCAGAGTTATTGCAAACCCTGCCTGAAGAGTTCTAAAGTCAAAAAACTCGTCTAAGCGGCTAAATACTTAATGAAAATCAATTAATACTGAGGAAATATCAGAAATATTCTCTGTTGAGCCCCTCAAAGACCGAGAAGCATTAACTCATATTAATTAAACTAGAGATATTTTCTCTCATCCCACCTCCTAATTTCTTCTATAAATACTTCTGAAGAAGATGAGATATAGGTTGGTCTCTGGATATCTGTAGCATGTAAATAGTTTTCTAAAGCTGCTGAAGCTCTTCTTGTAATTGAAGATACATAAGCTCATAAGAGAAAGTTTTCTGGGTTGTTGAGACTTTCTGGACTTGAAGATTGTACTGGTTTGAACATCAATATACGATTCAAATTCTATGGGATCCTGGTCTACATTAATGGTGATGTTTTTCTTATTATAAATTTTCTTCCTTCATGTTTTTCATACTGTCCACTTTCTCTGATAAAGAACAACAAATATAGAGCTAGGATTTACTGTTAAACGTACCCTACTCTCACTGATAAGCTTTATCTTTATGTTTTCCTCCTTTTTGTATTTGAGAATGATTTAATACAGTCTAAAACAGTTAAGGAATGTTGGTGAGCCCATTTCTTACTGTCCAAAACTTTAAACATTGTTCTTGAATGAGATCTTCATTACATGCTAAGTAAAGACTGAACTAGGGAAGTTTATGGTTAGCCCTATCCTCTAGTTTCTTCTCCAACAGTTTTTCTTGAAAGTTTCCCTTAGAGTATGATGAAAGCATGTCTAGATTTCAATGATATCTTACTTGATCTTAAGTTACTCTTATTTTTATCTTTAATGTTTTCATCCTTTCTAAAAGTAGTCATGTGGATTACTGGATTGTTTGTCTGATAAGTATGCTTTAATACAAGCTTGTCCAAAGAATTCTATGGTTAGCACTGTCCTATGGCTGGTTTCAAACAGTTGGTTAAAAGGCTTTTCTTGTTTGGAAAGTTAATAAATCCTTGTTGAAATTATTAGCTTTTTCCACCTTCACAACACTTTGATGTTCCACTCAATCATTTAATCTAAGAGATCCTGAGGTGTAGATGACTTGCCCCATGGTAACCTTTGTAGACTTGATATTTCAATTAAATCCTCTATGACTCCATAGCCCAATGGATTGAAGCTACTTCTTGCCTATCTTGTTAGTTGAATCATTCCTTCATTTTCATACACCTGCACCCTTCATTCAAACTTCCTTCACCTTCATTTATCTTTGCCCAACCAAAACAAACAAAAAACCCTTGTTCTTAATAACTAGCCTAATATCATACTAAAAGCCTTAAAGATAAATCAATCTTTGCACTTATAGAGAGATCCCTCTCTGGATTCAGGAGGGATAGATCCTAGAATCCCAAAGTGGTTCATAATGTTGTCTCTGCAGCTTTAGTCTTGCCAATCTGCTAAAATTATAGGGACCTAACATTTCTGGCGACTCCACTGGGGACTTCTGAGTAAAATTACATCTTATACAACCTTAAGGACTTCAGAAGACCCAATTTTTTTTTATATTGGTATATCAATAAATGGTGGTGGACCATAGAACATTTTACCTCCAAAAGAGCTAAAACATTTTCCACCTGGTGACTCCATTGGGCTTCGGTAGGCCTATTACCAATCTAGTCCTTGTAGACTCCTTTGGGAATGCATAGAGCAAACCCAATCATACGGTTGGTGGACAGAAAAATTTAAATCATCCACCCAGTGACTCCACAACTCTTAAAAGACCAAATGACTCCACTGGTAGAAGACCCTGAACTGGTTGAAAAGATACAGTGACCTCTTTAGTACAAACATGGATTTAGATATAGACCCAGAAGAAAAACTACTGGTCATGATGGAAAAAATGATGTGTACGCTTGATAGAAGATTGGCTAGGTATGAAGCTAATTTAAATATGAATGATCTAGAGAAGCCCATGTTTTTTCAGATGAAGAACAAACTCAACCACTACAAGACATGTATGATGAGCAAGACAAGTATGATGAGCAAGACATGTGTGATGAGCAAGATTATAGAGATAACAATGAAGAAAAACTAATGGTAATAATGGAAAAAATGATATACATGCTTGGAAAGAGAATATAAAGGTATGAGGCTAATTTAAATTTTTATGATCTAGAGCAACCTATGCCTTTCCCTGATCAAACACAAGCTCAATCACTTCAAGACCTAGACAATTAGCTAAACATGTATGATGATCAAGACCTTATAAAAGATAATGAGGAAGGTTGTCAAGAAAATCCTGATTTCCTACCTGTGTCTTGTACTATGCTGTTAAGAGAACTTCATGACCAAATTGCGAACACTTATAGAGAGCAGTTCTTTGAGGAAAAAAATAGCCACTTAGAAAACACAAAATATAATGTACAATGAGAATTAGCATATCTAGGGACTCTCCCTCTATGTTATAACTCATTTGAGAGTGCACAAGAATAGTGGTGTCCTGAAAATGTAGAAGAAACAACTCATGAACCTTATATGCAAATTGAGTGTCATAATAATCATGAGGAATTGTTTGAAACAGAAAAATATCGGGAAACAATAGAAAACCCCCAAAGTTTCCCTACTAGCACAAGTGAAGATTTACTAGAAAAGGCTCAAGAAGACATCCGGCCTCAAAAACAGTTATCACAAAAGAAAGAGGACTGTTGTACATCTTTCCTAAGCAAAAATAAAATTCCTCCTCTCTTGACAGAGGAAGAGATTGATCTAATATTGAACAGACAACCAGCCTCCAAACCTTCATTTGAACAAAAAACTGTTGCTAATCTACTTACTGAACCTTGTTGTCTTGAATCAAGAAATACACTTGTAGAAAAGCTCAAAGAAAAAAAAAAATGATAACCCAATATGTTTGATTGGTGAGATTGTTTATACTAGTTATTTTCCAAATTTTGATCAGTTTGATGATAATAATAAGCTTCAAATATAAACTAATCATGCAGGGCCACCAGAAGTTGATTGGTGTCATGAAATTCACTATCATCAGCTTGAAAACACCAATCAACCAATCCAATTCATCAGAAATAGCTTTCACATAATTGGGGATCATCAATCTATTAGCTGTAATGTTGAGATTGAAAAGGAAGAGGAATTTCTTGAGAAATATGAAGAAAAGGAGTCTTCTTCTGAGAGGATTGAGGTAATAAAAGATACCTCTGCTCAAGAACATGATGACCTCTTCACAGAGTACAATCCATTGAATCAGATCATACCAGGATTTCAAGGGGACAGTACTGCAATATATGATGATTCCTCCAGTTCAGATGATAATGAAGTTGAGGAAGAATTTCTTTCTCAAAAGAATCTTTGCCTTGACCTAGTGGAGAAAGAATAATTTTACTACTAGTTGATTTGCAGGTGAAATATGATGATGCTTCTAAGAAACATACTGAAGATATATTCCTCAAAGCTAATGTCTTAGAAGCAAAAAATCTACCAACCATGGAGGGCCAAAAAGAAGAGAATCATCATCTTTTCTTTGTTGATCCTTTGGGAGAGTGTGTGGAGGACCCAACTGGCTCAAATAATCAAGCATGGATCCTTCATAAGATCCAAATACATGAAAAGATGTCACCTTCCGTGATAGCCTTTGTTTTGAAGATTAATCTTCAAAATGTACTATGGATACCTCTGACTAGTAGCCAGTTCCTCTCTTCCTTTTTGTCACTACTCAATTGGTTACATTGGCACTTTTATATCATATAAGAATGTAGATATTCCAAGATAGAATAGGTTAGATAGGAATATCAATAAAGCTCAGCTTTGAGAATTTAGTTAGTTTTTGATTTTTGACTTGAAAGAAAAAGAAAAATACAAAAACAATACAAAAGAAAAGAGGGCAGATTGTAAAAACAAGAAAGGTACAACCCCATACCAAAAAAGAGAAACAAAATCTGAAAGTGTGCAAGCTCAAATGCCACTCCTAAAAACACACTTCTAGTTAGTCATACAGCCTAATCATGACTAATTATTCTTCGATTTACTACTAATAGGCTAGTGAATTAGATATGCCAAACAACTTAATCTTGGCTTATCAGTAAGGTAGATTAGGATAGAAAAATAAAGGCTCAAACAAGCTCAAAATCTGAACCTATGAGTTTCAAAAAGAAGAATGGCTCTAATATGATCAAATCTTGAGCCAAATATAGAAGACTTAGTTCTAATATGCCCAAAACTTGAACCAGAGAGCAAAGAGAAAAAATTTCAAACAAATTCAAAATCAGAGCTGAAAAGAAAGTGAAGGATGTTCTTAAAAAATTTCAGATCTTAAGCCTTCACCATTTTGCTTTACATTTTTGCAAATAAAAAATCTATGGGAAACTTGTTTTTATGCCATATATTAGCAGCAAGTTAGACTTCTAAATCTTGGCTTGACTATTTTTCAATTTCTGTTTTAGAATATAGAGAATAAAAATATGTTAGACAGTCTAATCCTAACAGATAGTAGTTAGGAAGAGAAGATTATGAGTTCAACTGCTTAATCTGAACTCATGGAGGAATAAGAGTAGACTTAGATTAGTTTTATGTTTTCTCAAAAGAGTAAAATGTTTATAAAAAGAGTTTACAAATCCAAATGCACTCTGAAAGAAGAAAAAAATGTTAGATCATTAGGATTGGGTAAGTAGAAAGCTTGTTTTGATAGAATTCCATTGTTTCTAATGGCTGCTACCATTGTCAGAGAAAAATAAGATAGCAAAGGTAAAGAAAATTGCAGCCCAATGGATAAGGCATTGATCAAATTCCAGAGAATATAGGTCTGAAGTTCTTGACACCTTCAAGAAGGTGCCATCCCCATGTGGAGCCACTGTTAGCCACCTATAAAACTTTGTCATATCAAATTGTGGCTAAATCTTTTTTAGCCTTCAAGAAACAATTCATGTCCAAATTGTGAGTTCTTGAAGTCTTATAATGATCTTTACCCTCTTAGTTAATCTTCACTACTGTTTCCCTCATTAATCCTGAAAAATCAGCTGTTTACCAAAGAAAAACTGCTCATGAAGCTCCATTTTCCCTCATTTTTTCCCCTTCCATTTCATCCATAAACCCTTTCATTTACCTCTTATTCCCTCAAATTTCCCTTTAAAGCCTTGTAAAAATTCCTTTATAAGGTTTAAAACATCTTTTTTAACCTTATCGGAACCTCCAAAATCCTCTAAAAAACCTTCAAAAATCCTAAAAATCCTCATTTTTCCATAAGTCCTTAAGCCCCTTTCGGTCTTAAGCCCCAACCCCTTTTCTGCATAAAACCATCACCGAGACAAAGCACTAAGCGCTTATCGCATCGGAATTTTTTATCACATTGCAAATCTTAAATCGCATCACAAATATTGAGTTTAGCCTGTTTTCTTTGTTATTTTCCCCCCTCCGATGTGATCCCGCGATTGTTTCTCCACCATTGATATTCCCTATTGCGCCCAGATCCAATGGTCCATATTGTTCCCCGTTCATTAGCTCGCCCTTCCACCTTTTCCTTTGTGATTAAATCTGAAACTTAGATCTATCTTTAAGATCGACGGCTCTTTCTCCATTGCAAATTGGCAATCGCAGTTTCCCCTAACACTTTGCCCTTTTGCCTTCTTGATGCCGATCCCCCCGATTGAATCTTAGCTGTCGAATCCACAAGAACCGACGGATAAGATTTCGTCGCACTCCGCCCATAACTTTCCTCCTTTACCCCTCCGATTGAATATTGACTGTCGATCTTACTCCCAATCCAACGGTCAGTGCTTAATCGCATCACGATCGCCTGTCGCATAGCCCTCCACCGTCCCAACCTCCGATTTAATCTCCACCATCGATCTCTCTTCAGATTGGATGACCCACGTTGCATCGCTCCATCACATCGGAAAAATAAAAAGACTTAGTCTCTTTTCTTGTCTCCTCTGATGCCGATTCCCGATTTAAACTCAACCGTCGAATCCACAAGAACTGACAGCTGAGATCGTATCGCGCTCTGATTCATAGGACCATTCATCATCTACCCATTTTTCAATCTCCGCCATTGATCTCTATCAAGATCTGATGGGCCTCATTTAACCTGTCGATCTCCTCCTCCGTACTCCCGGTCCCACCACCAACGCCCCCTTTTATTCTCATTTTCATTGTTTTCCTATGTATTTTCCCATATGTAAAGTTTTACATTTTTACATTGGAAACCATGTTTATGTGCATAATCAGTTTAAACTTTGGTTTTTTATAAAGTATTGCACCTTTCTCCACCATAGGCCCCACGTAACTCTTTACCCCACATCTTTTCATCCATCACGCTCTACCCACTCCATTGGATCTGGATCCTCCAATCCAACGTCCTAGAATCAGTCTTGCGTAATTTTTGAACCCTTCCCACAGTGTGAAACTTTTACGCGATGAAGCTGGTTTTAGAAATCCACGTGTCAAACGCAGACCTATATCGGGTTCCAAAAGCTAAAACCACCTTCACCCCCAGAGCCCGCGTGAAAACCATTAATGGTTTTCCACTATACCACTTCCCCCTCTGCAGTGTAAATCATCATCTGATCCTGGCCATCGATGTCTGAGATCGGACTGCCCTAACTTAATCTCACCCTCACTTTATCTTTTCCACCTTTTCTCCCAAAACACTTAACCAAGCAATCCCTGCCGTCGATCTCTGAGATCAGACAGTCCCGATTTAACCTCACCACCAATTCATTCGCCCTCCATCTTTTCTCCCAAGTGTTTTTCCAAAATATCTCGACCGTTGGATATTCTAATCCGACGGCTCTGATTTAACCTCGCTCCCAAAGCCTCCAAAGCATTTCTTGACCTATTTTCGTAGGATTTTCTTAAATTTAATATGTTTTTTGTAGATTATAAAGGTTTTTCCCACAGTTTCAAAAGAAAACAAAGGTCGGGGATGACGATCCCCAGGCCATTAATTCATGAAGAAAGTGAATCCACATGATTCAAATGATGATTCCACCTATGCCTCATGAGCATTTGTGAAGTCACAAAACCTCTTCGTGCCTGCAAAACAACAAAAACAAAGTGAATATAAAACAGACAAAGAGTATCAATATTACAGTAGAATATCAGAGCATAATTTAAAGATTAATGATTTTAAATAGAGTTTAAGGGATTAAGGCACCAATTCAAGAATCAAAGGCCTAGTCCACAGTTAGCAAGGAATAAAATACCTGAGAACAAAGATCAAGGCTAATTAAGCCTAAGAACGCAGAGTAAAAACAGATTGAAGTGTTTAAAGGTTAAACCGAGGAAAATATCAGTAAAGAGGCCTCCATTGCCACATCAGAGGCCAAAATATCCTCTTCAGCTACCAAAGCGCCACCTACAAGCTTTCATAAATTGAAGAAGGCATAGTTATTTCCTTAGTCAGTGATATTTTGCTAAAAGCAGCTAGAGTTATTGCAAACCTTGCTTGAAGAGTTCTAAAGTCAACAAACTCTTCTAAGCAGCTAAATACTTAATGAAAATCAATTAATACTGAGGAAATATCAGAAATTTTCTCTGTTAATCCTCTCAAAGGCTGAGAAGCATTAAATCGTATTAATTAAACTATAGATATTTTCTCTCATCCCACCTCCTCATTTCTTCTATAAATACTTCTGAAGAAGATGAGATACAGGTTGGTCTTTGGATATCTGTAGCATGGAAATAGTTTTCTGAAGCTGTTGAAGCTCTGTTTGTAATTGAAGATGCATAAGTTTAGAAGATAATGCATAAGCATAAGATGCATAAGTTTGTAATTTTTGAGACCTTTTGGAATTGAAGATTGTGCTGGTTTGAACATCAATGTATGAGTCAAATTCTATGGGATCTGGTCTACATTAATGGTGATGTTTTTCTTATTATAAATGGTCTTCCTTCATGTTTTTCATACTGTCCACTTTCTCTGATAAAGAACAACAAATATAGAGCTAAAAGGTACCCTACTCTCACTGATAAGCTTTATCTTTATGTTTTCCTCCGTTTTGTATTTGAGAATGATTTAATACAGTCTAAAACAGTTAAGGAATGTTGGTGAGCCCATGTCTTACTGTCCAAAAATTTAAACATTTTTCTTGAATGAGATCTTCATTACATTCTAAGTAAAGACTGAACTAGGGAAGTTTATGGTTAGCCCTGTCCTCTAGTTTCTTCTCCAACAGTTTGTCTTGAAAGTTTCCCTTAGAGTATGCTGAAAGCAGTTCTAGATTTCAATGATAACTTACTTGATCTTAAGTTACTCTTATGTTTGTCTTTAATGTTTTCATCCTTTCTGAAAGTATTCATGTGGATTACTGGATTGTTTGTCTGATAAGTAAGCTTTAATACAAGCTTGTCCAAATAATTCTATGGTTAGCCCTGTCCTTTGGCTTGTTTCAAACAATTGCTTAAAAGGATTTTCTTGTTTGGAGAGTTAATAAATCCTTGTTGAAATTATTAGCTTTTTCCACCTTCACAACACTTTGATGTTCCACTCCATCATTTAATCTAAGAGATCCTGAGGTGTAGATGACTTGCCCCATGGTAACCTTTGTAGACTTGATATTTCAATTAAATCCTCTATGACCCCATAGCCCAATGGATTGAAGCTACTTCTTGCCTATATTGTTAGATGAATCATTCCTTTATTTTCATACACCTTCACCCTTCATTCAGACTTCCTTCACCTTCATTTATCTTTGCCCAACCAAAACAAACAAAAAACCCTTGTTCTTAATAACTAGCCTAATATCATACTAAAAGCCTTAAAGATAAATCAATATTTGCACTTATAGAGAGATTCCTCTCTGGATTCAGGAGGGCTAGATCCTAGAATCCAAAAGTGGTTCATAATGTTGTCTCTGCAGCTTTAGTCTTGCAAATCTGCTAAAATTATAGGGACCTCACAAGATGGACACTTGGATTCGAAATTTTACACATATGGTATCTTCTAGTAGGCACTGGCCATGTGGAGCTTCCCAAAACAATGAGAATTTTTCTCTGAGGTGGCCAATTCACCCTTGAGTGTTGGGAAGTGCACTGCAGTGCACCCTTGCATGGAGCATTTCACACTGCAATGCAGTTAGCCCTTGCAGGTGAGCGTTGGTGAGTCAGTAAGTGATATAACATGTACTTTAAACCTTGGAAATCTTAAAATGCAAGCCATGAATCAAATTTCTTCACATAGGGCATGTAGAAACTGAAATATAAGGGGATGACAGACCATATTTCATTGGTCCTGGGGATGATGTCCATTTTGACCAGGTCATGGGGGATGATACTAAAGTTGACCTATAATATCTACCCCCTAAAGAATGAAGTCAAAATAATAATAGTATCTGGATGAGATGCTTTACGATGTGATGAGCCAGAACTGAAGAGGATGGTAACCTGCATTAATCTTAAAATATATTACATCATGATATATTTCATCTTGATCACGAATTTCTAAGGGAGGCATTCCCATGATCAACACATAAACTATCTAATAACATGTTCATAGCTCAAAAAGTCATCTACATTAGAATGTTTCCCAATACAGACATGCCTACAGATATAGGCCCATGTTCGGATGGAAATCTGTATGTAAAGTCATCGTAAAGATGATCTGTACAACAATCCTGAAATCACAGCTCAGATGGATGAAACTAAATCTAGGTTCTTCTTATCCCATTCACTTAATCGTTCAGGTACAGATCTAACCATGCGAATATATGATTTGTAGTCAAACATGGGAAGACATAATTTGATTACAAGCTAATGATGTGAGTTGTTAACAAACGCGAGAGAACCACCATTGATGTTAATGGATCTCAAGGTACTGTAGTATAGTTTGTAAGGCATGAATAGATGATTTGATGTCGAACGAAAAACAAAATATTTTGGTCAAAGGTCCGGAAGCAAGAAACTTATCGATGATGTAACAACCCTCAGGGTACTGGAAAATGTTTCTATGTAAACTTCTTGGATGATGAGCTGATGTTGATAAGAAGCAACTTAATCAAGAAATGGGAGTTATTGATTTCAGAGAAAAAATGTGACTTGATATAGCAATTTTCAGGGATGACTGTCATGAAAATGAAGGTTTATGAGTATTGCAGAAGGATGAGGATTCACTGGATGACTTCTCTTGAACATATCGGCGACACTGAGATGAGTTGGCAACATTGCCCCAGAACCGAAGTGAAGGTATGATGAGCCATAGGTATGAATGAACCGTCAAGAATATTACCCAACCCAAAAATTCACAATGATGGAGTGAAAGTGTCGTGTTCAAGAGAGACATGCTACCATAAAGTGTTATGTTTTCTTTCCCAAATTTTCCCCAGTCATTTGTCGACCAGTACCTCTTTATTTTTTAACAATATTGAGGAGGGTAACATATGCTTGATCTATAATTCAACCCTCAGGCGAATGCATCACTATTTAATAATTTAACGAGTCTAGCGATAAATGAAACTTGATTATTTCCATGATTGACAAGTCCGACACTATTTTATGTTTTAATGAGCCTAACGATAGTGACAACCCGGTCATTTTTCAAATTTAGGAGTTTGAAAAAGAGGAAAAAAGAAAAATCCATGAGTCCTTTTTTGTAAATTTGTCACTTAGGTCCGAAAAAGTGTAAAATGATACATGAAAAAACCTCTTAGCCATGTCTGACTAAGGTTTTCCTTTTTCGTAAATAATCTATCTCAGTCTAGAAAAGGGTTATGTTTACTCTCCTAATTTCGAAGGTTGAAGACAGAATACTGGAGGGCCAACATCAAAACTGCTTCAAGCCTAGGATCTAGCCCTCCTAGAACCAGAGAGGGATCTCTCTATTAGATAGAGTTTTGTTGATTGGCAATTTTAGGCTAGCTATTAGTGCATATAGGTTTGTTTGAAAATTTTTAGTTGAGACAACAGAAGAGGGTCATTAGGCTATGGAGTGAAACAGGTGTAAATATATTTAAATGGATGAATAATCGAAATCATGTGTGACCAGACAAGCTAGTCATGTCAATGGATCTATACAGTTTGTGAAATGGAAAAGGAGGAGAGATTAAGGTTCAATGTGAATGCAGAGCATACCTTATTTGAATTCTACCTTCAAATTTAAGAGGAAAACGTAGATCACTATTTCAAGACTGAGCAGGATACCCAATGACAAATCTTGAACAAAATTTTCTTATCAATAGTAAAAAAAACAATATGTGAAATGAGAGGATGAAAACTTACATAGCGAAAGAACTTCACCAAAGATCATAACACAAGAATCTAGAAAAGAACATGGTCTTTGCATTCATCTAAAAAAAGGGTGTTTACAACAAGATGAGCATTTTACAATGATTTCCCCCCTTCAGTTCTCCCCCCTACTGCAAAAATAGATGCATTATTTAACCAAAATTTAAGTCGGTTACTATATTTTCTTCTGAGATCGTCATTAATTACATTCAAGCTAAAATTGGACAAGTGGAAACATGCAATTATGGTGACAAGATAAATCTGGCCAAATAGTGGTTGTATTTACGTTAGCAGTCTGTTACTGATTGCATAGTGATCATAATCGGCTAGTGGGATGCCGAAGAGGCAACGATAAAACAACACGTCATTTGGCTCAAATTTGGTGAAAAACAGTTGCTGGATGATCTTATATGATGACTGTACTGGCTGTAATGATGGCCATTTTGCTTCTAACTACCTCTGTATTTACTGCGTCGGTTATTGCTGCAGTGAAGTTTGAAATGGAAGACCCACTAATTCCCTTAAAACATACATAAATGTTTCAATAAACCTTGGATGGGAATGGTGCGGAATATCTACATGGAGAAATCTCATTGGCAAGAGCCGGTGGAGCAGTGGTGGTGGCAGCTGTTTTGTCGACATGGAGCAGTGGTGGTGGGAATGGTAGGTGGAGGTGCAGCAGCGGTGGTGGGAGTTGGTAGAGCAGTGGTGGCGGGAGTTGGTTTGTGGATGTGGAGTAATGGGAATTTTCATGCTATCACAAACAAGACTGGTGGGGACAATGGATATGGTAAGTGGTTTCATTTGCAGAGAAAACGGTTTTCGGGGGGGGGTGGGTTAGTGAAGTGGTAGGTGGTTTTGACGTCGGAGGGTACAAAACTCCCTGGTGCCACCATGTAAGGGTAGGGCCGAAACCATGAAACTGCCCATTTCAGACCCCCCCCGGTAGTAAAGCTTAGATGGAGAGGGGGGCCAATAATTTATGTGGATCGTCGGATGGAAGCAGGGTAAGGCGGATGAGTGGGTACGTGAGTGGAATTTAAAGAGGTGTGGGTTGACAGGTTTATCGATTAGTGGAGGATAATGTGATGGGATGGTGGGGCAAGGGAAGATTTTCACTAAAACCAAACTTAGGGTAAGGGGCATGTGGTAAATATACGATAATATTTAAATGCCAAAAATTCTTAACATGGGTTTATAATGATGATGGCATTAATCATATGATATGGAGAAGTTAGTGATATAAAGTTCGAAAACCTCTTTTTTGGTGATTCTTTAGAACTTAGGATAAGTTTTAAAGGCTCTTTTCCAAAAAATTATTTATGCGCCTTTAACTTGTACTGAGATTTCCAACCTAGGAGAATCCATTCTTTGCTCCTTTTTAACCAACAGTTATTTCTTGGAAATAAATGAAAACCATGGAATATTATATTCAATATTAATGATCTAATAAGAAATAATCAGTCACCTTGTGATATAGTGAATTACAGGAGTCTAACAGTGGCTCTAGTTGGGGATGGTGTTGGGTGCTAACAGGTGTCTTTAAAAGCTCCTAATTGCCTCACATTAATTATCAACATTTGTAAGTCCTTTTATCTCAAGTGTGTACACAATATGTGCAAGCTATACATACAGAGAGTAATGCAAAAATCAATCGTTTCATATGGATGCAATCATAAATCTTAAAGCTTTAAAGAAAGTGATTTATCTAAGCATTATAACCCAAAACTATGATTCAATCTTAATTCAGCTAATTTGAATGACAATCAACCGAGAGCACTGAAGCATTAACCGAGCTCTTTCAGCTAGATTTAAACTATCAAACAAAAGGAAAGTATTGGAAATAACTATCTACGCTTTAAATAATCAAAACCAATTCTTTTAACTAGCAACTAATTCCTTAAGGAAATAAATTGGAAATGCGTATTCAAAGAAATAAATTGGAAATGCATATTTAAAGAAATAAATACCATAAATCCGAATTATCAAGAGTACTTCAACTGCAAAGAAGAAAAGTAGAATATACTTGCAATAAACGGAAAATTATAACACAGAGAACAACAGCGAAATCCACCAGAGACCGGGCCCTTAGCCACTGGAAAATACTGCTTAACTACTCCAGAATAGTTGAATAAACAGTAGCACAAATTATGTATTAATCATCACAGTCAATCGACATTACAATATGATATTTTTCGTTCAGAACTATGTTCTGTGAATTACAATTACGAATTATACATAAATGAAAGATACGTTGTTCATGCCCTTGAGAAGTAGCTCTCCCTGTCCCTTTATAGCTAAAAGGAAAGATAAGTATGATCCCTCACGATAAGGAGATCCTGAGGGATCCACGACAAAATGCTATCCTTGGATAGTCCGTTCGTTCTTGCACTATCCTTACTAATTTATCTTCGATTCGACCACATTTAACGCGACCTATTTTGCATGATTAAGTCTTGATATTCCTTCTATTATTTTGAGCATAAAAATCAACGAGAATTAGTTTGGACGGTTAAATCATATTAGGATAATTTTTCATTCATTCTTCATCAAAATCCTTTAATTATATTATTATATCATGGCACAAGATGGATAAGGAAGAGGAAAAAGGACAGTAATCAAGAGTAAATACATATCTATTACAAGGCTCAACATACTCACCTACTTACCTTTTTTCATGTCCTCATGAAAAATAAATAATTCTTATGGAAAGAAGTTAAAGATTAGGCAGGAGAAGGTCTGTCTGTAATAGGCCTGAGACCATGATGTCGTGCTAGGTTTTCAAAGGCTGCCGCTTCTTTCCCTTCAGGTAACTCATAGTCAGGATGATACCCTTTAGGAGGATACCAAATAATGGGGCTTCTAAAGTGACATCCCACCCAATAAGGTCATCCTCTTAAGATAAAGTTGTCATATGGGACTAACCGTCTCGCGGCAGCTTTGAAATTTCCATAGTTAAATGGTTCTCCATATTTAACATTGTTGCTTGAAACCATCCATCTAATTTTGGATGCAACCAGAGATCTTTATTGAATGGAGAGGAAATATGTTGTTCCTTCCAGCACAAGTTCCTTATGTATGGGCCCTAAAATTTTAGTCACGCCGTGATCAGTGTTTTATGATTAGTAAACACTTGTAGAGGGTGAGTAGGTTCACTTCTTACCCAAAGGTCTAAGCTGTGTTCCTACCTTTGGAATGAATTATAAGCCTTCAACCACCTGAGTTGGTTGACTGCAAAAGAGATAAAAGATTTAAATTGAACATCTCCAATAAAAGGGCTAGGATTCACATCCACTTCTTTATCTAATATGAGATTATGCAAATAAAATTCACAAAGAAGCCTTTGGACCTTTACTCCATGTGTCTTACAACAATTTATAAAATCCTCCATCGTCTTCAGCTCAATTGGCTTGTCAGCTCTAACAGCTTTGATTTTTAACAATAAATATCGTTCTAATAAAAACAAGGCATAGTTCGTAGCAGGAGATCGACAAGTCAAGATATCCAAATATAATGAAAAAATGGTGTCCAACTAATCCCTGACGCTGTTCAGCTTAGTTTTCATCCTATTCATTTTTTCTTCTTCCTGTCTAGCATTTTCAAGAGCCTCATTCTTTGCTAGAGCTAATTCCCTCAATTGTTTTTTTAATTCTTGGTATTTTTGCAAGGAGACTGTCTATTGTTGATGTTGTTCTAAAGCAAGCTGGGCTTGCGTCAGTTCTTCTTGAAGTTTTAAAATAATAGGGTCATTCCTCGACACAAATTCCTTGGATTTCCCTTCTATCTGAGTGCCGATGCTGTGATAGAATACCTTTTCTGTCTTTATTTCCTTATTGTGGGAGGACCAACCCTCCGTTTGAACAGCCGCATTTACCAGGTTTTTATGCAAATTAACCTGGGTGGCTATTGTTCGAGTGGGAGCGAGTTCAATTTGAATTTCTATTGAATTATTCTCACATATTCTTGTTTGTGTAGCTACAGAGGTCACCTCTGGAGCGGTGTTATGAGTTTTAATTTTTTTAACTTTTCGTCATAGTCTTCTGACTATCTTCTGGAGATTTTGATATTGTTCTCGTAACTTCTTAATTTTTTCTCCTGCTACTTGGCTCTTTTGAGGAGCGTCCACTCTACTAATAGGTTTATCAATGGTTTCTACAGTTGTTTATTGGTCATCAGGGTTGTGTTCCAAAATAACCATATATTCTGATTGATTTTTAGACTCATTACTAACTTCTATGTCTGTAGACTTCTGCTGGTCCTCATGGCTGTGTTCCAACAGAATTGCGTCACCGAACTGATTGTCGGATTCCTGAACAATTTTTGTGTCTGTAGTATTTGGAGATGGCAGTGTTTCTATATGCCTGGAATTCTTTGGGACTTGTGTTTCCATTCTGCTGAGACCAAGTGTTCCTCCAGGTTTCATATATGCATTAAGATTTTCCAGGACCTCGGCCATCCCTGTCTCGAAAGCTTCTAAAGAATCATCCGATCCTGCTTCTTTCTAGTTCATTATTATAATTATGTTCTTTTTCTTGTTCTAAATTGGCCTCTTCTTCAGGCTCTGATGCAGAATTGGGTTCCTCTTCTTCGCTTTCTGATGGAGAATTGGGTGCCTCTTCTTTAGATTCAGAACCTCTTATCTTAACTGGAATGGTTGTCTCCACAGGTTGATTGCTTTCGTCCTAAATATTTGCAGACATTCTCTGGGCTAGTTCAATTCTTACATATGTCTTGCATTTATGGGGTTCAACCTTTGAACGGGTAGGCCTTTTTCTTTTCGGAACAGGGTTTTGTTGGCTTGTCTCTGTAGTTTCGAGATTTTTGATTGTAGGGTTTTGCATGATCTCTAGGGTCGTCATGAAACCAGCCCAAGTTAAGTTGTATTGAACCAGGCTATGACTGATGATTAATCTAATCAATCCATGGTGACTTACTATAGTTTTAGGGTGTCTGGCCCGTCTTATTCTAACAACAATATCATGTAGAAAATAATTCAAAAGAGATGGCAGATTAACAGTGATTTTTTGTTTCAAGACAGCTAATAGTTTAAGTTGTCGTGGTCTTACCACATCTCGATGTCCATCACAGGTAATGTATCTTTGGATAATGCTTTCTAATTCTTTCCATGGTTCTGCCAGAGAAGATGGTTGAATGCCTTTTCATTTCCTGACTACTTGCTCACCTTTGTCTTTGAATGTTTCCACTACGTCATGTAGCAATACATTTTTTTGTGACCATATAGTTCCTTCTGCGAGCAGCCCAGATACTTCAGCTATTACAGCGTCTGTGACTATAATTCTTCTACCTTTCACCATGGATTCCCCATTCTGTAGATGCTATAGAAATTCAATGGAAATTTCCTCATTCGAGGGCTGAAATCTTGTGAGATAGGATATCCACCCTGCACGGATCAGAATTTCCCTGGCTCTGTCGAAGACCTCTAATACTAAAGGTTCGCGGAACACTGTCTTACCACCCATAATGCTTAAATTCATCCTACTATTGTAAAGGATGAATGAAATGGAAAAATGCAGCAATACTGAAAAAAACACAGCAATACTAAAAAAAACATCAATATTTAGAGCGATAGAACAAAAAGTTGTTGTAACAGCTAAGTGTAGTTGATATTAATTCTGTTATAAATTCTCGTATACCACGCGATCATGGAATATCTTATCAGTCAATTAAATAATGACAACACATGCCTCGTGTAATGGAAGTTCTCTCCCCCTTCGAAATGAGAGGTCACCTACGACCGAATAGACGGGGAATGATTGTTCCGACGATAGGATATAAGGATGAAGGGTACAGAGTACGTAAATAAATGATTAGACAATAAGAGAGATGGATAGAGTGAAAGCGCGGTGTATAATCATTGTAAATGAAAAGAGAGAAGACACTTTCGTTGATGATAAGTTATGTGATAAGGAAAGAGGACAAAAGTATGTACAAAAAGAAGATTTCCCGATGATAATCCAGTTGTACATGATATCATTAAATAAAAACATGAACGCATGCATAAAGGCTCAAACTAGGGAAGTGTTTAAAGGAAATAATCTTTCGGATAAAAAGATAAATGGGAAGAGGGTATTATAAGAATTATTGATTGAGGAAATAGAACTTCAATACCATAAGCAGAGCTTCTGCTGCCAGCAGGCATCCATAGCCTTGAAAGAGTTGCTTTTTAACCCATGTGAGCCAACATCCTCAATTTATAATTGAAATTTTTCATTGATGTTTCTACAGAAGAGACCAGTGTGCTGGCATGGTAACTAGATAACCATACTGCCATTCACTGGGAAGTAGCAAAAGTGATCAATCCAGCTCGTGATGAGACCTCTTGTTCCAAGGATATTTTAGCCATCCAATGGCTCATAACCTTGGTGTGGTGGCCATGGTGGGAATGTCACATTGCTACCTCCTTATGAACATGGTAGGCTGGCTCTTAATGAGACCCCCTATCCTCTATCTGTAGATAAAATTTAGTTGTCATTACATATTTTTAAGATAAATAGATGGAGGCTCAGTACTCCTTAAGAGTAGGGATGATGTAAGAAGTTGAAGCATGTCAATAATAAGAAAAATTATACCCATAATCCCATTGATAATAGACAGAGAGAATTATAACTAGGAAGAGTAGAACCAACATGGTAAAGATGATCAATCAATATCATATACAGTAGAAATCAGTACAATAAAGTGAAATATAAATAATTGTGTCCCATTCCAATTGTTTTAAGTCTATCATCAAGAAGTTTTCTTTGTCAAAGGTCATAATGTTAAAAATATTCACCTTCTTTAATAAAATCCATAATTCGTATCCACATGAAGGTACTGTACTTTAGGCCATAAAAGAAATCAAAGAAATAAGGTTGAAATGAGTTAGGAATAAGTCCATGAGAGGAAATATGTGTTTGTGAAATATAAAAAAGGCGTTGTTCAGAACATACAAAAATTGTACAAGAAACAAAAGTTTTGTTCCAAAATTGGAACAAAAAAAAACATAAGAGAATGTTGTTCCCAAGATGGAATAGCAAAATAAAAAAGAGTTGTTCCGAAGATGGAACAACAAAATCAAAGAGTGTTGTTCTGAAGATGGAATAGAAAAACCAAAAAGTGTTGTTCTGATGATGGAACAACAAAACCAAAAAGTGTTTTTCCAAATATCGAACAGAAAAACCAAAAAGTGTTGTTCCAAAGATGGAATAGAAAAATCAAACAGTGTTGTTCCAAAGATGGAACAACAAAATCAAAAAGTGATATTCCAAAGATGGAACAAAAAAACCAAAAAGTGTTGTTCCAAAGATGGAACAACAAAATAAAAAAGTGTTGTTCCGAAGATGGAACAGCAAAATCAAAAAGTGTTGTTCCAAAGATGGAACAACAAAACCAAAAAGTGTTGTTTCGAAGATGGAACAACAAAATCAAAAAGTGTTGTTTCGAAGATGGAACAACAAAACAAAAAAGTGTTGTTCCGAAGATGGAATAGCAAAATCAAAAATTTTTGTTCTGAAGATGGAACAACGAAACCAAAAAGTCTTGTTCCGAATATGGAACAACAAAACGAAAAAGTGATGTTCCGAATATGGAACAGCAAAATAGGCAGGAAAAAACAAATTGAATCAGCAATCCTATTTACAATTATTTTTTTTAGATAGAAAAAGAAATGAATTTTACAAAGATGAAGTTGCTGAAGGATTATCTTCTGCAGCTAAAATTTGCATGGTGGAGTCCTTGCGTATTTGTTGACAAAACGATTCTGTTGTGAGTGGTCTTTGGTAGAGGCGCACCCGATGCCCATTTGCTTTAAAGGAAAAATCATAGCCATCAATGGTGGCCAGTGTAAGAGTGCCATTGTCATGTAATTCCTTTATTTTATAGGGACCTAACCACCTAGTTTGCAATTTACCAGGGAAGTCCTGAAACCTGGAGTCGTAGAGAAGTGCCCAGCTGCCCTCATGAAATGTCTTTTTCTTGATCAGAGAGTCACTCCGTTTGTCTCTTTGTTGTTGAATAAGTGCAGTATGCTGCAGAGCTAAAAGCCAGATTTCATCTAATTCATTTATTTGTTGTAATATATTAATCTGGGCTGCAACTAAATCTAGTCCCACTTCGTGGGTTGTCCTTAGTGTTTTTATCTCGAACTCTATGGGAAAAATAGGTTCCTTACCAAATACCAGCTGATATGGGGAGTATCCAGTATTATTCCTCTAAGTTGTGCGATATGCCCACAAGGCTTCTGGAAGTCAAGTAGCCCAGTCTTGTCTGTGCGATGAGACTATCTTCGTTAGAATAGCTTAAATTACTTTGTTGGTGATTTCTAGCTACCCATTCGCTTGGGGGTGGTATGGAGAGGTCATTCTGTGAATAAAATGATGATTTTTTAGTGTAGTAGTGATCTTGTAGCCTAAAAATTGTGGCCCTCCATCACTGACTACTTCTCTGGGTAACCCATATCGTAAAAAAAATTTGAAAAGAAAGTTTATCACAGTTTCTTTTGTGGCTCTTGGTAATGCTATTGCTTCTACCCTCTTAGTTACGTATTCTGTTGCAACCAATATATATGATTTCTGGTTGGATGATGGGTTGTTTGGCCCAAAAAAATCTAATGCCCAACACTCAAAAGGTTCTATGACCAGCAGTGGATGCAGGGGCATCTCATCAGATTGGACAAGGCGGCCCATCCTTTGACAACTATCGCAGGCCTGAACAAATTTCTTAGCATCCTTAAAAATTGTGGGCCAGTAGTAGCCCATTTGTAAAATTTTATATCCAGTTCAACGGTCTGCAAAATGTCCTCCGCAGGTCCATCGTGGTAGACTTTTAAGATATCATAAATTTCGTCTTCCCTGATACACCTACGGATGTGCATATCGGCCCCTATATGAAAAAGGTATCCTCCAATCCAAGAGAACCCAGTGATGCGTTGTACTATCTATTTCCTTTCTCTGGGTGTTAGATGTTTAGGTAGTTTTCCCACTGCTAAATAATTCGCCACATCCATGTACCATGGCATTTTCACGGTTACAGCAAACAGGTGTTCATCCGGAAACTGATCCTCTACTGCTATTGCATCATCTATTCTTGGCATCAAATTTCCGCAAAAGTAGCAACCAACGTGTCACTCTTCCATTTGTAATGGGTTTATTAGCTAAGTATTTGATAGCAGAGTGATCTGTATACAGAATTACAGGGTATCCAGTTATATAGTGTCTGAATTTGTTAGTAGCATAAATAACAGCTAAAAACTCCTTCTTTGTTACTGTGTAATTCAATTCAGCAGGGGTTAATTTTTTTCTAATGTAATATATAGCATAGGGTTTCTTGTCTTATTCTTTGCCAAGAACTGCTCCAATGGCTATGTCTGATGCATCTGATGAAATCTGGAATGGTATATCCCAGTTCGGGCCTTATAATACTGGTGTTGCTGATACTATCCATTTTAAATCTATAAAGGCAATGTAACATTTTTCAATCCACCTGAAATCACTGTTTCCTGTTAAGGAATATAATGGTGTAGCAATATGTGAAAAATTATTGATAAATCTACGATAATATCCAACAAATCCCAAAAAATGCGTACCTCTGTTTGAGTGCAGGGAGTAGCTAATAACAAAATTACCTGCATTTTTACTGGATCTACCTGAATTCTAGCTGCTGAAATGTAATGACCCAAGATCAGGCCTTCTATCATCATCATATGGCACTTTTCATGACTTAAACATAGGTTGGCAGCAATACACCATTCCAGAAATTTTTCCAATGTTTGTAATGCTTGCTCGAAGTCATCTCCATAGGGTGTGAAATCATCCATGTATACTTCCAATCCTTCATTTATCAAGTCTGCAAAAATAATGAGTATGGCTCTTTGGAATGTGGCAGGTGCGTTACACAATCCAAAAGGTAATACCATGTAAGAGCATGTTCCCCACAGATAGGTAAAGTAGTCTTATCTAGGTCTTCAGGGGCAATCTGAATTTGGTTGTAGCCATTGAAGCCATCCAGGAAATAAAAAAATTCTTCCCTTCCAGTGTATCTAAGACCTGATCAATAAATGGAAGGGGAAAATGGTCTTTTTGCATTGTGTTGTCGAGTTCTCTATAGTCAACACATATTCGTCATTTCCCATTCTTTTTGGGAACCACAACTAATGGAGAAACCGATTTACTATTAGATATAGGATAAATAAAATTCACATCTAACAATTTTTGAAGTTCTTCTTTAACAATATCTTTTAGGTGAGGATTTAATCTACGCTGAGGTTGTCAAATGGTTCTTGCATCCTTTTCAATGTAGATGTGATGCATGCATAGCTGAGGTTCAATCCCTTTCATATCTGAGTAATCCCAGTCGAAAGCCCCTTTATTTCTCCTAAGGACTTGAATACGTTTCTGTTTTTGGTCATCACTCAGATTACTGTTAATGTTCAGGATCTTCCTTGGCTCAATTTTGATAGGTTTTCTATTATAAACAGTGGTTTTTGGTATTGTTTGGTCATTGATATCTCTCAAGGGATCTTCTTCGATTTCATTGTCAAGGACTGCTTTAATTATGTGGCAATTTGAACTTGATACTATGGTAGTATGATTAATAAAAGTATTAACGACATCGTCTTCAGTTTGGTTTTTGAATTCAAGGGCATCTACCACAGTCAATGGTGACCGAATATTTTCTGTTAAGTATGTTGCAGGTTGCTTCCTGGTTTTCATAATAGTCAATCTTGGCTGAGAAGGAGGGTATAAAGCTAAAATTTTCACATCATTCCCCCTAGTTATAGTCATAGTGCATGTCCGGCAGCTGATATAAGCATCAATAGTCGCTAGCCAAGGCCTTCATAATATTAAGGTATGTCCATCTAGCTAGTTCCTGGGGTTAATAATCAAGAAATCCACCAGGTATTCCCAAGTGTCTACAGAGACCACCACATCTTGTAATGTTCCTTCTGGTCTAATGACTGAGCGGTCAGCTAGTTCCAGTAAGGTAGTTGTTGGTTCGAAGGCTGTGATACCAAGAATGTTGCAAGTTGTAGTTGTGAGAATATTAGTGGCTGCCCCTAAGTCAACTAAAGCATTGAGAAAATAATGGCCATTTATCTGGACTGTGACAATGGGGTTTCTGGGATCCTCATATTTTACAGGAGTATCTTTTCCTAGTAATAAATCAGACAAAGTACCGACAACATGGACAGTAGGAATTGTTTTTGTTTTCCTCACAAGATTTTTTATGCACAATTCTTTAATAGTTTTGGCATATATTGGAATATCTTGGATATCCTGGAGGAGGGGAATTTTTATGCAAATGTTCTTAAGCTCACCCAGAAGATAAAATTAAGGATATTCAATCGGGCATGATATCAAAAATCTTTCTCGGAATGGGGGGGAAGTGGTTATGATTTGTTCAGGATATTTTTTTTTTACTGTATCTTCCCCTTGTTTTATTTGTTGATCATTTACAGTCAGAGGCTTATTTGTGTGTGGTTCTTCCGGTTGCAAATATTTATCCTTATCTACAGTGATTATGCGTCCAGATCTCAACTTAAGCTCGTTACATTCTTTCGACTCATCCTCAGGGTCCAGACCCTCAATGATTTGTATTGGCTGAACTGGTCCATTGTTAGGATTTGGGTTGGGTTGAGCTGGAAGTTGTAGTTGTATATTAGATTGAGGATTTTTCTGCAACGCGTAAGGTGTTGGTAAAGTTGGTTGAGGTAGAGGAACTGTCCCCATAGCCTAGTTCGTAGCTCTTTTCCAATTTGATTGCCAGTTCTGATTTTGTGAGGTGGAAGGGGACCATTGGGAGGAATAAGGGCTGTTCTGCCAGAATGTTGGTGGGTAAGGGGAATTTGGCCAATTATTATTATTTGGATTTGACTGATTGGGCCATGGTGGCATAAAAAATGCTTGAGGTGGAAAAGAAGGTGGATGATTCTGCCATGCTGCCCCTGAATATTACTGAGAATTATATTGCGAGGAAGGAAAGAATGAAGATGGATCGGTAGGCATACATGTTTAACATGCTTGCCATTGACAATGCTGGTTCAACAGATATACTGGTTCCACTTTTTCTTCCACTTCCTTGAAGACTGCTTTTAATCCTGGGAGTGATGGGCAATTTTCCATGGCGTGCTCTTTAGTGCATATGGAACATGTTAATACCGTATCTAGGGGGAATTCTTTATGACTATGCTTCTGTCTACAACGTGGGCTGAAAATAGCCAAGTTCTGATCTGCTATAGCCTGCTTTTGCTTAGCTTGCATGATATCCAATTTTGTCGCCAGAGTCCCTAGGATATCAGTCTTGAAATCCTCCAACAGATTTTCGATTTTTCTTTGTGTAATGCTTTGTCTTGAGGCTTTGCTGTCTCTGGGGCTTGCATCATGTCTGACTAGTTTCAGCCTTGTACTACTCCTGTAACACTTAATTCACAAATCTATAATATCGTTATATTTTTCTTGATAAATGTCACCCTTACCCGTTATATTTAGTGCCTCTACCCATTAGTCTTTGATACCTCTGATCATCATGGTTTTTAGAACATTATCAGGCAGATTTGTGTAAGGATATTTTTGTAGATTATATTGAAAATTCTCTACATATTCTTCTAGAGTCTCGCTAGGCTTAGCTACCATTTGAAAATTTTCATCTTTTAATTCTCTAGTTCAGCAATAATCTTGGTATTTTTTAAGGAAAGATGTTTTCATTTGGTCCCAGTCATTTATGGTGCCTCCACCAAGTCCCATGAACCAACGCAGAGCTCCTCCCTTCAGAGTAGAGGGGAATAGCTTCAGCTTCTAAGGATCGGTAGTGTAATCATAACCCCTGCATAAGACATCAAATTCAAAAAGAAATGCATCGGGATCTTCTGAAGTTAGCCCATGAAATGTAGGAATGTTCTGTAATGGGATAGCCTTCATGGGGGCATTGAAAACTGTGTCAAAAATAGGGTATTACAATGTAGAAGTTTGAGGTTGTTGGTTATTAGCCATTTGGTAAAAAATATGCCAATATTCTTCAGGGATTTCCGGAGCAGGAGAGTTACTCCTAGGATGTCCACGAGAGGCTGGGATGGTTCTAACAGCACTACCTTGATCTAGAATACTGGGTTTCCTCTGCTCAGTCACTACTTCAGGAGATCTAGGTTTTTATAATTTAATTTCAAGCTTTCCTGTTTCTCCTTCTCCTTCACGGAGGTTGCAAGAACTTCCTTCTTGTGAAGGGCGAGTTTGGGAATTCTCAATATCTCGAAAACACTGCTCAATCCCTTTAGTCTTACTATGAATCTTAGTGTTAGCTACAGATGGTGATCCTACGGCTTGAAGGAATTCAGTAGGATGTCTGGCAGCAACAATTCAGGGTCCTACTAATGACTGAGACTCATCTTTTCTTACGATTTCATCAATAAAATTTGATCGTCCAAGGGACACCGGTCCCTTAGGTTTTTCAGGTTTAGAAGGAGGAATTTTTTTTTCTTCAGGTATTTCCCTCTTAGTCATTC
This sequence comes from Pinus albicaulis, assembly GCA_034641835.2. NCBI lineage: Eukaryota > Viridiplantae > Streptophyta > Pinopsida > Pinales > Pinaceae > Pinus > Pinus albicaulis. The sequence continues at coordinate 154,157,022 of CM076576.1, read as the reverse complement.
ATGTAGAAATAAAAACATTCATTCCTACCTTAAACGCTTATGTAATTCTGCTAGAAAAAGGGCAGATGAGCGAGCATTTTACTCGTTCTATATGCAGGTTCTTACCTTCTATTTTTAATACCCAATTCTCCCTCAGTGGAAAAAAAAACATCAATCAACATTACTCTTTACAGAGTGGGAAAACGCTTCCTGGAAATGGTGCCAAAATGTTGGGTTCTAACATGTGTCTTTAAAAACTCCTAATTGCCTCACATTAATTATCAACCTGGGTAAGTCCTTTTATCTCAAGCATGTACACAATATGTGCAAGCTATACATACAAAGAGTAATGAAAAAATCAATCATTTTATATAGATGCAATCATAAATCTTGAAGCTTTAAAGAAAGTGATTTATCTAAGCATTATAACCCAAAACTATGATTCAATCTTAATTCAACTAATTCGAATGACAATCAACCGAGAGCACTGAAGCATTAACCGTCCTCTTTCAGCTAGATTTAAACTATTGAACAAAAGGAAAGTATTGGAAATAATTGTCTACGCTTTAAATAATCAAAACCAATTCTTTGAACTAGCAACTAATTCCTTAAGGAAATAAATTGGAAATGTGTATTCAAAGAAATAAATTGGAAATGCATATTCAAAGAAATAAATACCATAAATCTAAATTATCAAGAATACTTCAATTGCAAAGCAGAAAAAAAAAATATACTTGCAATAAATGAAAACTTATAACACAGAGAACAAAAGAGAAATCCACCAAAGACCACGTCCTTAGCCACTAGCAAATACTGCTTAACTACTCCAGAATAGTTTAATAAACAACAACGCAAAGTATGTATTAATCATCAAAGTCAATCGACATTACAATATGATATTTGTTGTTCAGAACTATGTTATGTGAATTACAATTACGAATTATACAGAAATGAAAGATACGTAGTTCATGCCCTTGAGAACTAGCTCTCCCTGTCCCTTTATAGCTAAAAGGAAAGATAAGTGTGATCCCTCAGGATCAGGAGATCATGAGGGATCCACGACAAAATGCTCTCCTCGGACAGTTCGTTTGTTCCTGCGCTATCCTTACATATTTATCTTCGATTCGACCACATTTAACGCATCCTCTTTTTCGTGATTAAGTCCTGTTGTTCCTTCTGTTATTTTCAGCATAAAAATCAACGATAATTAGTTTGGACGGTTAAATCATATTAGGATCATTTTTCATTCATTCTTCATCAAAATCCTTTCATTATATTATTATATCATGGCACAAGATGGATAAGGAAGAGGAAAAAGGATAGTAATCAACAATAAATACATACCTATTGCAAGGCTCAACAGATGGCACTTCTCCAAGTGAAGTGTCAAGAACACCGTAGAATAGTGGCCTGATCCATTTGTGAGACCTTGGATTTGCCACAAAAACGTCTATGGCTGAAAACCTTCAAGCTGAATTTTGAACTCTTTAAGTCTGGAACACACTTGTTCTGAAAACTGAAAAGCAATCTGAAACTAAAACTGGAAAAATTATCAAAGTGTTGATCTTATTTGCACACCTACCTATCTACTCTAACTTAGAGATGATATATACACTAAGTGAACTCTTATTTCCAATATAACCAATCAAGTAAATGATTACATGATTGATTCTTGTTCACCTTTTTGAGCAGGCTGAAAAAAGGAAATGACCACTCCAATTTTAATTTTTGTAGAACATAAGTGTTCAACTTTTTCCTTAAATTTTGCAGCAAACCATCCATGGAATAGCATACTCCTTCTTTAAATGATTCTAAGAGGCCAGCAAAAGGATCTTGGAAAAATACTTGGTACTAAGGATTCAAATAACAAGCTTCATCTAGGATTACTGTTTGCTCCAATTTGCTATGCTCGCGATAATTCTCAAAAAGAATATCTAAACATTATCCACACTTATATGGCATGGCACATTAATTTTATACCAATATGTTTCCCTCAAGAACATCTGATATATCTTGATTTAGATTGCTAAATTCTATCTGAAGACCATAATTTTGATGAATAATTTCTATCAATAAGCCTTCTTGTGAATGTAAAACAACATTGCCATCAATCTGTTCTACATTTGTTTCTTCATGAGGAACGAATTCAGTACATAAATTAGCAGTAGATAAAATAGAATTAATCTCATGATCACATAAAGATTGAGAGGTTGGCTGCATACTGAGAATATGATTAATTTATTCTTCAGTTAAAGGAGGAGGCAATCTTTGTTTTCTTTGTATTAAACAACAATTGTTTTATTTCTCTCATGAAAATTGGCCATGATGCTGAATATATTCTTTATTTTTATACAATGGAGTAGATGAATTATCATTTGTATCTGAAGAGAGATCATGGGAATCTAGTTTCATTTCTTGATTGATTTAATCTTCAACTAACTTCTCTTTCTCATCACGACAATTAACTTTAGAATAAAATCCATAAATTTATTCTAGCAGATATTTATCATTGATATCTTCTAGATATTCATCAATAGTTTCAAGGTATTGTATGAAATCTTGAAACTGACCACAACAATTTTCCAATAATGACAGAGATGGAGAATATTATCTATAATGCTCATAAAACACTTTGGGGAAATATTTTAAGGAAAACAAGCTACCAAGGTTTAAACCTTCATACCATTTCCTCTCTTTTCCTTCTAATTTTTTCATGAACATCTTCATGAGGCAATCCTCATGCCATTAAAATTTCAACTTCCATGAATGTATATGAAATTTAATGAGATGTAACAAAGCATCATAAACATTCTCATCTTGAAAAATAGGAAGATTTCTTTGCCAATTTACCTGAGGGATTTTGTTTGGGAAGCCTGGAATGTAATCTATGTTCATTGGAGCATATCTCCTTGCAACAAATCCCATATTGAGCTTGTGGAGTCGCTAGTGAATCTTTATTTCTGAATTTTGTTTCCAATGGGGTCGCCAGGTGAATGAAACAACCTTTCTGGTGCTTGACTTCTGTTCACCATCAAAAGTCAAAACTGAAACATGAAGCGCATTTTTGGAGAAAGTACCCAGTGGAGTCACCACTATGTTAGCCCCCCGTAATTCTGAAGGCTAACGACAGAATATCGAAGGGAAAACATCAAAACTTCTTTGAGCCTAGAATCTAGCCCTCCTAGACCTAGAGAGGGATCTCTGTGTTAGATAGATCTTTGTTGATTGGGCATTTTAGCCTAGCTATTAGTGCATAGAGGTTTGTTTGAAAATTTGTGGTTGAGACAACATAAGTGGGCCATTTTTCTCTAGAGTAAAATAGGTGTAAACAAATTTAAATGGATGAATAACTGAAATCATGTGTGACTAGGCAAGCTAGTCATGTCAATGGATCTCTACAGTTTGTGAAATGGAAAGGGAGGAGAGATTGAGGTGCAATGTGAATCCAGAACACACCTTATGTTAAGTATACATTCAAATTTCAGAGGAAAACGTAGATTACTATTTCAAGACTTAGAAGGGTACCCGACAAAAAATCCTGAACAAAATTTTCTTATCAAGAGTAAAGAAAGAAAACAATATGTGAAACGAGAGTATGAAAAATTACCTAGAGAAAGCACTTGACCATAGATCATAACACAAGAATATGGAAAACATCATGGTCTTTTCATTCATCTAAAAAAAAAGTGTTTATAATGATATGATCATTTTACAATGATTTTATCCCTTCAGGTCTCCCCCCTACTACAAAAATGGATGCAGTATTTAACTAAAACTTAAGTCGGTTACTCTATCTTCTTCAGAGATCGTGATTAATTAAATTCAAGATAAAATTGGAAAAGTGGAACCATGCAATGGCGGTGATAAGATAAATTTGGAAAAACAATGGTTATATTTAATTTTGTAGTTCATTACTGACTGCAGAGTGATTAGAATCAGCTAGTGGGATGCCGAAGAGGAAGTAATAAAACAAAAATGACATATGGCTCTTGTCTGGTGAAAATATAGTTGTTGGATGATCTGATCGGATAGCTGTGTTGGTTTTCATGATGGCCATTCTGCTTCTAACTACCTCTATCTTTACTGTGTCGGTTATTGTTGCAGGGAAGTTTGAAACGGAAAACCCATCGCTTCCTTTAAAACATACAGAAATGTTTCAATAAACCTTGGATGGGAATGGTGCGGAATGGCTACGTGGAGCAATTTTATTTGCAGGAGTCGGTGGAGAAGTGGTGGTGGGAGTTGGTTTGGGGATGTGGAGCAATGGGCTTTTTTGAGTTGTCACGAAAAATACTGGCGGGGACAATGGATATGGTAAGTGGTTTCATTTGTAGAGAAAATGGTTTCCGGGGGGTGGGGGGGTGAGGTAGTGAAGTGGTAGGTGGTTTCGGCGACAGGGGGTGCGAAACACCCTGGTACCACCACGTAAGGGTAGGGCCCAAACCATGAAACTGCCCATTTTTGACCCCCTCCCCCCCCCCCTCAATGGTAAAGCTCAGATGGCGAGGGGTGGCCGAAATGTTATGTGATCGTAAGATGGAAGTAGGGTAAGGTGGATGAGTGGGTACGTGAGTGGAATTTAATGAGGTGTGGGTTGACAGGTTTGTCGGGTAGCGGAGTATAATGACAGGATGGTGGGGAAAGGGAAGATTTTCAAAAAAACCAAACTTAGGGTGAGGGGGTTGTGATAAATAGACGATAATATTTAAATGCCCAAAATTCCTAACATGAGTTTATAATGATGATGGCATTAATCATATGATATAGCAGATTTAGTGATATAAAGTTTGAAAAACTCTTTGTTGGCGATGCTTTAGAACTTATTATAAGTTCTAAAGTGTTTTTTCCAAACAATTATTTATGCGCCTTTAACTTGTACTAAGATTTACAGCCGAGGAGAAGCTCTTCTTTGCCCCTTTTTAACCAGCAGTTCTTTCTTGGAAATAAATGACAACCATGGAATATTATTTTCAATATAAATGATCAAATCAGAAATAGTCAGTTACCTTGTGATACTGTGAATTACATTATTCTAACAGGTTAAACTTATACTGAGTAGATGTCGTTTCATTTAATTTTACGAGCTCTAAAAGAGAAGTACTCGGAAATATTTTCACATTATCAGAGTCTGAAAAGAGCTAAAATAAGACTCCATGGGTTCCTTTTTCACCGCTATTGAAGCTCAAAAAATAGATAAAAGTGCGCTTCAAGTCCTTTTTCATTTTTTATCAAAGCTAGGAAAATAAGGATAAAAGTATGTTTTGTGGTGAAATCATTCTTGAATAAGTGTGCATGAATAATCTATTGTATCAGCTGTAAAACCTGTTCATATTACCATCAAATGGGTTAAAATTAATACCTATTTTGTAGCAAAAATGAATAAAAAACATAGTCACAACATTAAATATGATTTGAAATAAATAAATTGACTAATTAAAATATTTTTTATCATTCATTTTTACCATTTGAAAGTTACCATTTCAAAAACAGGACCTCTAAATTAGTTTTTTCCCCTAAACTTCGGCAGTTGATTGCGACAGATTTTGTAGACAATTTTCCTCGCTGTTCGATCTAGGTTAGAGCTATGAACCTTCTCTTTCCTTTAGTATCATTTAAATTTCACTTCATGGTAAATGTTTATGGTTTTTATCCCCTTAGGGTAAATATACTACGGTGAGAGGGAAACACACCCTTGAATGTCGAAAGGTGCATTGCAGTGCACTAAAATTGAAGGCAAGGTGCACTGCAATGCTTTTTCCCTTGACCTGGGGTGCGTTGGGCGCAATTTCCATTTTTGTTTTTGTTGTCTGCCCAAAATTTCCCAAGTTTTTTGCGAAATGGATCCTAATGAGTCTTATGATTGTTTTTCAAGTATTTATCAGATCAAAATGATGATTACATGGAGGGAAAGAGAACATGAAGAAGATAACCTGATTTACCTAAATTATCTAGGTAGAGTAAGAGCCCTCAGAGATTGTGGTTTGCTAAAGTAATTTAGACTATCAGGTATGAGGCAAGAAATGGAACTATTTGAGTTCCTTGTTCATTCATGGGATCCGAAAATACAAGATTTTCAAATTGGGGATAAAGTGGTCCCAATATTAGCGGAGGACATTTATTTTCTCATAGGTTTATTGAGGCGAGGTTCACTCATTTCTCTTTTATGGTCTTCTCTTGGAGGAGATTCATTGAGAGATTACATACTACAACACTACTATCATGGGATTGATCCTACTAAGGATGGGAAAATAAACATCTGCGATGTACATGATTTTCCTTTGAGGACCATCCTATTCACTATCGCAAAGCTTGCTGGTTCTTCCACACTACATGTGGCAAAGAGATCATACATGGAGTGTTTGGAACCAACAATATTTAACTAGGCTGAAGTTTTCCTCTTTGAGATGAAATAATAACTGACTAAGGAAAAGGGAGGAAGGAAGAAGAATTTCAACTATGGATCGATCCTGATCTCCTTTGCCTTAGAGAAGATTCCATTGATGTAACCCCAACATGTTACACTGGGTATATCTGGCCCTATAGATCCACAGATGAAGAGATGGGTAGAGTTGATGGCTAGATATGTTGGCCAATCGACCATCGTATTCTCTACAACATTCTTTGCCTAGTTTATACGATAGATGATCGCCATATATTAGTATGCATATGCAGGCGTAGACTTCCGAGGAGATCCAGACTTGATTCTACCAGATGGCACTCAATGGGGTGCAATTGGTAAGAATGTTTTGACCATTTTTTTTTTTCTAAGGTCTGTACATGTTTTTGTATTTTTATGTTTCCCAAGACTAAACTAAGGTTTTTATGTATGCAAATGTAAGTTGAGTTCGACTAGTGAGTCAACAAGAGCAGAGAGCAGAGGAGCCAGCAGTGAGGGATGTCGGGAGAGAAGTCCTTTGGGATTTATATATGACCGAGAATCTTTTTGAGCTACAACATCACATAGAGGGATTGAATCTTGGAATTCTATATTGTTGGATTGAAGAGTTACCCATGCGAATGCAGCGCCACACTATTGGCATTCCTAACAAGCCTCACTAAATTACTTTGACATAATTTTGCATAAAATTTGAGGTCAGACAATCAATGTGTCTTGGTCACAAATTTTGTAAAAACCTATAACTATCTATATATTTTTTTTCAGTGTTTTCCTGTGTTTATTGCACAATCCTATTCAATTATGTGATGTGAATTGAAAATATGTATTTACATGTGTTACAAATGTCTGTTTATAACATAATTCACTAAGGAATCAGTTAATGTGTTCAAGTTTATGGAAATGTGTTGATATTGAATGAAATCATATGGTATTTCCAAAAGTCAAACTCTTAGGAACATATGATGTAGTGTTGAATTTCTGACTGTATAAACACTAGTAAGTTGCAATACAACAATTTGTGAGTCTAACCTAATGATGACGCGGTTAATACCAAATGAAATGGCATCAGAGAGAAGTTTGATTGATGTGCTATTATTAGCGATATTGTTGGTAGATCGACTGATACAAATCCCCTGAAAACTCACTAACTCGTCGTTCGAAGTGAAAATGGCCCACACTGTAGAGGATAGATTCTACGTACTATGACTAGCACCATCAACATACCCAACAAATGGTTCCAAAGTTTTAGACATCTGTGATGAAATGTAAAGAAGATTACTAACTTCAAGAAAACTATAGAAAAACAAACTAAGACAGTAAATGCAAATCAAAATCATATATACAATATAATAAAACAGTTTACTAGCTCATGTTCAAGCATAGTTACGTTTGATATACAACCCATTTCAAGGCTGCGCCAATGGAATTCCATCATAATATACCAACTCATAGGCACACTTAGCAAGAAGTATTTTGACAATATAGGGGCCATGCCATAAAGACTCAAATTTTCCTATACCTATTACATCAGCTTCATGATCATAAAGTAAGACCAAGTCACCCTATGAGAAGATGTGATGCTCGACATGTTGGTCGTAATGCACCTTTATACGTCTCTTATGCACTTCATTGGCCAATTCGACTTCACGACACGTTTCATCAAGATGGATGAGATTAAAAAGACAGACTTCTTCAGTAGAGGTGTTAGGTAAGAATTCAATGACAAGTTTTAACAACGGTATTTCACATTGGATAGGAAATATACCTTCCAGAAAATACAGCAATTGAAAGGGGGTCAGTCTGGTTGCATTTCTCACTGAGGTTTGGTATGCCCACAAAGCCGAGCACAGGATCCCATGACAATTTTGTTTATGAACTTATATCATTCATTGAAGCATTCATTTAAGAATCTTGTTAATAGCCTCAACTTTTCCATTAGATTGTTGATAATAAGGATTAGAACTATCATGTGACAATCCTAATTTGGCAGTAAAATAATTCATCATGTGATTGCAAAAATTCTTACCATGATCTCTGAATATAGCCTGTGGAACACCAAACTATGAGATGACATGAATGAAAAAGAATAATGCAGCTGTTTTTCCTATGTTATTGAATGTAGGCATCACTTCGACCCACTTGGTAAAGTAGTCTATTGTGAAAATAATATAACAATTCGCCCCGGATGAACGAGGCTTACAGGTCATGAATTCAATGCCCCAATTTGCAAATGGTACTACAACGATAATAGGATGCATCAACACTGGCCGTTTGTAGATTTTATAATAAAATATTTGGTAGAAATATGGTTGGCCAAAAGTAACTGGCGCAGAGTATCTTTTGCGTGGTAGCGTATCTAGACAAGTGTCCACCACAAGCCCCATCATGACAATATTTTAGAACCTTATCGACCGTCTCATGAGTGAGGCACCTCCTTAAAATCATGACACCACGATGATAAAGTGTATCACGAATGATCATATAATCTTTGGCTTAGTATCAAATATGTCGTTGTTGAGAGTGAGAGGTATCAAGCGAAAAGTCTGGGTTTGGAGATAAATGATAAAATCCCCATACCAAGGATCATATGATCCGATCAGAAACAGAGACTCATCAGGAATTGATGGTTCTGATGTAGTAACAGTACTATCAGAGGGAAGGATGCAAAGAATCCCAGCCAAAACAAAAGACTTCTTTGACTTGGATTTGATAAATTCCAAATCAAATTCCTGTAAAATTATGACCCATTTTGAATTTTTTCCCCACAAAAATTGACGTGAAAGAATTCATTTCATGGGGTTACAATCCAAAATGACAATGGTATTCCAGAACAGAATATAATGGCAAAATATTTGGACAACTTGAACAACCGCCAAGGCAAGATTTCTAACATATGAATACTTCACTTCCATATCATTGCGATTACGACTCAAATAATATATCGAATTTTCTATCCCATATTCTTCTTGGACCAATACCATAGATATGGTCATATCGGCCATAAAAATATATAAGAAATAATCATTCTAATAATTGAGGGAATACATTAATGAGGCCCATATCAGTGTATCCTTGAAAACATCAAAAGAAGCTTGAACAACCTTATCCCAATGGAAGGGAATCCCCTTTTTCAAGAGAAGACTAAATCCCTTAGCCATTTCGGCATAGTTGGTTATGAAACTCCTTAGGAAGTTAGCCTTTCCTTGAAGTTTCTATAACTAAAGCAAATTTGAGGGTGCAAGAAAATCAAGAATGGCCAGGACTTTTAGTGGCTCGAGTCAAATTCCTTCTTTTGAGATGACGAATCCTAGAAAATGACCAGAACCAACACACAACACACATTTATGTGGATTGAGGTGTATTTTTTAGTTTCAGCAGCGTAGAAAGATAGCTCTCAAATGCATGGGGTGATAAGTCTGGTTTCGTGAATGCGCAGGTAAATCGTACATATAAGGTTGAAAAATGTGCTTGATGTCATTGACATCATAATCCATTTCTCTCTGAAATTTTTCCCCAATGTTGTTCAAACCAAATGGGAGTTTACGATAAGCGAACGTGCCCTAGGGACATATAAATGTTGTCTTATATTGGTCCTCTAGGCAGATATTTATTTGATTGTAGCCAGAAAATCCATCCATGAACAAAAATATTTCACATCCACCACAATTGTCAATAATCTAGTCAATAAAGGGAGTAGGATAGTTGTCTTTTGGAAAATCAATATTAACATCCCAATAATCGATGCACATTCTGATTGTCCCTTGTTTCTTCATGACAGGAACAATGTTGGAAACGCAATCAGTTTGTGGAATAAGGTAAATGAAACCAGCACGCAAAATTTTTTCAACTTATGCTTTAAAGGCAGCGGCCTTCTTCGGATGAATAGGACGAAGGCGTTGACGTATTGATTTGACATCAGGGTACATTTTAATGGTATGTTCAATGATACAAGTATCTATGCATCACATTTCCTCGTAAGACCAAGAAAATATATCACATAATTCACAAAAGAGAGAGTGATAATTTTTGAGTTCTAATGGAGAACAAGACACGCTGACATGAATGTTTTCTACAATTCTGGGTTTGGTCGAAATATCGATAGGAATGGTTTCTTCAATATTTGATAAGTTTCTCTCGGATTCTATTGCATTAATGGGAAAATAATTCGAAAAGAATGTTTTGATCGATGGGTGATATAGTTCAATAAGATTATAGTCTTCATAATTCTGAAGAAGGGAACAATGATGTTCATCTTCCCATGGTTCTCCTTCTGGCATCATGGATTCCATAATGCTCTCATCAGTCAAGAAAGTGGATGAAAAAGGATCAGATGGAATACCAAAATCTAATGAACGATCGATCCAAATGATTGGCAACGATGATTTCAGATTCACCACCCAAGCCTTGTAGAGATATTTCTATGCCAACTCAATTGGGTTGGGCTGCAGAAAATCATCCAATGTAACAACTTCATAATCACCAGTAATATTTGTTAAGCCAGATGGAGTGGAATATATCATGTAGCAGGTCTCTATGTTTACAATTTCTATTGACGTCGGATTCGGCTGTAATGCAAAGGTTCCCATTAGGGAAGAATCATTTAAAAGTCCTACACCAATGTTTTGAAGTGCTATTTGGGGTGCGTGAACTAATGGAACGCTTCCAATTACCTGGGAACTGGAGGTAAAGAAGGAGTTTTGATTGATGACTGTGATAACACCTTTATAAGGAAAGGCGGCCATCCTAAAATATGTAGAGACGATCATAGTCATAGCATAAACCCATGGCCTTCTGAGTAAAATGTTGTAGTCAAGGGGTCCATCAATGACCTCAACATAAAAATTTACTATTTTTCCCCCTAGTTCGACATGTAGGTTATTAATGATATTGCAAGGCTTATAAGTACAACCATTAAAATATTTCAATGTCGTAGGCGAATGAGATAGGTGCGGTGAGCCAAGTGACCTCCAGAAGTTTAGAGAAATAATGCATATAGATGCTCCCTCATCAATAATAGTACGATTAAAGAGGTGATTGAGAACATTTACTTGGATGGAGAATGCCAATTCTACTAGTAATTGTAGCACATAGCCCGTATGATTAAAGAATGCAAGATTGGAAACTATCGGTTCGATTACACCAATTGATGACAAAAAAGACTGCTTATGGGAGGGAAAATTTTGATGTACCTCAAGCATCGACATATTTGAAGGGGATTGAGCCAGATATTCAACTATATTACAATTTTTAGCAGCTCAGACTTGAGGATTGAATGTCGAATTATGGACGACTCCCTTCGGTGGATTTACTATTAATTCAGGAATAGCAGTTGGTGGAACAGATTCCATGAACGGATTCGTCGTTGGGGTAATAGTTTGATTAGTAGCCTAACTACCATAATATTTATTACATGTTGAAACCAAAACATCATTTTTTGGCTTCGTGACAAATAACATAAGCACTTGGGAACTAGACGCTGGATTCGTAGCAACCAAATTTGTGTTTGGATTAGGAAATGGATCTATCAACACAACAGATGCATGCAAGGTATTAATTAATTTTGAAACTTTGCTGCAGTGAGGACAGTCTCGAACAAAGTTTTCCTCATTACATATTATGCAAGGGTAACGAGGTTTTCGATTGTTTCCAGTTTGTTGATAAGATGATCCTTCCTACAAGGTAGAATTTTTCTTTTTCTTCGCTTTCCCCTTTTTCTTACTTCTAGGTTGCTTGCCACTTTTACCTTTGTCAGATGACACTACATGAATTTTGGAAGAAGGTGTAGGATCAAATGCAGTATAGTAATGTGTGCTTGTAGTACTGATCATATCGTCATTAGCATGAGAGTCCTTAGATGGAGGAGGAACAATAAAATTATATCATGACACGTTGGGAATTTTCTCATAGAGCGTGCCAAATTGCGTATAAATCAAGTATAAATATTGGGCACGAGCAATGAATTTATCTTCAGTGAAGATTCCACCCTTAGCCACATCCTCGGTGATAGATGACAATAAGGACTTAATGAACCACTCATCAAGAAGGTGATCATGAAAAAATGTCTTGACCATTCTACGACGATGACACCACTCATGAATATGATCAGAAATGTGAGTAGCTTTAGTCTGTTTAAAATTGTTCAAGAGTTCCGTTCTAGTTTCATATCGTATGGGTATCGAGAAGTGGGTCAGAAAGGTAGTAGCTAAGGCAGTGAAGTTATCAAATGAAGCTCATGGTAACTCAATGTACCACTTCGCGCCTAGACCAGTGAGCGTATGTTGGAAAAGACATAGTCAAATGGAATAATCATTTAAGGAGTTAGATGAACACCACAAATGATAAGTAATAACATGCGTTGATGGGTCTTCCCCATGGTTTCCATTGAACTTCGGAATATCCCAGGGTAATTTATGTGGTATCATTGACCACCAAGGAGCATAGCTGATTGGATCATTGGTAAGCCAGTTTAAATCAGGTAATTCTAAAGTTTCAACAAAGGGGAACTATTGATTTAAGTCAGGTTGAGCATAGCCAGGGTATGATTGAATCTCTTGGGAAGTAGGCCTTTGAGCACCAGTATAAGGAATTTGTTGTTGGTAACCCATATAGGGGTTGTTTTGATAAGAAAATGCTTGAGGATTGTGTTTACCAAAACTTGGGTAAGTTGTTTGTTGTTGGAATGATTGTTGTGTCATTTGCACTTGTGGTTGCCAAGGTGTCTGGCCACCAAGATTTTAGTCCAAAATATAATAGCTTGGATTCAGTTGTGAATAGGTAAAATCCAATTGTGTCTATGACATCCCATAATAGGGTAATCCAGCTTGTGAATAAATAATTCTGGATACAAGTGTTTGTTGAAAACTAGCCGCAGGGGTTGGAGTTTGAGGGCCCAATACTTGAGGGTATTACGTGGAAGGACTTGCCTAAGATGGTTTAGGTACAACAATTTGAGCCTGTAATAGGGCTAAGTATGTATTAACAAGTGGAGTATATGTGGCTGCAACAGGCTGAACCGATTGATATGAATGCACAACCATTTGAGGTTGAACAAGCGTAATAGGTTTCCACTGCCAAAAATTCATTCCAACATTAGGATGACCATATAAAGATAAAGTACTATCAAAATGGGTGACCATAGGTTTCTCCCTGACATGAGGAGTATAATAAGATGGAATATATTATTCTCCAAATGTCGAGAGTCTAGATGAGATTGTATTGGATGGAATATATCTAGATGCACCATGCTTGATATTGCATGAAGATGTATATAAAGGATCAAGTCGTTCAATAATTATTATATATGTACCATATAGAATACCAGATGATGACATTGGTGAAGTCCATGGGTTTGAGGATGCACCAGAGAAGGTTCTGAATAAATATTTGTAACCAAGTGTGACGGAGGGGCCACCATATAAATGTGAATCTGGTGATGTGGTGAACATTGATGGAGTAGCAAGAGCAAGTGTTGTTGCAACTATAAAAAAAGGTATAGTCGGAGGTGTTTACTCAGCCATGGTCATGCGACACAACGTATACCCTACATTATCTACGGGAACTCGAATTGACATAGGATCAAAGAAAGCAGTGTGAGGTGATTAAGGAAAATTCTCATAAAGATAAAGCTCCGATACAAACTGAGTTGGAGTTGAAGGTGTTTCATATTATGGTATTTATTCAATTGAAATCAAACCAGGTGGAAGAACTTCACCATCAGGCTTGAGATATATTTCAGGTGGTTGATTGCGTGATATAGGAGATTCAATGACTACAATCGATTATGGAGAGACCGATACAAGAACAAATTCTGATTGTTCGACTTCTGGATCTATATGTTCTAGTAAAGGAATGAAAGGATATAAATCAACTTCCAGTTGAACAATGTTAGGTTGAGGAGGTACAGTCTCACTGATTGGATGGAACGTGACCACAGGTAGTTGTGAGGACTTCGTCTCAACAACAGTATATGAACCAAGATTTGTAGAAAATACTCAAGATGACTCTGGTATATGTTGAGGCCTCATAATTCTGTTGCAACAACATGGGGGAAAACCACCTAGGCTGGACCTTAGAGAAAGTCCTTTTCATTTTGGTGTGGTGGCTCCGACTAGGGATAAATGGACCAGTTTCCCAATAAGGATGATTTTGGGGTGTGTTTTGTTTATATAATATGCAAATGTGAAATGATTTTAATCTATCATATTCATTTATCTAAAACTATCTATTCTACTATATACCTGAGGTTTTTCTTCCTTTACGCGTTCTAAAAAGGCATCTTCCAACTATTAGTAATGAAGATTATTTAATAGTTGAAAGAGATGAAAATTATGCAAAGATAATTCTCTTAACAAAATAGTTTGATTAAAATAATTGTGAAATGTATATCGCATTTATATGTGGGATTATATATAGGATAAGAGATCATAAACAATATCATTACATAAGTGCATTTAATATTCATTTATGATAAATTTTCAAATATATAATGCAGATAAGAAGATAATTGTCAATATAGAAAGACAAACTTAATATAACGAATAGAAGTACCATATATACAAAGTCCCACTCATAGAAACTGAGAGTATTTTTTTTCTATTCTTCATTTTCAAGAAATTTAAAGAGTAAAATAGTGCAACATCATTTAAACAACTTCAAATGTCAAAATATAAAAAAAATTGTTCCATTACTCCATTAAAGAATTTACAAACTTACAGAAATGAATTCTTTGCAAATGTTTTTGACAAATTTCTGGACCCTTCTCTAAATGCATGAGAAGGGTTTAAATACTAAACTACAATATGTTTGAAAATATATTATTAGATAAAAATAGAGGAGGTTTCATACAACCATCCTCACAAAGAGAAAACTTAAAATAAAATCTAGGAAAATAAAGTAACAATAAAACTATAAGTGCTAATCCTCCTTGTGCATTTGATCTCAAAGCTGACAAATATCCTCCATTGGCTTTAGCTGAGCTGGCTGCGAAATTCCTGATCTGATCTGGCCCTTGAATACTACATTTGAAAGTGTTGGTTGTGACTTCTTTGTTGAATCAATTAATGAATGCAGGGTTAGGCACTGATGATAAGGTTTGATCAGAAAATTCCAGTAGTTTTCTTGATCAAACTTATTCATCTTTTTAATCATTTCCTCTTGCATCTATGTCCTTTGTTTCAATTGTGATTCTAATGGCTTGAGTTCTGAGAGAACTTCAGTTGTGTATTCTTTGATAAGCTCAGCTTTCAAAAGCTATTCATTAACATATTCATTAATTTCATTTGTTAACCTTGATGCCTTTGCCACTGCCTTTTCTACTTGTCTCACCTGTACATACCAATGCTTAAATAAAATCTCCTTGTGGAATTTATCTATCTGAGGTAGGTCAAATTTCTTTCCTGAGTCAGATCTTTTCCACTAAATGAACTCATTAATCTTATTATTAATTTTCTCATACTCAAGTCTCTTTTTGGACATTATCTGGATCAGGATTTTACTTGTAATACAGTAATATCTGGTAATTGAAGCTTGTTGGTAAAATATTTCTTGTTGCTGCTTTAGCTTGGCATTAATTTCCAGTGCTTCTCTTATGAACAACTCTACTCGAGGCTAGATTTTTAACTTGTTTATTGTTGCTTCAAGCTGTGTTTATTTATTTGTAATATGCACCTGGTGTTGTAAATTCATTCTTTCAAAATCCTTTTGAAATTGAGACATATTTAATTCCATCTGCCTGTTGGAGTTAATATTTTCCTTCTCTAACAGTCTCTCTAACTCTTGTAATTTGTCTTCTTTTTTCTTTAGTAGAATTTGTACTTCAGTTGCTTTATCAATGGTGGTAGTAGCATATGCTCTTGCATATTGTGATAAATTAGTTAGATGTTCTGTAGGATCAGCTAAAGGGTCTTTCCATAGAACGTTAAAAAATTCATTCATAATATTGGAAACTCTTTCATCCATTCTTCTCCTCTTTCTTCTCCTAACTACAATCTTATAACTAATACTATAGAAGACGTCAAGTGAAGGTATTTCTTCAATCTGTAGAACAATATTCTATGTAGGGTAGGACAAAATTATCTCTTTATCATGAACTTTAGGTAATTTCTGTAGCAAAATTGAATTTTCTTAGAATTCTCCAGCATTTGAAAACTTGTGGATTCACCAATATTAGGATTTGGCTGTGGTGTTTGCAGTGCCTTGGAAAAAATTTCCCATTCATTCTTCAAATATTTTGGCAGAGACTTCTCTACTTGATTGGGTGTATTCTGGATATGACGAATTTATTGGGAAGATAATCCATTGCCATTAATTCCTCCTTCCTCTTGAATTTCAATCTCTTTGATTATTATCAATTACTTTTTCTGGGCTCTCATTTCTCTTTTCGGATTCATTATCAGAGTGATCTGAATTCTGAGAATTATGTTGTGATTACCCTGACTCATGATTATATTTCTCTTGGGATTCATATTCAGACATGTCTTTGGCTTCATTATCTAGGATAATTCTTGGAGTTGGTCTGTTGACATCTTCAATAAACAATAAATCCAAAGGTATTATTTCTAGACTCTTATTTCTATATGTTTGGAAATATTCAAAGTCATTTTGAGTGAGATGATTGGATGCATTTTTTAGTACATTTGTGAACTTCTCCATGCCTTGAAAGAAATCATCAAACATGTCCATATCTTCTAAGAAAGGATTCAGTTTAAGCTCTGTGGTGAAATTTTTAATCACATCATTTGGGTCGTATGGCCACTTTAGAATTAAAACCAAATTCATTAGAGTAATATTTGAAACTTCCTTGAATGTGTGACCAATATCAAAAACTACAAAAGTACCACACTACAAAGGGAAATTAGGCCAAATGGCCTTCTTGGCATCTTTGAGTTGCTTGGAAATACCACTTACTACAAGTCTGCAAGTGATTTCCCTAGCTAGTAGCTTATCAGAAACATAATAGGGCAAAACGTGGGGAGAAGCATAACTCCGAAAAACTCTGATATAGGTAAAACTATCTTCGACAAAGAATCTGGCAACGAGAAAAATGTCTGTACTATCCTCTTTGGAAATCCTAGGGGCTTTCTCATTAAAGATAATCTAATGCATAGGTAGCATGACTCCATTGAAAATTTTATAAAAGTGTAAATGAAAATCTGACTCCCATAGGGCTCTGTGGTAAGTATGGATTGGTGTGGGGTCTTGGGTTGTCCATTTCCATCCCATGGTAGGAAAACTTGAACAAAAGAAAATTGCGTCCATAACATAAGAACTCATGTAAAAGGGGGGTATTTCCCTAGAAGAAACACTTCTTTTACTTCTATAATCCATGGTATTTCTGGCCAAATTATCAGACATAATTTTTTCCCAATTCATAATTGAAGAATTGACAATTTCATCAATTAACGGGACCCAATATATGAAAAAAATAGTAGTATCTGGCTTTGCAAACAATCTACATAACATTCCAGCAACATAGAAATAAGGGGAGGGTAATTGTGCTATAGGGTACATACCGAGTTTATCCCATTTCATCTTTCCTTGGTCATCCTTCCATCCCTTTATAACTTTCATCTAGTCTGTATGTTTCTTTGTAAAGATTTGGACAAAATCTTTGTCATAATTTTTTTACGGCATGGGTAAGTGATACATTATCCTCAAATATTATGCTTTGAATGAACCAATATTCTCCAACTTTGAATTCTTAAATGTCTTATCTTCTATGTTAAGGTCGTCAATTACCCACTTTACCATATCTATGTAGGGGAGAATCTTCGGCCTCGTTGCTACTTTGTGAAGAAATGAGCATGCAACATCGAAGTAGGACGAGTTTAAGAATATTGACGCATATGCTGTAGCTATTTTGATTATTACCCTTGGTTTTTCATTTTCTAAGAGTTGGTACATTTATACCCATGAGGAACTACCACAATCCTTGTTACAGGTGGTATCTGAGAATAATGGAGACATGTTTGAATCTTCAACGGCTGATGTTTGGGCAATTTCCTTGTCTTTCTTTGTCATTCCAATTATCTTCACTATGTTAGGAAGTTTCCTGAATTCAAGTGAATAGAGAAAACTTAGATCTAAGCTATATGGAGAGAAGGATAGATATAAAAAAATATAGTGGCAAATCTAGCGCTCAATTATTCAAAACAAGCTGAAAGAAGATATTAATATTTGAAACCTTACTCCCATTAAATGTCATTAATCACCCATAATTATTCCTATCAAATCTCTTACTCTCCTTTACGTAATATGTTTAGTCTATCAATTTAAGATGTTAGCTCTTATATCCGGTTGATTAGATATGAATCATTTCACATACTTGAGTGATAAGTATCAAAATCACATATCTAAACTCTAAAATATTACCATTAGTTATTTTTTTCTTCACCGATGAATTCCTTGAAATGCAATCTGCACAAATCACAGATCACAATTTTCATGCAATAATAAACTTTACATTTTGTTATTTGCCGCGAAATGCGAAGTGCACTAAGGAATCATGTTGTTGCGCTTTATTGGACTTTTGAAGTTTTATAATTGTTTCTTTTATTGATTCATTGGGTCTGGTTCATCGCAATCTTTACCCAATTTCCATAAGTTGATTGTTTAAAAAGGTGCGATGCAGTTTTTATTTAAAGGGATTTAAAGCATTTGAAACGGGAATTCTATATGACTCGAAAAGTCTTGTAGTGTGTATCATAGCTCGCAACGTGTGTGTATATATATATATATATATATATATATATATATATATATATATATATATATATATATATGTTTTAACTTATCCGACTTGTAAGTTATGCGATTTGCGATGAGCGCTTTTAAAATCAAAGCGAAAAGAAAAAAAGATTTGTTTCCTAAAGTTTTAGACTTTGGGCTAAGACAAAATCAAGCTCTTAAATTTCTATTTATTTTGAAAGGGTCCCCATTTATTGAAAGTAAATGGGGGGGGGGGGTGTGTGTTGTATACTACAACAATTGGTGATTCACTTGGGAGAGCTAGCTATCTCTGATTAGTTTTTTGAAATTTATAAAAGTTTTTTTTTGAAATAAAAATAGTTGCAGGAATAAATTTCAATAAATAACATCTTACTAAGCACTAAAATCTCTCTTAATTATAATCCATAAGAATTCCTCTTTTAAAAATAAAATTATGAATATCTATATCAGTCTTTACTAAGTTCAAAAAGATGAAGTAGGTGGCTCTTTCAGATTAGCTTTATAAATATATACTCTTTTATAACAAGCAGAGCCTCTGATCCAATAGGAAATTTAGGCTTTTGGCAGGGTTACCTTTTACCTAACAATGATTCATTTTTCCATATAGTCTTTCTTACAATCTTCAAAAATAAATTCAATTCGATATACTTGATCTATTTTGGAACTTGTCTTTTTTTTAGATATTTTCTATTATATATACATATTACTTAAAAGACATTGTCTTGGCTTGGTAACCAAATATTGACAATGCCATTCACTGGTTGTAATTAAACTGATCAAGTTGGCTCTATGAACATGGTAAAAAAGCTCTTGATGAGACTTATTATCCTCTAAGCTTTTTAGGATAATTTTGATTTTCTTTCTAGAAATTGATAAGTTTTTTAGATGGGGTGAATCATTGGTCCTTTTAAGGATACTGGATGATAATTTTTAGAGTTTTGATATTTCTTATCTAATAAAGAGTCTTTACTACGTTAAATATTATTTTCTTGGTTAATAATAGAATAACCATGCTTTATAAAGATGAGATTTCATCAAAGAGTAAATAACTTCAGTGAAATTGCATATTTTAGTAAAATGGAATCTATTTGATATTCTAATCTTTCGATTGTTTCCTTAACAATTCTTATTTATATAAGCGATACATCAAAAATATTTTCTGAGATGTTTAAATGAAAAGCCAAAAATCAATACTATGCAACTTTTATTTTCCTAAGGAAAAGAAAAGACAGTAATATACATGGAATAGAAGGGGTTACCTCCTCTGAAAATTTTTTCTGTAAGATCTACCAATTAACAGGCAAAGAATCTCTTTTTCCTAATAGATCTTGCAATAAAAATGTTGACAGGTCTATTTCTTCAATGATTTGAAATGAACCTAGCTACAGTCTTTGAAATTTGTTGAGTTTACCTTTTTCCTCATGTGCCTTGTCTAATTTCAATAACAGATCACCAATTTGAAAGATTTTTGGAGTGACATAAGTTGAATCAAATGAAGCTTTTACTATCTGTTGATGATGTGCATGAGTAACTTTGGATTTTTCTATTTTTTCTTCAAGCTTAAGGATTTGAAATTTTCTTACCTGCAAGGAAGAATAAGGGGATTCATCAATAAATTTAACTAAGGAAAGAGAATGAATAACTACATTGGTAGGAATAACAACTTCTTTTCCATAAACAAGATTGAATGGAGAAGTGCCAATGGAGGCTTTCTAAGTTATTCGGTCTGCCCAAAGAGAAAATGTTAATGAATTGTGCCAATTTTGTTGGTTTTGGTCAACAATTCGTTTGATGATCCTACTAAAGTTTTTATTTGTGGATTATGCTAAACCATTTCCTTGTGGATAATAATTAGCAAACTACATAAGTTTAAAACCTCGTTTGATTGCAAATTCTATCAAAGAATCTCTTGAGAAATAATATGCATTATCAAACATTAAAGAAGTGGGTAAACCAAACCAAGTTATGATAAATTGATCGATGAACTCAATAATATTCTTAGAGTTGGCTACCTTTAGTGGAATTTCCTCCACCCATTTAGTAAAATAATATGTAGTTTTGAGAATATATTTATACTGTTTGGAAGAGTTAGGAATGATCTCACCAATTATATGTAATCTCTATTGTTCAAATGGTTGTTAAATATTAACTATATTTAATGGGAAAGCTAGTTTCCTTTGTCTTTCAGATGCACTTTGACAAATTTTTCATTTTCTTTCATATTCATGAGCATATTTAAAAAGTGTAGGCTAATAGTAACCTACATGCAGGATTTTATGCACTGTTGTATTTCCTCCAAAATGTCCTCCAGCTAGTCCATCATGGAGTTCCTACAAAAATTTCTCTGCTTCGGTTTTCTCTAAGCATCTTAATAACACAGAATCAAAGTTTGTTCTAAACAATACATCATTTATTATTTTATATTTCTTGGCCTTTAATCTCAAATCATGTTTTTTTTTTTTTTTTTATAACTGAGTTGAGTTTGGGCATATCCATTTTTCAAATAAAAATTGAGATCATCATATTGAGATTGCACGTCGTTGAGGCTTACCTATGATATTTGCATATTATCACCTGAATCTGCCTCTAGTGATAAATGGGATGCTCCTGTTAGAATTCTGCAAAAGCCTTGACCTCTAACAATTTTAGAAGGTCTAATTTCTACATCATATTCTTGTAAAACAGTAACCCAATTAGCCCTTTTCTCTCCTAATTCTCTTTGCATCAATAGTTGTCTCACTGCAAAGAATGGAACTATTATTTTGGTATGATTTTTGAGGATAAATGGCCTAAAATGATTTATAGCTTTAAAGAGAACAAATGCTTGTTTCTCAACAGATGAATATTTTAGTTCTACGCCTTGCAAATTGGAACTAAAAAATGATACTTGTGCTTCAATTTGTTGGTGATTATGATGTGTTAGAACAACATCATAATATGTATCTAATGAGAAGGTATATAAAGTAAAAGAATTAAGAAAATTAGGGGTAGTCAGAAATGGAGCATTGATAATGGATTGTTTGATTAAATCAAATACTTCTCTTTCGTTATGTCCCCACTTAAAGACTGATTTTTTCTTAATCATGGTTTGCAGAGGTAAAACTATTTGCGAAAAGTGAGGGACAAATCTTTTTACAAAATATATTTGTCCAAGAAACGACTGCATAGTTTTCTTGTTATGAGGGAAAGGAATTATTTTAATCTCTTTGATTCTTTCAGGATCAATATAGATACCACTCTTAGACACAATGAATCCTAAAATTTTAAAATATGAATCTAAAGAAAAATATGACTTCTTTGGATTTAATGAAATTCCATATATTTTACATCGCTCAAAGACTTGCTTTAGGTCATTCACATGATTAGTTTCTTTTCTAGAAAAGACTGTAATGTAGTCTAGATAAATAACCACTAATTTGTCGATGAGTCCTCTAAAAGATGTGTCCATGGCTCTTTGAAAAGTGGCACCTGCATTTATTAACCCAAATGGCATATTTTGATAGGCATAAGTTCCCCACTTAGTCCTGAATATGGTCTTGAATCTGTCCTCTAGATGTACGAGGATTTGGTTATATCCCAAAAATCCATCTAGAAAAGACATAAATTCAGAACCAGCTACTATTTGCAATACTTGTTCCATGGTTGGTAATGGAAAATTGTCTTTCTGACATGATTTGTTCAAACTTCTAAAATCGATACAAATATTAATGTCACCATTTTTCCTCCTGAAGGGAACCAAATTTGAGACCCATTTAGAATGTATAACTGGAAAGATGATATTTTCTTTGAGGAGTTTATTCAACTCTATTTTAATTTGATTTTCAAGATTCGGGTGAATTTTCTTCAATTTTTGTTGTATTGGTTTCTCATCTGAAATTGTAGGAATAGTGTGTTCAATAACAAAAGTGTCATATGTTTTAAGATCAGTTTAATCCCAAGAAAAAATTCTTTTGTAAGTCTTTAATAACTTGAAAAATGATAATCTTTCATCAGAAGATAGACCAAGACCTAAATTGACATTTTGTGGTTTATCACTAGTTCCGAGATTTACTAACTCAAATCTTAAGGTTGAACTTTGAGTTTCAAAATTATAAATTCTTTTAAACCTATCTTTTAGATCATAAAGGTCTTCCAATTTGAAAACTAATTTAGGAATTTGATTTTCATTTCGTTCTTCCTTTATCTGAGTGTCATATTCATTTTCATCTAGAATTTGGTTATCATTAGATCATTTAGATGTAAGGAAATCTATGATATCAGAATCATTATTAAATACTCTCCAATTGGTAATATTGTCAAGAATAGATGGTATAAAAACAAATTCAATGGAAAATCTAGAGACTAAATTCTTGAGATGAAATTAATTTCAATGCTACATTAGCCAATAAATCTGCACTAGCATTTTGTATTCTGGGTACAAAAGAAATATTGAAAGCTAAGAAATGAGTAGTCAATTCTTGGACTAATGATTGCTAATGCTTTACATGTCGAGAATGAAAATGGATGGTATTTATTACATGTTTGACAATGAATTATGATTCTCCTAGGACCTCTAGATATTTGATGTAAAGATCAATTTCTTTGTACAAATCTTGGATTAATGCTTTGTATTCAGCTATATTGTTTGTGCAATCGAATTCAGGTCTGCAGGATAACATGGTATTTTATCCTTCCAGTCTAATTAAAATACAACCAGCTCCTACACCATCTTCTGATTTAGAACCATCAAAATAAAGAATCCAAAATAAAGAATTAACTACTGGTTTATCTACAAAATTTTTACATTTAAAAGTGTCTGTCTCGGAAAAATGATCAATTTGAGAGATAAATGCATTATAAAAAAAAGGTGATGGTTGAGCATTAAAATTTCCAAGAAATGATTCTGCAGAGTAATTTCCAATAATATTATTACGGAATGCTACTGCCTCATTTATCCCTTCAATATCAATGACTGTATGCTTCATGAATTTCTCTCGGTCTACCCGGATTTGATTTGGCTTTCCATTGTGTGGTAGGCACATATGCGACTAGTCTGTTGCAAAATATCCAAGAATATTTTTAGACCAGTCTCTACTTAACACTAAACAATAAAACTTAGCAATATTAGCCACCAATATATCAATTATCTGAGCAACCTTAGGGTTTGATAACTATCTGATAAAGACAAAATTTATTTCTCCTACAACCTCTACTATAGTTCTATCAAGTTGTACTATATGAACAAGATAAATCTGAGGAGTTATGTTCAACTTAGCACATACTAATTTTGGTATGATATTAGAGGAAGCCCCTAAGTCTATTAAACAATTGTGGAAATTTTTATTATAGATCTCATAGGTCAAAAGAAATGGAGGAGTATGAGAGATGGATCAATCACATATCATAATCAAATCTGTAGCATCTATTTTATTTGAAGGAGAAGATGGTTTACCCATTTGATTAGCAACTTGGACTACTACTAGAGCAGGTAAGGTTTATGCAGGAACTACATTTAAATCTCTGAGTAAGATCTTTTGCTGTTGTTTTAACTTAGTAAGTTCATGAATTGAAATGTTGGCCTTCATGTTTTTCATATCCTCAACTACATTATACTCAATGGTGTTAGAGACTACCATTGTCTTTGATGTAGGTGGAACATCTAAAGTAGCAGGGTTTGCTTGTGTAGCCTTAGATGTATAATTTTTACTTACTATTTTATCTTTAGGAGGCGTTGAGTTCTTCTATTTCTGATTTTATTACATTGCTTCAATGGTATTCTTTCTCCTTGTACTCATAGGTAAAGCTTCTTTTTGTTCCTCATTTGGTAGGATAAAATCCCACATTCCATTTAGTTCAAATTCTTCTTCTACTTCAATTTCTTCTTCTTCTATTTGCTCTTCTTCTGTATCTTGATCAGAATCAGCATTAGATATGATATTTGGCGGTCGAGAATTATAATATTGATTTTTATTGAAGGGTTTGCAAGTTTTTTTTGAACTAGAACTTTCAGAAACTTGTTTCTTGATATCTTCCATTTCATTGGTCATAGTCTTTAAAACTTTATGAAGACCTTCTACATCAAAAGGGTCTTTGGATGGCTTATTTTTTGAATCATATTTGAAGGATACTTTCTTTGATTTCCTATCTTCATGGGAATTCTTCTTTTCAAGAGAAATTATGCATTTCTCTAAAGATAAATATTCATTCATATTTTTTACCAATGTAGGCAATTTTTCTCTATCAACAAAAATGGCTATATTAGATGGGAGATATGAAATGTATCACTCAATTAGAACTTCTATACCAGGAACTGATGTAGCAAGAATTTTATTGAGTAACTTATTAAATCTTGAATCAAAACATTTTATTTTCTCCCCTGTTTTTTCCTTTATATTTGATAAATCATTGATGAGAGATGTGGTGGTTCTATCATCTCAAAAGTTAGCTAAAACTATTCTTCGAACATATTCCATCTAGTTATAAAGCAGGCAGGTAATGAAAAGCACTAGGATCCTGCAAATCCTGCGAGAGTATATGGAAATAATCTTACAACACAATCTTCTTCAACCACCTCCTTTAAATTAATGGCTAACAAGAATTTTCTGAACGGTGCTCTGCTAGGGTTTCAAACTCCTCTGCAACGATGCTATACCAATCGACAAAGGAAATCGGGCTAGGTTGCATGCGTCTGGAAAAGTGATTCTACGGAGTCCTACGCTCAGGCCATGGCAGACGCTCTGGGGGGAGGCAGCTAGCCTCCCCCTATGAATGGGGAACGAAATGATGTTACAATGGAAAAAAAAGGATGCCCTCTGACAGGGGAGTGTTGTACTGTACAACAACCCTCCCCATTTCTAAATTTTTAGAATAAATTTCATATTAGAAATAGGTCCCCTTTTTCTCTTTCTTTCTAGATAGAAATAAAATATTTAGAAACAATTCGATCATTTTTATTAGGAATAATAAGTTCATTGATAAAAGGACATATTGCATATTTTTATTTACAAGTGTGTATAAACAAATACAACCTTAAAAAACTTTCCGATCTGATGAGATACAAAACTTTTATCATATTAAAATATTACACAAAGTTTTTATATTTAACAATATTTGATGTGTACAGTAATCACAAATCGGAAATTGGAGAGATATTTAAGTTCTATATTCACTTTGTAAAACTCCGATGCGATGGAACTCAATTGCAATCGAAAATCGGATAAGCTTTAAAGTGTTATATTTGTTTCGCATACTTCTGATGCGATGCAATTCATCGCAATCGCATTTCATAGAATTAAACATTATATTCATTTGATTGAAAGACTCTGACGCGACAGACCCCACCTCATCGCAATCAGATTGTCGGAGAAACTCTTTAATGATCCATTCCATTTGAAAATCCCCGATGCGATCTTCACAATCGAAATTCAGCATAAATCATATTATGTTATTTCATTTACCTTTGAAGATTCATGATGCGATTATTACTTAATATTCATATATTATTTATTCATCACATCCCAAGGATTTAAAAGGTAATATTTTTACACTTATTTCAAAATATGCCGATCTCTGATTGTACGTTTACCATTAATTGAAAATCAAACAAATAATAACGATTTATTTTGTTTTGAATGCGTGAGTGTGACTCCCTAGAGGGAATTCAAGTTTTAACCACGGAGATAATAAAATCAAATCAACGAATAAATACTTTTGTATAGTTGTTTTCATTATTGCATTTTCACCTCGGATGAAAGCTTTTATTTGTTGCAGAACAATAGAACGTCCAATTATTTCATTTGCAGAATGAGGGAAACGTTGCCTGATACTGAAATGTTGAAAATATCCAGGAAATCAAAAGTTGTCGTCACTGCAAAAGCTCCTATGTTTACCATGCCGCCTAAAGAGAAGCCAACAAAACTTAAACTGGTTATAGATACCACATGCCAGGGACTTGGTAAGATGACATGGGCAAATATATATAACTTTCTTGAAAAGGAAAACCCTAAAGTTGTTGAGGCAAAGGCAACAGTTCCTAATGAAGACAATTCAGACTCTGATTCCAAGACTCTTCTTAGTGTATTAGCGAACTCATTCCTGCACCAAATTGCAGCTCGGGAAAACATTTTTCCATATTATGATGTTATTCGGTGGGTAATTGATAATGTGGCTATCCAAAACGAAACCTTTGTTTCAGCTTCTGGAGCAATATTTGGGTCATTCAAAGCAGAGGACATTAAAGAAATGTACCACCTTCCAGACCCACAGAAAATCTATAACAAAGACTTCATCAATGAATTTGCTGCGAATCATGAAAATCAGTCAGAGTCGATTAAAGAATGGAGAAAAGTTCCTGAAAATCATAGACACGAGGCATCAGGTATGTACTCTGTGGAGTCTCTTTTTCCTCCATATTGTTATGCCGCAACAATGATGTGCAAATTGTTTGGGAATGATAACTCAACTATGTTTTCTATACAAATGGTGTCATTAATACATTCTGCTGTTAGTTCCGAGATAATGGACTGGGCTGTCATTCTTTCTTATGAGATAGCCAATAGGATTCTTGAATATAGGAAAGACAGAAACTCGGGAAATACCACTACTTTTTATTTTTGTGCTTATATCCTAGATTCCCTTTGTTTCAATTCTGAATTCCCCATAATAGGATGGAAATGGACCCCTAAAGATCCTGTTCCTATTCATATATATCAGAATTTCTTGTGGAAGGGGCATTTCAAAAGTCATGTTTACAGAGTTTGTCACGGTTTTCTTATCCCTATTTATCAAACTATTTTTGGCCGATTCCCTCCTAGGTTTTCCGACAAAGATAAAATTGATTTAACCTCAATTGGGGATTAGTTTAGAGAGGAAAGATTTACATATATCAGAGTTTTCGTAAGTATTGTAGAACCACACATTCTTCCTTCGTATGTTCCAGACAAACTGTTAGCACAGGAAATTTCGTATCAGCTGACAGTAGAAGGCATATCTAGGACTTTGAAGAACAGTAAGAAGTTTATGTGGCCTAATTTTCCTTTTAACTATGGTGACTGTACTCTCAATAATTTTGTTCATGATGAAAAATAAGTTGGTAAGCTAACCAATCTCAAGCTTTCAACAATCCCAGGGAGGAAATATGATCGAAGGAAGGTGGCATTTGATTTTACTACTTCTATTTCAATTGCTCGGTTCGAACATGAACCAGATATGTTTGATTATTTATTTGTTTCTGTAGATAATTTGTCCCAAGTTTTTGATTTGGCCAAGTCCAAATTTCAGGCTAAAGAAATGAATAAGTTTTTGTTATTTAGAAGCCAAAGGTTACTCAAAGTTCCTATGGATCAGTTGAGAGTTCCCATACAGGGGAATGAATCACAACAGAAGAAAATAGAGAATACATCTGGAAAAATAGTAAAAAAAACATCTTCCAGCAAAATCATCATACAGACTCAGAAAGAAGTAACAGGAACTAATCCTGTTTTACAAAAAGAAGATATTAGCAGAAAATTTGATACTAAAAAGAATGAAACAGTTGCTAAACTTGATGTACATATTAATCAGCAGTCTTCAGCCCAGACAGAAAAAGAAAGCACAGGTACTGATGCCAACATGCATACTGAAAAAGGAGGCAAAAACAATAAGGCTAATGAATAGGCACCAAAAGGAGATATAAACAATAATCCAGATTCTCAACTTGGAAGAGAGGAAGCTGCTAAAAGGGTAGTTCAATCTACTAAAATTATAGGTTCTCCTCATTTGTTGAGCCAATATGAACAATTTTCCCAGCAAATAGGACAACAGAATAATCCCCAAGTTAATGAAGACTAGGATATAGAAGTTATTCCTGAAAATCCCACAGGTGAAATTATGTTGAAGATAGAAGAAATCCCTCCTCTGGATGTATTTTACAGTCCTAAGCATAGGGCTGTTGTGAGAAAAAAAAGGAAAAGGAGAACTGATCAGGATGCACTTTTGACATCACAGGTGGAGTTTATGAATATTTTTTATAAAAATGCTGAGGTGAATCCATCTGAGGATCTCACCAAATTATCCCAATACGCAGGTGCCTATAGTGCTGCAACTATAGACAAGGCCTCTGAAGTTACACAATTAATGGAACAAAATTATTTGCAAATAACTATGTTGGAAGAACAGGTTACAGAGAACCAGCAGAAAATTATGCAGTTAGAACAGCAATTGCAGGATGGAGAGATCAAATCCAAATAGTTAGAAGAGAAGCTTGCCGTTGAAAAGAAAAATATCGATCAACAGACTTTAGAAAAATAACAACAACTAAATCAAGAGATAGAAAAATTACAAGCTCTTCTGCAAAATGAGAAGACTTCAAAGATTGAGCAAGAGAAAATGTTTCAATCGAACTTGGACAAGTTTAAGAATTATCCTAATTTGGATCAATTCAAAAATGAAGCCCTAGAGACAAACAAGTTATTGTCTCAGCAATTAAATGAATTTTGTCTAAAGATTGCAGAAGTAGAATCTTTGTGTGAAATTACATCTTCCTTAGTAGATGAAGGAGTCAGTCTTAAAATTGAATTTGATGAAGCTAATGAAAAAATTTCTGAATTTATTTTATGGCAAGACTCGGAGTCGAGAAGAAAAGAAAACCTTTCCAGGATTATGGAGAGACATAAGGAAATTATTTTTGCAGAATGGGAACAACATTTAACCAAAGCAGAAGGAGTTACATCCAGAGCTACAAGTATGATGAACAATGTAACCCAGTTGGTGAATAATAGCCTGTATGCAATCAATTTGATCTCATATTGTACCCCTGGCAAGTTGCCTAGGGTAAAAGAAACTGATTACAGATGGAAACAATAAATAACCAATAAAAATCAGTGAATTGGCCAACTGCAAGGAATATTGTGGGATACGATGTGGACCTACCTTATCAAGCCTCA
Source organism: Pinus albicaulis (assembly GCA_034641835.2). Classification (NCBI taxonomy): domain Eukaryota; kingdom Viridiplantae; phylum Streptophyta; class Pinopsida; order Pinales; family Pinaceae; genus Pinus; species Pinus albicaulis. Next base: position 154,127,019 of record CM076576.1, on the reverse strand, counting down.
TAGTCAGCAAACAACAATAAAATTTCTTTTAAATGCCATCGATTGCATTATTCTTGAATTTTTTGATGCCACATACATAGGGCAGTTACACTCAAAGCTTAGTCATCCAGAATAAGTGAAGGAAATGCTCAAAATCTTCCATCTAGGCACATCAAACGCAACAGATAATCAATGAAACGGTTCACCTCAAGATCACATTTCTATTTCTAGATTTTTTGATTTAGATATATTGTAGGAATAGTTTTAGTTATTTTGTTTTATTAAGTACCTATTTAAACCCCTTTCATGCATTTATAAAGGGGTCCTGAATTTGTAATATTTTGACTTGGAGATTACATTTCTGTACTCCATTGACTCTTACATTTTTATAAAGGATCACATCTGGTGATTCTATGCAAAATTGCCTCTAAGAATTGCATTTCTGTATCTTGGAGTGTGTTTTACATTGAAGTTACTGGATTTAAATATCGGATTGGATTGGAAAGTATCAAGATGGATATGGTATTTCTATCTATTCACTGTTAGTCTTCTTATGTTATGTGATATTCTCTTTTAAATTGCTATCATTTATTTGTACTCGTTTTTACAATATTTCTTTATACATAATATTTCTGAATGTGTAGAAATATTTAGCTTTTATAGTATATGCAAATGATATATATATATATATATATATATATATATAATGATGAATGCAATATGTTATTATAAATCTGTTTAATTTCTTAAACAGAGTTATCTTTATTTGTTACTGCATATTTCAATTAATCTATAATACATTTTCATGGTTATTGGTTAATTGAAAAAGTTTAAAGTTGTATTCACATTTGATGCCCAGGTTAGTTTTAGAATTATTTTATCAGTTTTAAATTATATTAGATAGTTTTATTTCAGTCATTTAGTCCCATTTTCCATTCATCCAATCATTCCATTACCAACCCATTTAAATTACTAGGAAACTAGTCCCATCAATCCAGTCGGAGCGACCACACCAAATGGAAAAGGAGCTGTCCTAAGGTCCCGACCAGGTGGTTATCCCCCAATGTTTGAAGCAACGATTTTCTAGGCTTCAACATTTTTGGTGCTAGAAGGAGGGAAAAAGCTATGAATGGAAGATAAATCCAAATCCGAAAGCCATTCTAAGAGCACAACACCCTCATCACCTTCAATTTCTTCCACATCTCAAATCACTAGAGAAGAAATTGATAAAAGGATTCAAACACCCACTACCAAAGTCTCATATCAGTTAGATAATCCACCTCCTGAATGCCCTGAAGTCGAAGCTTTAGCTCATAAACTTCAAGGATTCTCATTATCATTAGAAGAATCAGAATTATCTAAAGGTAGTGTCACCTCGCAGTTTGTTTCTTCCAGACCTCTCACTAGGTCACAGAGTGAACAACTTGGAGTTTCCCCAAAATAATTTCCTATACCTAGTAGAGTCAAAACAGGAAAAAATCCATCGGAAACAAAAAGTGGTACTAATTCTTCATCGCATATTCAATCATATGTTTCCCAAGCTCCAAATAAGAAAAGTGCAGTAGTCTCATCATCATCATATGCTCAAACTACATCTGTTCAAACATTAATTGTCTCTTCCAGTACTTCAACTATTACTACTCATACACCAGTTGTCACTTCTAGGTCTTCTACCATCGTCACAACAATGGCACAGAGATCATGGAATAGACTGAAAGCTATAAATATGGCTGCACCTTTGCATGATCTACCTGATCATCCTAAAAAATGGCTGCCAAATTTAGTCCAGATACTGGTAAACAAGCAGAAGAACAAATCAATAACTTTATGCTTGCTATAAATCTGAATGCAGTAGTGCATGAAGATGTTGTAGTCAGGTTATTTCCTTATAATTTGCAAGGGACAACAGGATCCTGGTACTTTTCTTTACCTTCAGATTCGATCACAAGTTGGGATATGTTTGAAGAGAAATTTTTAACTAAATATGGAGATGATAAATCAATTGCTACCCTAATCAATGATATCTCCAATTTAAAGACTCAACTCAAGGAACCCATTAAATATTTTAACTCTCGATTCAATAAACTCTTGAATAAGATCCCTACAACATATAAACTTAGTGAACAGGTTATAAGTGAATGGTAAATTAATGCTTTACCCTCAAACATAGCAATTTTTGTACATGGATCTGCAAAACCGACTTTAGTTGAGAATATGAAAGAAGCTATTTCAGTTGAAAAATGAATGATTTCTCTAGATAAGAAAAATGCTATTGAGGAAAGAAAATCAAAGAAAGTCACTTTTAAAGATGATTCCCAGAAAAAGACACCAAGATATCCATATGACATGGAGGGTTTACAGAAATTCCTTAAAACCATGTCTAATGAGATGGTTGAGATAAAAAAGCAAGTAGCAGAGACTTCTACAAAGAGACCATTTAGAAATTTCAAGAGAAATCAAGCTAAATCAAAACTTCCCAATGCAATCTCCAATGTAGAATCAGAAGACGAAGAAGAGGAAGATACTCCTCTAGTGTCAGATGAAGAAGATGAAAGGGAAGAAATAGCTAAACTAAATGGAATGTGGGATTTCATTCTCCCTAATTCGGATAGTGAAATGAAACAAGAAGCTATGCCTGTGAGTACAAGAAGAAAATATACATCGGAACCTGTTCAACCTGTTATGCTCCTATTGGAAATATGATGCAGGATGTTGTCCTTGATGGCAACCCACGGAATGGAGATGAAGACATGCGACTGTTGACATGTGTTGTCCTTGATGGCAATCCACCTGATGAAGTTATTCTTGATTTGATGGACTTGGTAAATAATGTAAATCTGATGTGATACGATGTAATATGATGCTGAGCGTTGTCCTTGAAAGGAAACCCACTTGATGAAGATGATGACAACTTACTTGATGAAGTTGTGCTTGATAGAATATGTCCTTGATAAAGAAAATCTGATGTATCTACAGTATGAACAGAAGGCAATAAATAAAGGAATTCAGAAAGTGCTCAAAGTATGATGAAAAGAGTATGTCTCTATGTATACGCGGATCTGACTAAGGGAAGTCGCGTATGCACGCAGAAAGGAACGTTCCAAGTCGCGTATGGGCAAAAGCGCTCAAAAAGTGCAAATTCAGGGGTAACCACCATGGTATTGACCCATTATATTGGGTAATGATCCGCCTAATTGACCCCGTCCAGGTAGTTTTGGGCTCATGGTATTGCTTTGGCCCATGGTATTGAAAAAGGGGCTCATTGTATTGAAAAAGGGTAAACCTATATAAGGAGAAGAAATTCATTGTGCAAAACATGAGTGTGGGTGCAAGATGTCTGAGCTTGAATGAATACTTCTCTCTGAAGTAGATCTGAATGGAAAGGGTTACACTTGAAGATAAATCAATGTATGATGCACCAATGATGAAGAAGGGGACTAGACCGGGAAATGCACTTATCTACTAGACTGCTATGAAGGCCTAGATCCGTGATGAGGCGAACATCTAGGCGAACATCGTCCGGGCGGGGGCAGCAACTGAACCGAATATCTGATCCGATGAAGTATGCTCGCTTTATAATAATTGAAGATCTATACGCTACTTCAACGCGGAGGAAGCGCGTATATACGCAGCTTCAGCGAAGAGAAAGCGCGTATGCGCAATAAACTATACACTGAGTTATACGCTGGTTTGTATGGACGGAAGCGCGTATACACGCGACATCAGTGAAGGGAAAGCGCGTATGCAAACTAGGGCTTGCTGAAGCAAGGGGTTTGAAATATCTGATCTGTTCTGCTGTGTTTCTGCTATCTGATCTGTGTTGATATGTATCTGTTGATGATGTATGTTCGTGCTTAAAAATATGGAAAGGGTCCAGATGAAAATATGATGAAATGTGGCCTGCAAGTGTTGTTCTATTGAAGTGGTTGGATCCGTTGTGAAAATTGATGAAACGTGGTCCAAGGTGGTGGCCGAGGGTTGTAGCCTTCACTGTGGGGTCATAGCTCCCTTCCAAGTGAGGCCGGTAAACGAGAGCGGGGGTCGCAGCCCCTTTTCCAGAGAGCCTGCAAACGAGTCGGGGGTCGGGAGCTCCTTCCAGGAGAGGTCGGGTAAAACCACGCGTAGGGGTGCCCGTGCCGGTCAAGTTCCGGCGCTAAAGACAAGTGTTGTAAGATGTTTTCTCTATAATAAAATATTGAAGGCTGAGCAACTGCAGCGGTGGTTTTCTCCCGATTTGGGTTTCCACCTAAACATCCTGGTGTTCATGTGTGATTCTGTGATGGTTTATTCTGCTCTTACTGCACCTATTTACTGTTTATTAAGCATCTGATGATTGAATGATGGAATAATACAAGTAAATATTTAATGACTGATCTAGATCTCTGAGTATACGCTAGTTTCATTAAGGGGATCCGCGTATATACGCTAGTTTACTGAAGGAAAGTAGCGTATGGTTTTTAAGGAATGAAAAAGTAAAAAGATTTGATTATGCAACATCGATTCACCCCCCCCCCTCTTATTTTTCCCAACAATTGGTATCGCAGGAGTCCTCAAAGTAGGCTTGACTTTAAAGGAGATCCGTCGCAATGGGAAGTCAAGGCGGAGTTCACCCATAAAGCCACCTCTATTCAAGGGAAGAAATCTGATATTCTAGAAGGTACGAACAAAAGCATATCTGCAAAGTCATGGTGCAGATGTATGGGCAATCGTGGAAGAAGGTTATCAGTATCCGGCAAGTATTCCTACTGATGCAGCAGAAAGGAAGAAGCATGAAATCAATGCCAAAGCAGTAAATGTATTATTAGGTAGCATGTCTGAACCAGAATTTGCCAAAGTGATGCAGCTACATTCAGCAAAAGAAATATGGGACAAAATCATTCTGAGTTATGAAGGCTAGACACAAATAAAAAGTGCAAAACTCCAAACTCTTAAATTGAAGAAAATTCTGAAGATGCATAGTGATGAGAGTAAGCTATGCTTTTCTTCGTCTAGATGATATTGTAAACGGCACGAGGAAATTATGTGAAACCACAACTCGATACAACTTCCGTGGAAAAAGTCTTAAGATCATTGACTTCAAGATTTGACTCTAAAGTTTCAGCTATTGAAGAAAGGCAAGATCTGCAAACTCTTACTATTGTTCAATTACATGGTATTTTGACTGCTTTTGAAATGAGACAAGGAGGTACTTCTCAAATCAAAGAAGCTGCTTTTAAGGTGTCTGCAAAAGGAAAGGAAAAGGAAGTTGTCAAAGAAACCAGCTATATATTTGAAGAAGAAGAAGCGAATTTTGTGAGAAAACTCCAACTAGGTACTGGAAGATTCAAAGGTAAGCTTCCCTTCAAATGTTTTGAATGTGGAAAAGTTGGTCACTATGCTGCTAAATGTCCTTATAGAGAAAAACATGGTAAAGGGAAACAATTTGAGAAGAGAAAGAGTTATTATGCAAAAGAAGATGATGATGAAGTGTCCAGTGAAGATGAAGAAGATTCTGACCAAGATCTAAAAGTGCTCATGGCAAAGAAGAAAAAGGAGAAGGTTACTCAAGGAAAGGAGAAACCTCAAAAATCATGTATAGTAGAAATTAAAGAAGATGAAACAGGTATTGATCGTTGTTCTTGTATTTCACTTACATGTATATGCAAAGGCAAAGATAGTGAAAGTAACAGTATGGATCTAGAAGAAGCTGTCAAGATTAAAGTTGAAGATCAGCAAAAATCATCTAAAGAGAGTGAACGTCTAGAAGCAAATGATGAAAGTAATGATTGGTATCAATTTAAAAGGAAGGAATCTATCTACACAGATGTGATCTCTAGGATGAATGAAAAGATAGAAACACTAAATGGACAGATAGACAAGTATCAAGGATTGTACGCTTATGAAACCAATCAAGGGGAAAAACTTAAAGCAGAAATCATATCTCTACAAGCAAACCTTGAAGCATCAAGTAAGAATAATGAGGAACCTCTACAATCATTTGAAAAGGAAGGACTTGAAGTAGAAATAATCTCTCTCAAAGAAGATCTGGAAAAATCAAATAAGAAGAATGAAGAGCTATTACAAACTTGTGAAGAAAATGAAAATTGGTTGAAAGAAGAGATTCTAAATCTGAAGGATCAAGTAGAAGATGGAAGAAGGAAAGAAGAAAGCATGAAAAAGCAATGTCAAGCCTTGGAGGTTGAGGTAAACATTCTCAAAGGTAAATTAGAAGAAAGGTAAAAATTTTGAGGTTTCAAGATAGTACTAATATTTTGGACAATATTCTCGAGTAATCAAAGGTCTCCTCGCTATCAAACTTGGTCTTGGTTTCCATGAAACTCGTTAAAGGTGAATCTAGCTCACAAGGAAGTGCCAAAAATTCAGAGGATGTCAATGCAAAACCTGATGTGTTGAAAGAAACAAAAGATCAACCAACAATCATGAATTCTCAAAGGAATTCATTCGAAAACATTGAATGTTTTAAATGTCATAATTATGGGCATGTTGCAGCAAATTGCAGGAGCAGATCATTTCAGCCTCAAACAAACAAATCCTACATAGAAAAGTACTCTGGTTTCTTCAGGAGATATTGTTTCTCATGTAACAAGTATGGACATAAAGCAGCTGATTGTAATAGAAGGAAGAATAGAAAAGCTCAGTATGATTCTTATGTTGATTTCTCTGGCCACATGAGATGTTATGCTTGTAACAAGTATGGACATGTAGAAAAAGAATGCAGGATGAACAGATCTGGGAAAGTGGACAATTTTCAGCACACAGTTGGAAAGCTCAAGCAAATTTGGAAAAAGAAGGAGGACCGATCAGAAACGCAGGGAATTCAGACCCTACTGCAAACCATCCGCTCCGGAAGCTTACTCGATTGACCCAGAATGTGGGATACATTATGAGTTTTAGTAATGTATCGTCACAAAGGGAGCAATGAATGATGTCTCTCATGGTTGATTTGATTATTATGGTTATGTTTACTTCTGACAGCGCATCTGATGTGGAAAGGACAGGTACAAGAGGTACAAGCTCAGGAGGAAATGAAGGAAGATGAAATTTTTATATGCTTCACTTTCCATACGCGGGTTATATTAACCAAAGTCACGTATACATGCGAGTTTCATCAGACACATACGCGTATGCATTGATGATAAAAGAATTTATCTGATAACTGAAGATCTGGAGCAGAGGTCCAGGGGGAGCATCAGTCTGATTGTTAATAACTGTATTATTGTCTCATTATCAGCTTATTTTCTCAGTTCTAAACAATGATGATATGATACATGGGTTCTTCTGTTGAAGATTATGGTTGAAGCCTGGTTGTTTTATGATGAAGAGCTTTCGTTGTTGAGATGAAAGTCTTATAATTCAGAGATTAGGACAAATCATGCAGAGATTGTTGCCGATGACTTGCCGTTGAGGTTGAAGATGTTTCGCATTGCACAAGCTAAGGAAGAGCACTGGTTTAGGGGGAGTAGCAGGTTGATGATTGTATTGTTGGCAATATGATTGCTTATTCTTTGGTTTTTGTGATACTCATACTCAAATGATGATGACTTGGTACATTGTTTATTATGATGAGATTTTGAGCCTTGGTTGCTGATAAGTATCTTTTGTACTCACACATGGATGGTGACCGACTCATTCGATTCGGTAACAATTGGCTTTTTAATGTGTTACTATGGTTGAGAGATCTTTTGCCTTCATATGTTACTTCATGTTAAATCTTGAAGATCATGGTGATGTTCGACCACATGGATGATTGCTTGACACCTATGTGAAGATGTTGTTCTGATATGAGAATCTTTCTTGGAAATATTGTATTGATGCTGCAAAGAATCTGAAGGCTTAGTTACTATTGTGCTGATGCTACAACTGTTGGATGACACTTGAAAACACAACTACACTATTCTATCTATCTGTAGTCCAGGGAAGCATTCAAATGTCTCAGAAAGAAGCTGAACACTGTCTTTGCCTTACAAAGAATTAGATCTGGTTGAAATTTAGAAGATGTCTTGGGATACGCGGGTTTCCTTAAACACAGTCGCGTATGTACGCGAATTCCTGCACAGAAAACCGCGTATGGTTGGTTGCTGGAAATTTTTGATGGATTCAGCAGTCAAAGACACCGCAAGGCTGATTTGGTACCCTCTCGACATCGTTTGGTATCTTCCGGTGGTGTTCCGCTCATAATTGCTTTCTAATGTTTCGTTGAAGATGCTTCGACTATTTGTTGGTGGGAAGTTTTCAGACATACAAACTAAGGGGGAGCCTTACTTCTTGGACGATTGCTTGCTGTACGTATTCGGAGCATTAGCGTTGCCGAGTATAATGCATTGCCGGCATTATGGTGGTTCTGACATATGATCTCTTGAGGCCTTTTGGTATTAATTATGAAAATTCACATTTGTACTTTGATGTAAAGGTCTGGTTGAGACCCATGTTGTAAAATTGTAATATTCAGTCATGTAAGGACTTGTCAATTTGTAAACCCACTTGGTTGGGTAGCTGAGTCATTTTTGTAAACCCACTTGTTTGGGTAGCTGAGTCAAATTTGTAAACCCACTTGGTTGGGTACTTGAGTCTCATATGTAAATCCACTTGGTTGGATATTTGATGTAAGTATGAGTCATTGGTGATAGGAAGATCATAGAGTCATGTACTTCATTGAAAATATGTTTAAGATTCAACATGAACTCGTGGGGAGCTTGGCCACTCGTATACATCAGATCTGCAGAACGCTTCTTCTACATGAGGAGAAAAGGGGGTGAGTGTGTTGGTTTTGATCTCCGTCGGTTTTGCCCTTTGCCCTTGATGTCAAAGGGGGAGAGTGACATGGTGTTTGAATGGTGTCAAAAATGGAGAGAGTGACATGGAAAATGGGGAGAATGACATGGTGTCATTGTTTTCTTAATGTACCTATCTGTTGTGATGATCAAACACCATCATGGTTGCCATCAAGTCCAAAGGGGGAGATTGTTGGCAATATGATGCAGAGTGTTGTCCTTGATGGCAACCCACTGAATGAAGATGAAGACATGAGAATGTTGGCAGGTGTTGTCCTTGATGGCAATCCACCTGATGAAGTTATTCTTGACCTGATGGACTTGGTAAATAATGTAAATCTGATATGAAATGATGTGATATGATGCTAAGAGTTGTCCTTGAAAGGCAACCCACTTGATGAAGATGATGACAATCCACTTGATGAAGTTGTGCTTGCTAGAATATGTTCTTGATGAGCTAAATATGATGTATCTACAGTGTGTACAGAAGGCAGTGAAGAAAAGAAGTCAGCATGTGCTAAATCTTGATGAAAAGAGTATGTCTCTATGTATACGCGGATCTGTCTAAGGGAAGTCGCGTATGCACGCGGAAAGGAACGTTCCAAGTCGCGTATGGGTAAAAGCGCTCAAAAGTGCAAATCCAGGGGTAACCACCATGGTATTGACCCATTGTATTGGGTAATGATCCGCCTAATTGACCCCGTCCGTAGTTTTGGGCTCATGGTATTGCTTTGGCCCATGGTATTGAAAAAGGGGCTCATGCATTGAAAAAGGGTAAAACCTATACAAGGAGAAGAAATCTACTAGAAAAACATGAGTGTGGGTGCAAGATGTCTCTATTTTCGAATGAATACTTCTCTCTGAAGTATATCTGAATGGAAAGGGTTGCACTTGAATGATAAATCTCAATGTATGATGCACCAATGATGAAGAAGGGGATCTAGATCTGAATTGCTCTTGTATTTGCTAGATCTGATTATGGAAGGCTTAGATCTGTGATGAGGCGAGCATCTAGGCGAACATCTGTCTAAAGCAAAAGGGTAGATCTGAACTGAATATCTGATCTGATGAAGTATGCTGCTCCGTAATGATTGAAGATCTATACGCTACTTCGCCGCGTAGGAAGCGCGTATATACGCGGCTTCAGTGAAGAGAAAGTGCGTATGCGCAATGAAATATACACTGGGGTATACGTCGGTTTGTGTACCAAGCGTGTATACACGTTAAATACCGCAAAGGGAAGCACGCATGCAAACTAGGGTTTGCTGAAGCAAGGGGTATGAAATATCTGAGCTGTTCTGCTGTGTTTATGCTATCTGATCTGTGTTGATATGTATCTGTTGATGATGTATGGTTGTGCTTAAAAGCATGGAAAGGGTCCAGTATGAAAATATGATGAAATGTGGCCTGCAAGTGGTGTTCTATTGAAGTTGTTGGATCCAGTGTGAAAATTGATGAAACGTGGTCCAAGGTGGTGTTGAAGGTTGTAGCCTTCAGTCAGGGGGTCGTAGCTCCCTTCCAGGTGAGGCTGGTAAACGAGATCAGGGGGTCGTAGCTCCCTTCCAGGAGAGGCTGGTAAACGAGTCAGGGGGTTGGAGCTCCCTTCCAGGAGAGGCTGGTAAACGAGCGCAGGTGGGTGCCTGCGTGTTGGTCAAGTCTGTGCCAGCACATATGTTGTAAGATGTTTTCTCTATAATAAAATATTGAAGGCTGAGCAACTGCAGCGGTGGTTTTCTCCCGACTTGGGTTTCCACCTAAAAAATCCTGGTGTTCATGTGTGATGCTTTGTGTGATGGTTTATTCTGTTCTTACTGCACATGTTTACTGTTTATAGAACATCTAATGAATGAATGATGAAATGATATAAGTGAAGAACTAATGGCATAATTAGATCTCTGTGTATACGCGAGTTTTATGAAGGATATCCGCGTGTATACGCTAGTTGGATTCATAAAAGTAGCGTATGGGTTTTAAAGGAATGAAAAATTAAAAAGTTTTGAATATGCAGTAAATACTGATTCACTCCCCCCCCCCCCCCCCTCTCAGTATTTTTCCCAACAGCTCCTATACTAATAGGTGTCATATATCATGATTGACTTGATCGGATATGTAATATGTTCATACCTTTCCTTGTTGTAAAGGTTTTCCATATTGTAAAAAAAAATCAAAAAAATTTAAAAATGTAAAGAGGGTATACCCTAAAAGAAAAATCAAAGGGTAAAAAGAATAAAATGGCCAAAAAAAGTGAAAGAAAATGAACCCCACCAAAATAAAGGCCAAGGAAAGTGTGCAAGTCTAAATGCCACTAATTTTTTGTCTTATGTAAATAAACAAATTGTGTGCAACTTGTATCTTATGCCACAATCGATGAACAATCAAACAATTTAAGCTTGGCTTCTTCATATTTGAATTTTATGTTTCAGAGATAGAGAATAAAATCTGACCAAACTGTTTAATCTTGGCAGATAAGTAGATAGGTAGAGTAAATAAAAGGAGCTCAACAGCTTAATCTGAGCCCTTGGATGTAATAAGGTTAGACTTAGATAGATTTTTACATGTAAAAGAAAAGAAAGTGTGATAAGGGTTTGCCAGTCTAAGTGCACCCTAATAAAGAAGAAAAAATGCTAGGTTAAAGTAGGTAGGGTAGGTAGATGATGTTGCAGAATTACATGTGATGGATAATGACTCTAAATGTGTTAATCTTTACTTTCATCACAAGTGCAAGGCATATATTACACTGGAAGAATTTTAAGCAAAACAAAGTCAAATGATTAACTTCCCTTCTCATTTTTCCCTAAAATTTCACTAATTTCCCCTAAGTACTAAGGCATTTGAAAATTAGAGGGGCTCAAGGCATTTCCTTGACTTTGGGAGGGACCGGACCCTCGGCCCAATAATTTAAAAAGAATAAGTACTTAAAACCATCCATAAGCCATTCATTTTACTTCCAAAATTCTTTTCCTAAGTAAAATCCTTTTTTCTTAATAAAATTATGCAATATTCCATAAAAAACCCTTTTTCATTCCAGCATAAGTTAAATACATATTCCTAATATTTTTATACTTAGCATTTTTCATTCATTTTCACATATTAACTTTTAACTTTATTATTTAATTCCTTATATAAATCAACTCGTTCCCATATTATTATAATCCCCAAATATTATATATCCCACTCCTAGGTTAAAATATAACCATAATATTGTGTAAATCAGATTAATTAGTTAAATTTGTAGCTAATTAAGAGTCTCGACTCCCTGCCACATTAAAAAAGGATTAATTAACCCTCACGGTTAATTAAGAACTTACCTGACCAATCATACTCCTCCCGATATGATTAAATCATATTTAATTATGTTAGGCCCACCCTTTTAAACACCTCGTCATCTTACCTCCCTGATAGTCGTCCAATCAACCCCTTCACATGCAATGGTTGTCGTCCATATCGCAGCACCCCCCATGACCGAACGATATCGCGCAATAGTTTTCTAAACAGTTCCTCGCCACGCATCACAAGATGTATGGAATCGCTGGCTCTCGGCTGAAAATCGCATGTCCCCAAAAGTGGTGCAATTGATACTACTTACCACCCTCCGCATACGACAAACCCTTTCCCGCATATGTCATCTGCCCAAAAAATAAAACCCCACCAACTTTGACTTTATGAATAAAACAAACAAACGCGTGTCATTTTCATTATTCTGTGTTGCGACTAGTGTTCCCATGCAAAGAACGTCAAAGCCAACTGTCGAAGATTTCCAACGACCACCTTGCTAAAAAACTTGCAGACAACCAGGCCAGTTCATCGACAAGTTCATCAATAGAAAAAGTGTTTCCTACAGGAAAAATTCTTCATGACAGTCTGGAAAATTTGTTTTATCTTGAATATGAGGTAAAGCACTTATTTCCAATTCAACCTACTTTTTTCATATATACAGAAACTGATGAGACCCCGAGAAAGCTTCAAAGAACTAGAATACCAGAAGCACAATGGTGGGAAGACATGTTGGATATTCTGTAAAAATATCCTTGGATGAATTTTGACTATTTACTACAGTAAGTAAGTAAGAAATGGTAAAAAGGATAAACAGAGATCAAACAGGTCAAAGTGTATCAGTACAGGTAAAGAGTATCAGTAAAAACAGAGCAGCCAGCACAGAGTTACCAAAGACAACAGCAGCAAGCCAAATCATAGGGCCTGCTTCCAGCACATTCATTAAAAAAAAGGAACAGCACAACATCAGTTACCTTTTCTCTTATCTACGAAACCATCTGTCTTTATTTTTCTTGTAACGTATTCATTAGTCATCCTAAAATACATCTCACTCTGTTAGGAGATATTTCTCATAATTTTTTGTATAAATACTCCCTCAATTAGAGTATTGAGGGGGTGAATTCTTAGACTTTGCTGTCATACTAATTATTTTGGAATAAAGTGATGTTGGACAAATTTCGCATGGCTAGCTGGATAAAGAAGTGATGCAAAGGACTTTTCACAGGGTTCTTGAGTCAAACAACGGATCAATAAGTCATCTATCTCTTATGTTTTAAAGTTTTATACTTGTTTATTATATCATCTATGTTTCACATCTGAATGATAAATGAAAAAGAATAATTCAGAAAGTTCTTAAGTGCAATCTGTTTTCAATCGTTGTTATTCTTAATGTTTTCCTCTGAACTAGTATGAACATTGAATTCTTAATTGCTCCTGTTTCCTAGTTTATTCATTTTGATTATATGGTAAATAAATCTTAATTGATATTTATTAATAGTCATTCAAGTTCCCTCTTTCGAATATGTTGAAGGATTCTTAATTTCCCTTCACCCATTTCGAGTCCATTCCATTCATTTAGATCTTTAATTGTTTCCTATTTGATTACCTTTCCCTATGAAACAATCCCTTCTTAAGAAACCAAATCCAATTAAGCTATCTTCTTTGAATCCATTAGCCCAATGGCCTAAACTATTCATTCTTACCCCTCTGCTATTGAATTTCATCACCCAAACACAATAAAAATCCCTAAACTTTCATAACTAGCCTAATATATTTCAAAAACAAAGCTAAAAATTAAAGAGAGAGCCCTCTCTGGGTACATATTGGCTAGATTTTGTACCTAAAATTTGGTTTGTGGTTACCTCGGACCCCTTTCCTCTTCCCAACAACTTCAAGGAAAATCTGAGTGAGAACACAACCTATTCCAAAGAAGAAAACTACTACTCTGAATACCAAAGACAAGACTCCGGCAAAGAAAACTTCTTCCTTACCCACTTAGAATCAACCATCATCTCCCAATCCTCCCACATCATCATCTAAGACTCTGGTGGTAACAGATCCGATGGATTATAATATTGTTGAGGACATGAAAAAAACTAGAGTGAATATCTCATTACATGAACTCAGAAAACTTAAACATCAACAAAAGCTGCTATTAAAAGAGTTAAATGCTACACCTATTACTCCTCTAACAAGCGGTGTAGTAGCTAAAGCAGCTAAAGGGACTGGTAAGCCACCAGAAAAAGTAGATGCAACAGACACTGCTATTATTGGAGAAATATCAAATTCTCAGACAGGTCCATTTCTGTTGACTTATGAAATATACAATAAGAATTTGCATAATTGTTTAATTGATTCTGGAGCATCTTCTAATATAATGCCTACTTCAGTCTGTGCTAAATTGAATATCGAACCACAGAAGTCTGTTGTTCACATTGAACAATTGGATTGCTCTAAAGTTCAAGAAATCAATTGTAGGAGAAATCAATTTAGTTACCATTAGACTAGCTTTCGATCCTAGGATTGTCCAAAGAATTGATATTCTAATTGCAGATATTCCTGAATTCTATGGGTTAGTCTTAAGCAAAGACTGGTATGCAAAACTTAATGGCTATATCATAACCGATTTTTCACATATGTGGCTTCCCTACAAAGAGAAACCAAATCAAATCAAAGTCGAGCGAGAAAAACATATGACGCATACTGTAACTGAATTTGAACAACCAAACGAACTTGTAGCTTTCAACAACAATATTCTTGGAGGTTATTCTGCTGAGTCATTTCTTGGGAATTTTACTGCACCACAATCACCTTTTTCTGTAAATACTTTTGTTTCTCAAATTGAAAATTTTTCGCAATGTGATTCTTCTAGAATTGTTAATATTTTTGATTCTTTTGTAGATAAACCTATAGATAGAAATTTATTTTGGTCATTATATTTTGATGGATCAAAATCTAGTGATGGAGCAGGAGCAGGATGCATCCTAATTGATCCAGAAGGAGAGAAAAATATGCTATCATGTAGATTAGAATTTGAGTGCACTAATAATACTGCTGAATATGAAGCCTTGATTCAAGGGCTTTATAAGGCTATAGGGTTAAATGTAAAATACTTGAAATTATATGGAGATTCTGAAATTGTCATAATACAAGTAAGGAAGACCATCCATTGTCTTTCGGGACATCTCAAACATTATCAAACCCTAGTACATGACCTTACCACTCAATTTCTAGCATTTAATATCTCTTCTATTCCTAGAAATAAAAACACATCAGCTGACCTGTTAGCAAATTTTGTGTCCAAGATCCTCCCTGCTGAAGATTGCAGTCCTGATAGATTTTCAGTAGAATTGATTTTTCACCCATCTATTCCAGATAATATTACTAACTGGAGAGTATTCTACCATGATCAAGATATTTTGAATTTCTTAGCTTCTGAGAAATCATATGATGAAAAAATTATTGATGAAGACGATCATGATCTGCAAATTACTTCAAGAAATAATGAAAATCCTATTCCGAAATTTGTTGTTAAACTTGAAGATCTGTATGATATTAAAGACAGATTCAAGAAAGTTACTAATGCTAAAATTAAAAGTTCAACTTTGAAGTTTGAATTAGTGAATCTTGGCTCTGATTCTAAACCTCAGAATGTTAATCTAGGACTCAATTTAACTCCAGAAGAAAGATCTTCTTTTATTAAACTTCTGAGTAAATATAAAAATGTCTTCGCTTGGAGTTATGAGGACTTAAAGACTTATGATACTTCTGTAATTCAACAGAAAATTCCAATGCTATCTGATGTTAAGCTTGTTCAACAAAAGTTAAGAAAGATTCATCCAAATCTTGAGGATCAAATCAAAACAGAACTCAACAAACTTTTAAAAGCCAAAATCATTTTTCCTATAAGCCATTCCAATTGGGTTTCTAACATGGTACCTGTCAGGAAGAAAAATGGCGATATTAGAATCTGTATTGATTTCAGAAATTTAAATAAGGCATGTCAAAAAGACAATTTCCCATTTCCAACCATGGAGAAAATACTCCAAAAGGTAGCTGGTTCTGAACTAATGTCTTTCCTTGATGGATTTTCAGGCTATAATCAAATTTTAGTACATCCAGATGATAGGTTGAAAACCACTTTCAGAACCAAATGGGGAACTTATGGTTATCAGAAAATGCCTTTTGGTTTAGTAAATGCAGGAGCTACTTTCTAGAGAGCCATGGACATAGCATTTAAGGGTCTGATTAATAAATCAGTTATTTATCTTGATGACATAATAGTTTATTCAAAGAAAAGATCCAATCATCTACATGATATGAAACAAATATTTGAAAGATGTAGAAGGTTTGGTATTTCTTTAAACCCAAAGAAATCCTTCTTTGCTCTCGATGAAGGAAAACTCTTAGGGGTTTGTTGTGTCAAAATATGGTATATATATCGATCCTGACAGAGTTAAAGAAATTTCTGATACTTCTTTACCTCATAATAAAAATTCCATGCAATCATTTTTAGCACAAATTAATTTTGTAAAAAGATTCATTCCAGATTTTTCTCAAATTGTTTTACCTATGCAAAATATGATTAAAAAAAATTCAGTATTCAAATGGGGATATAAAGAAAAAGAAGCCTTTGATGCGATCAAGAAGGCAAATTATTGATGCACCTGCATTGAATACTCCCAAATTTTCTAAAGATTTTATTCTGTATACTTTGGAAACCGAAACATCCTATGCTATTGTTTTAACACAGCTTAATGATCAACAAATTGAAGCACCGTTTCTTTCTTCAGCTTGAATCTGCAAGGAGTTGAGCTGAATTATTTCGATGTAGAAAAACACACTTTCGCTGTAATTAATTCAATCAAACATTTTAGGCCTTTTCTCTTAAAAACACACACAAAAGTTACTATCCCATTCTCTACAGTAAGACAATTATTAATTCAAAGAGAAGTAGGAGAAAAAAGGGCTAATTGGGTGACAACTTTGCAAGAATATGATATTGATATTAAACCAGCAAAGATTGTTATAGGTCAAGGTTTTTGTGGATTATTAGCAGGAGCTCATAACATACCAGAAAATCAAGATCGATAAAATGATGTTCAAGTAAGTCAGATAAGTGTTACAGATTATGAATCTCAGTATGCTGATCTGACATTTTACTTGAAAAATAGGTATGCTCCTTCTAATCTCAGCTATAAGAATAAACGTGCTTTAATATTGAAGGCTACTAAATAAGAAATCATTGATGATGTGTTATTCAGAAAAAATTATGATTCAATCCTATTAAGATGTCTTGAAAAGACTGAAGCAAAAAAGGTATTGCAGGAATTACATGATGGACCAACAGGAGGTAATTTTGGAGGTGATACCACAGCTCAAAAAATCATCCATGCTGGATATTATTGGCCTACCATTTTCAAAGATACACATGATTATGTTAGGAAGTGCAAGATTTTCCAAACTGCTAGTGGAAGACAAAGGAAGCCAGCTTTTCCTTTGCAGCCAGTAAACATTGAACAACCATTTGAGCAATGGGGGATTGATATTATTGGTGAGATAGTACCTCATTCTTCCAAACAGCACAAATACATCCTCACAACAACATATTACTTCACAAAGTGGGTAGAAGCAATTCCTCTAAAGGTAGCCAACTCTGATGCAATTATTGATTTCATCGATCAATTCATCATTACCAGGTTTGGTGTACCTAACGCTCTGGTCTTTGACAATGCATCTTATTTTTCTAGTAATAGTATAGTGGAATTTTCAATTAAAAGAGGTTTTAAATTGAAATATTTAGCGAATTATTATCCATAAGGTAATGGTTTAGCTGAATCCACTACAAAAATCTCATCAAAATCATTAAAAGGACCATTGATCAAAATCAAAAGAATTGGCACAAGTCTTTAATCTTTGCATTATGGGCTAATCGTATTACTCTTAAAGCTTCTATAGGAACTTCACCTTTCAATTTATTTTATGGTAAAGAAGTTGTTATACCATCAAATATAGCTCTTCCATCATTAGCCCTAGTGCAATTCATTGAAGAAAATCCTTCTTCATCCATTCAGTTGAGATTTTATCAAATCCTTAAATTAGAAGAAGATAGAGAAAAATGAAAAGATATTCACGAAAAACATCAACAGCTTGTAAAATCTTCTTTTGATTCAAGTTCCACCGACTCAAAAAATTTGTCAATTGGTGATTTTGTTCTAAAATGGGATAAAGCACATGAAGAAAAAGGTAAGCATACCAAATTTTAGAAAATGTGGCTTGGACCATTTCATATTGCTGAAAAGATAGGCTCATATACATTCATACTCCAATATTTAACAAGAAAGAGAGAACCTCTTCCTATAAATGGGCTTGTCTAAAAGAAATTCTTTTCAGAAGGAGGTAACCCCTTCTTACTTGTACATATTCCTTTCTGCAATTTTTATTTGTTTTTGTAAATAAAGGTTGTTAATAGTCTTCGATTGACTTTTTACTATTAGAAAATTGTCTTGGAAAGAATGTTATAAATACTTATTTTGTGTAGATAAGAATTTTTATGGAAATGATTACAATTTTGGATAGTTTAAAATAAATTGTTAAACTTTGAAAATTTGTTCAAAACATTTACATGATATTTTGAAACTTTGAGGAAAATGTAAATCATTATAAGTTTATTAAGCAGAGAAAGGTTATCTTTAAAAGTAAAGACTTTTTCAAGCTTTAGCAAATAAAAAACTCTGAAAATTGTCATCCATTTATTCTTAAGGATACAACTATTTCACCCCATCCATTTTGGTTGTGAGTTTTTAGAATGTAATTCTCAGAAATTATATGACAAAGTTTAGGAGATAAGAGGTCTCATCACGAGCCGACTTACCATGATCATAAAAAGTGATAAAACTGACATTCCCAATACTGCATACCAAAACAGGGTAATGGCTTATAAAAGTAAAACAAGGGGTCTCATCATGAGCCAGCTTGTTTAGTTTAATTACAACTAGTGAATGGCATTGTTACTAACTGGCTACCAAACCAGAACAATGGCTCTTAAATTAAAAAATTAAATAAAAGACAAAAAACATGAGATAATATGTTTTATGAATTTATTTTTAAAGAGTCATAATATTAGTTGGATGGGATAATGAATGGTTGATGCTTAAAAGGAAACCCTGTAGAGACTATGAATGTTTGCTGGAAGCAGAGGCAATGCCTATGACAATAGAGTATATTACAAAAGCTAAACTTGAAGAAATCCACTTACTTTATTATTATCAACCAATCAAAGCTTGAGATAACCCAAAAATGTTTTTATCTTTGAGGAATTAGAAAGAAATTGTAAGTGATTTTTATTTCTTTTTCTTTTTTTTTGACAGAAACGGTTATGGAGTATTTATATTCATCTTGGCCTGAATGCCAAAAATCTGATTACATTGAGGATGTCTAAATCCTGTTGCATCTTACTGCTAAGAGTGAGAATGCAGCCAGAGCTTGCAGACTTCTTCCATGATAAGAAATCTATAAATTCGATTTCAGAGATTTTCCCCAACTTGAAGATACAAACAAATTTATTTAAGAGCAAGCAATAAAACATGACAGCAATCAGTTTATGGGATGGGTTCCCATGATTCTTCTTCATCTTTCATCTTGACCTTGGCAGAGAGGAGGGCAGCTTTGTTGGCTTCAATTTCCGCCTCTTTATTATGAGTTCTCAGCACATGGTAGTAATTCAACTTCTGAAAAGCGTTTTCCAAACCTTTAGTTCTGGATATCATCCTTGCTAGTTTGAGATCCAAGGCTGGGGAGTTGGAAACCATTGCGTTTATAATGATCTGGGAATCACCTATGACATTAGCTTCTCTTATATTTAATTCTTTGAGGATCTTGAGGCCTTGAAAGAGGGCCAAAGCCTCAGCTTGAATGCTGGATGAAAGTCCAAGCCCCCAAGCAAAGGTATGAATTTTTTCCCCAATTGGACTTACAACAACACTTCATGCACCAGCTTTTCCTGGGTTGCCCTTTGTTGCCCCATCAAAAAAGAGAGAGTGCCTTGAGTGCAATTTGAGCCAGTCTTGAAAGTCAGGTTCAGATTTCCTTATTTGGGAGTCTTTGAGAGGAGGGACGTTTCTAACTGCTGATTGAAATTGCAAGTTAAGGGATGATCCCCAAGCAATGTCCTGATGGCTAATATTGGAATCATATTTTATATCAGTCAAGCACTCCTTTAAATGACATTTTATCTTGATTTCTAAGACCTTGTGATTCTGTTTAATATTTCTGAAAATTCTTCTGTTTTGTTCTAGCCAGATCTGCCAACAAATAACCTTTGGAAGGACAGCCCATGTAGATTTGATTATCTGGTTTTTAGGAGGAGGGTCAGGATATCTATTTACCCAATTAGAAAAGAGATCAGCAGTGGAACAAGGAAGCAAAAAATTAGGATCCAAATTGTGGATAAAGGAGAAACAAATCTGCTTAGAGAAATTGCATTCAAGGATTAAATGGACTGTTGTCTCTGCATTTTCGTTACACAGCGAGCAGATGGAGGGACCGTAGAACCCTTTTCTCTGCAGGATGTCATACGTTAGGATCTTTCCATGGCAGAGAAGCCAAGCAAAGAAGTTGACTTTGGGCCATGAAGGAAAACGCCAGACCCCCTGCCAAGGTGCAGAGTCAGGGAGGACGTATGGCCTCTCTTTCAGCTTGGCATATCCCATGAAGCCAACGTAACCTTTGGCATTCGGCCCCCAGCCTTTCGTATCTCTTTTCCTCATGAGCGTGGGCGCCAAGCCATGAAGGAGGTCAATCAGCGTGGACCATTCGTTGGTCAGATGAGCCAGCACCTCAATACATTTTCAACCTGCCCAGACAGAATCGCTCCAAAGAGAAAGATCCCACAACGAACACAGCCCCTCTCTATCCATCTAGCATCGCAGCGCTCTAATGGAGGCTCTGTCTTCAATTGGGTCCTTATTCATGATTTTATCAGTCCAGATATTGATCTTTTTGTCGTTTCCTGGTATCCAATAGGAGTGCGCATTGATTAAGGGAGTAGCTTTAGCATACAGTTTGAAAAAAGACGAGTTAGGCAAATGGGTTACATTGTCTAAACAAGTAGAACGAGGAACTCTGAAATACTTTTTCCAGAGAGCCAATTGGGTCGAGCCAAGCTTGGGCGCAATGATCCTCCAAATAATCTTAACTGCCATGGCCACGTTTTGCTGACAGATATTTTTGAAATTCAAACCACCCTCCCACAGTGGCTTGGAGATGGTTTCCCAGCTGATAAGAGGAATATTGTTTTCATTTTGTTTACCTCCCTTCCAAAAAAACCTCCGCATGAACGCTTCCATTTTTTTTAATATGCCTGCCAGAGTGAGAAGCACAACAAATTGAAATAGAGGAAGGCTGGTGAGCACTGATTTAATAAGGACAGATTTGCTAGCAGTGTTAAGCCAGGAGAAGCCCCAGGCTTGGATCCTAGTCTTGAATTTTTCAAGCTGAGGAAGCCAGTCTTTGCTTGTCGATCTCTTATGAAAAACAGGAAGGCCCAAATATTTGAAGGAGGTCCAAGTGGAGGAGGCTGCAAACCCCAAACATCTAGAAATAGCGGAGAGCAATCTGGGCGAAGTGTTCCAGCTGAATATATGGAATTTGTTCATATTTACAACGCTGCCTGAGGCTTCACTGAAATCATCCAAAACTGCTTTAAATTTAGAGGCAGAGGAGAGAGAGGCAGCTCCCAAAAACAGAGTGTCATCCGCAAATAGGGCGTGGTTTATGTTTTTGATACCTCTTGCAATACACAGTCCATTGATATCTTGATCTTGCATCTTTTTGTCTAACAGGAAGCTGAGGACAGAGGCTTGGATGCCACAAAGAAAAGGGGAAAGAGGACACCCCTGTCTTAGCCCTCTTGAGGCTTTGAAGAAATCAATGGCTCTACCATTTACAAGAGGAGCAATCCATGGCTCTGAGATGCCTGCCCGGATCCATTTGATGAAATTTGCTCCAAAACCAAACTTGCTCATGACTTTTAAAAGAAAGCTATGATTTACTCGGTTAAAAGCATTTGCTAAATCAAGTTTAATCACCATACCTTGTTCTTTTCGAAGAAGACTTGAGTGAATTGCCTCTTGAACAAGGGTAAAGTTGTCCATGACCTGCCTTCCTTGGATGAAGCCTCCTTGATTCTCCGGAATTATTTTAGGAAGAATGAGCTTCAGCCTATTTGCAATTACTTTAGTGATTAACTTGTACCCAGTATTGCATAAGGAAATTGGGCGGAATCTGCTGAAATTGTTGGCGCCTTTTTCCTTTGGAATGAGGGCTAGGAAAGTGGAGTTTGTGCTGCCTCCTATTTTCTGAGTATTTTGAGACTTTTGAACCATTTTGAGCGGATCCTTTTCAACAATCGACCAACAAACTTGAAGAAATCTGGCAGAAAAGCCATCCGGCCCAGGGGCCTTATCCGGATCCATATCCAAAAGGGCCTTTTTGACTTCGTCTTTGGTGACTTTGGCCTCAAGGATCTCATTCATACGAGGAGAAATTGTAGAAGGAATAATGTCTAGCAGATCTGAATATTGGTCTGGGTCCTTATCCTCGCTATACAAGTTTTGAAAGTGAGAAGAGGCTGCTTTTTTGATGTCTTCAAAATCCTTGTAGGTGACGTTATCCTCCTTAATCTTAGAAATGGTGTTGAAGCATTTCCTGGCCTGGGCTTGTTTGTGGAAAAAAGCAGAATTCCTGTCCCCTGCTTTGAGCTAGAGATTTCGAGATTTTAATCTCCAGAATTCTTGTTCAGCTAGGTAGGCCTTATGAAAGCGATGTTGCAAATGAGCCTCTTGGTCTAACAGCTCCTCTATGACTATAGTGTGCTCCATATGAGTTTGATGAGAGGCAAGAGAGACTTTAATGGCTTTTCTTTCAGTAGCTGGGTTGGACATGGTTTTGACCCATCGTTTTATATCGCCTTTTACCCTTCTAAGTTTTTCCTCCTAGATATAGAAAGGAGATCCATTGCCAGGCTGACTCCAAAAATCCTTGACTATTTGCATGAAGTCTGGTTCCTTGACCCAGAGGGGACTAAATATAAAAGGAATAGGACCCAGATCTAGATGGGCCAGGAGCTCAAGCTTTATAGGCTTATGGTCTGAGATGCTGTTAGCAAGGATGTGCATTCTGGGTTCTAAACCTAGTAACAGATAGGAGCTTTGAATGAAAAATCTATCTAATCTGGCAGCAATGTGACCAGGGCCCACACTTTTGTTAGACCAAGAAAACTTACCGGAAGAGGGTTTGATATCCAGCAAGTCCCAGTCTTGCAATAGATCCTCCGCCCATTCCCTTGTCGGATCTCAGACAACGCTGCCTCCTCTTTTTTCGGACGAGTGGAGAGTGAGATTGAGATCTCCGGCAATAATTATATTTTCCAGATTTGTCAAGTCTTCTTGGTACCTTATAGAATCCCAACAATCCTTTTTTTCCCCGACATTGACTGGATAGTATACATTGAAGAGGAAAAATATTTCCTTAGTATCCAGATTCTGCATTTTCAACAGCAACTAGTGAGTATTACTAGCCTCAAAGGTGACTGCAAATTTTCTAGGGTTCCATAGAGTGCCAATCCCTCCCGATGCGCCCCGGGCAGAGATTGCTCTTGCTTCACTCTTGAACCAAAGTTTCTTGCTTGCTTGCAGGAAGACTACATCTTCTAGCTTAGTCTCCTGGACGAGAAGTATGTCTGGAGTTTCTATTCTTATTAAGCTTCTCATGGCTTCTTCCTTAACTTTACTCCCCATACCTCTACAATTCCAGGAGATGACCTTCAATATTTATATTTCTGGTGGGCTCCCTTGGAGCCTTGGTGCTGATTTTTCGACATCCTAGACTTTGAGGCTAGCATTTTTTCCAGAGTTGGCTGGCTGCCCTGTAGCTTATATTTATAAGTCTCCTGCTCTCTTTTTTCCTTATCAGTTTTGCGGCCTCTTGTAGATCTTCGTATTGAGGTTTGGA
This sequence comes from Pinus albicaulis, assembly GCA_034641835.2. Classification (NCBI taxonomy): domain Eukaryota; kingdom Viridiplantae; phylum Streptophyta; class Pinopsida; order Pinales; family Pinaceae; genus Pinus; species Pinus albicaulis. Next base: position 154,102,984 of record CM076576.1, on the reverse strand, counting down.
TTCTCCTATTTCTCCTTCCTCCTCTGACTCGTCCGTTTCCTGCTATTCTTCCTCATCTTCTAAAGTCATACCTTTGGGATCTTCAACACTTGTTCCTTTGAGAGAGGCTGAGGGAGTACCTATGCTTGGAGAAGCTGGATTTTGGGTCTCGGTTTTCTGAACAGCTTCTGTCTGCTGGCTTAGTGGATCAAATTTGTTTTATTGTGCCTTTTTGGGAGGGGGGCATTGAACATTAGCCTGTAGAGGGCCTTTTCCGGAGGGTCCTCCTGGTTTTTGCCCTTTGTGATTGGTTTTTGCTCGCTTGACTTGGTTCCAACCCTCTTCAATCCCTTTCTCTGGCTCTGCGTTGGACGGACAGTTTCTAGCAAAATGTCCATGAACATGGCATTTCCTAAATTTGAACGACAGTTGCTCATAGTCCAAGATCTGCACATGAGACCAGCTGCCGACTTTGATTTTGATAGCCTCTGGAAGACCCACCTCTAGATCTACTTCTACGCAGATCCTGTCACAGTCGTACTGGTCTTTGTTGTTTGCCCGATCTATAAATTTCCCGAGAGTGTTGCCAATGTGTTTCAAGGAATCCCAGTTCCAGCAGTGAACTGGTAGATTAGGAAGACAAACCCACACCAGGACAGCCTTGGGAACATCGACAGCCGGATCAAAGTCCGGAGTCCATTTTTTCAGATAGAGGCCTTGAGAACCCATGAAATACAACCCATTTTGAAAGATCAAATCTTTGTCTTCTTTGGAGGAAAATTCAAAGAGGAAGTACCCTCGCCCCAGAAAGTAAGAGGTGACATTTTCCTTGATAAGAGGAGCCTAGTTCCTGTTAACCCATTGCTCAGTAGTTTTCGGAGAAGATCACAGTCCCGTGAATTTTCCAATGAGACCACGATCAGCCAAAGATAAAGCTACTTGAATGGGGGCCTCCGGAGGCAAAGAGATCTCAGGAATTTCATCAAGCTTCTTAACAAATTTGGATGCTTCGCTTCTTTTCTTCTGAGGCAAACCGACAAGAAGCTGGTTGAAAGCGTCGATGGCAAGAGAAGAAGGCAGATCCTTAGAAGGACCTAGCATATCCATAGGGAAGGCTTGAGGCCGGACGCCGCAGGGGCAGCCACGCAGCAGAAACCCTAGCAAAACTCAGAACGCGTAGAGATTTTTTTTAAGCGACAAAGATCCCATTTTCACTAGAAATTTTTGGACGAAATTGATTTTTGTTTCTTTTTCATAGTTAGATTTTATTTAAATTATCCGAAGGTAGTTTTCATTATCTTTAGAAAATTTTACTTACTATAAATATAGTGTTCATTTTATTTTTTCAGAGATAACTGTTTCTTCCAGTGAATCGCCAATTGTTGTATTGTACAACAACCCTCCCCATTTCTAAATTTTTAGAATAAATTTCATATTAGAAGTAGGTATCCTTTTTCTCTTTCCTTCTATATAGAAATAAAATATTTAGAAACAATCCGATCATTTTTATTAGGAATAAGAAGTTCATTGATAAAAGGACATATTGCATATTTTTATTTACAAGTGTGTATAAACAAATACAACCTTAAAAACTTTCCAATCCGATGAGATAAAAAACTTTTATCATATCAAAATATTACATAAAGTTTTTATATTTAACAATATTTGATGTGTACAGTAATCGCAAATCGGAAATCGGAGAGATCTTTAAGTTCTATATTCACTTTGTAAAACTCCGATGCGATGGAACTCAATCGCAATCAAATTTCGAAGAATTAAACATTATATTCATTTGATTGAAAGATTCTGACGCGGCGGACCCCACCTCATCGCAATCGGATTATCGGAGAAACTCTTTAACGATCCAGTCCATTTGAAAATCCCTGATGCAATCTTCGCAATCGGAATTCGGCATAAATCATATTATGTTATTTCATTTACCTTTAAAGATTCATGATGCGATTATTACTTAATATTCATATATTATTTATTCATCGCATCCCAAGGATTTAAAAGGTAATATTTTTACACTTATTTCAAAATATGCCGATCTATGATTGTACGTTTACCATTAATTGAAAATCAAAAAAATAATAACGATTTATTTTGTTTTGAATGCATGAGTGTGACTCCCTAGGAGGGCATTTAAGTTTTAACCACGGAGATAATAAATGCAAATCAACGAATAAATCATTTTGTGTAGCTGTTTTCATTATTGCATTTTCACCTCGGCTGAAAGCTTTTATTTGTTGCAGAACAATAAAACGTCCAATTCCTTCATTCGAAGAACGAGGGAAATATTTCCTGATACCGAAATGTCGAAAAGATCAAGGAAATCAAAAGTTGTCATTACTGCAAAAGCTCCTATGTTTACCACGCCGCCTAAAGAGAAGCCAACAAAACTTAAGCTGGTTATAGATACCGCATGCCAGGGACTTGGTAAGATGACATGGGAAAATATATATAACTTGCTTGAAAAGGAAAACCCTAAAGTTGTTGAGGCCAAGGCAACAGTTCCTGATGAAGACGATTTAGACTCTGATTCCGAGACTCTTCTTAGTGTATTAGTGAACTCATTCCTGCACCGAATTGCAGCTCATGCAAACATTTTTCCATATTATGATGTTATTCGGTGGGTAATTGATAATGTGCCTATCCAAAACAGAACCTTTGTTTTAGCTTCTGGAGCAATATTTGGGTCATTCAAAGCAGAGGACATTAAAGCAATGTACCACCTTCTAGACCCGGAGGAAATATATAACAAAGATTTCATCAAGGAATTTGCTGTGAATCGTGAAAATCAGTCAGAGCCGATTAAAGAATGGAGAAAAGTTCCTGAAAATCATAGACACGAGGCATCAGGTATATACTCTGTGGAGTCTCCTTTGCCTCCATACCGTTATGCCGCAGCAATGATGTGAAAATTGTTTGGGAATGATAACCCAGCTAGGTTTTCTATACAAATGGTGCCATTAATACATTCTGCTATTAGTTCCAAGATAATGGACTGGGCTGTCATTCTTTCTGATAAGATAGCCAACAGGATTATTGAATATAGGAAAGACAGAAACTCAGGAAATACCACTCCTTTTTATTTTTGTGCTTATATCCTAGATTCCCTTTGTTTCAATTTTGAATTCCCCATATTAGGATGGAAATGGACCCCTAAAGATCCTATTCCTATTCATATATATCACAAGTTCTTGTGGAAGGGGCATTTCAAAAGCCATGTTTACAGAGTTTGTCACGTTTTTCTTATCCCGATTTATCAAATTGTTTTTGGCCGATTCCCTCCTATGTTTTCCGACAAAGCTAAAATTGATTTATCCTCAATTGGGGATTTCTTCGGAGAGGAAATATTTATATATATCAAAGTTTTTGGAAGTATTGTAGAACCAAACATTCCTCCTTTGTATGTTCCAGACAAACTGTTAGCATAGGAAATTTCGTATCACTTGACAGTAGAAGGCATATCTAGGACTTTGAAGAACAACAAGAAACTTATGTGGCCTACTTTTCCTTTTAAATGTGGTGACTATACTCTCAATAATTTTTTTCATGATGAAAAAGAAGTTGGTAAGCTAACCAATCTCAAGCTTTCAACAATCCCAGGGAGGAAATATGATCCAAGGAAGGTAGCATTTGATTTTACTACTTCTATTTCAATTTCTCGGTTCGAACATGAACCAGATATGTTTGATGATTTATTTGTTTCTGTAGATAATTTTTCCCAAGTTTTTGATTTGGCCAAGTCCAAATTTCAGGCCAAAGAAATGAATAAGTTTTTGTTATTTAGAAGCCAAAGGTTACTCAAAGTTCCACTGGATCAGTTGAGAGTTCCCATATAGGAGAATGAATCACAACAGAAGGAAACATAGAATACATATGGCAAAACAATAACAAAAACATCTTCCAGCAAAATCATCATACAGACTCAGAAATAAGTAACAGGAACTAATCATGTTTTACAAGAAGAAGATATTAGCAGCAAAGTTGATCCTGAAAAGAAAGAAACAACTGCTAAACTTGATGTACATATTAATCAGCAGTCTTCAGCCCAGAAAGGAAAAGAAAGCATAGGTATTGATGCCAACGTGCATACTGAAAAGGGAGGCACAAACAATAAGGCTACTGAATAGGCAGTAAAAGGAGATATAAACAATAATCTAGATTCTCAACTTGGAAGAGAGGAAGATTCTAAAAAGGTAGTTGAATCTACTAAACTTATAGTTTCTCCTCATTTTCTGAGCCAATATGAACAATTTGCCTAGAAAATAGGACAACGGAATAATCCCCAAGTTAATGAAGACCAGGATATAGAATTTATTCCCGAAAATACCACAGGTGAAATTATGTTGAAGATAGAAGAAATCCCTCCTCTAGATGTATTTTCCAGTCTTAAGCATAGGGCTATTGTGATAAAACAAAGGAAAAGGAGTAGAACTGATCAAGATGCACTTTTGACATCACAAGTGGAGTTTATGAATATTGTTTATAAAAATGCTGAGGTGAATCCATCTGAGGATCTCACAAAATTATCCCAATACGCACGTGCCTATAGTGCTGCAACTATAGACAAGGCCTTTGAAGTTACACAATTAATGAAACAAAAGGATTTGCAAATAACTATGTTGGAAGAACAAGTTACAGAGAACCAACAGAAAATTATGCAGTTAGAACAGCAATTGCAGGATGGAGAGCTCAAATCCAAATAGTTAGAAGAGTAGCTTGTCATTGAAAAGAAAAAGATCGATCAACAGACTTTAGAAAAACAACAACAACTAAATCAAGAGATAGCAAAATTACAAGCTCTTCTACAAAATGAGAAGACTTCAAAGATTGAGCAAGAGAAGATGTTTCAATCCAAATTGGACAAGTTTAAGAATTATCCTAATTTGGATCAATTCAAAAATAAATCCCTGGAGACAAACAAGTTATTGTCTCAGCAATTAAATAAATTTTGTCTAAAGATTGCAGAAGTAGAATCTTTCTGTGAAATTACATCTTCCTTAGTAGATGAAGGAGTTAGTCTTAAAATTGAATTTGATGAAGCTGATGAAAAAATTTATGAATTTATTTTATGCCAAGACTCAGAGTCAGGAAGAAAAGAAAACCTTCCCAGGATTATGGAGAGACATAAGGAAATTATTTATGCAGAATGGGAACAAAGTTTAATAAAAGCAGAAGGAGCTACATCCAGAGCTAAAAGTATGATGAAAAATGTAACACAGTTGGTGAATAATAGCCTATATGCAATCAATTTGATTTCTGATTGTACCCCTGGCAAGTTACCTAGGGTAAAATAAACTGATTATAGATGGAAACAAGAAATAACCAATAAAAATTAGAAAATTGGCAAACTGCAAGGAATATCATGGGATACGATGTGGACCTACCTTATCAAGCCTCTTATTTAGCAAACAACAATAAAATTTCTTGCAAATTCCATCGATCGCATTATTCCTGAATTCTTTGATGCCACATACACAAGGCAGATACACTCAAAGCTTATTCATCCAAAACAAGTGAAGGAAATTCTCAAAATCTTCCATCTAGGCACATCAAACACAACAGATAATCAATGAATTGGTTCACCTCAAGATCACATTTTTGTTTCTAGATTTTTTAATTTAGATAGATTGTAGGAATAGTTTTAGTTATTTTGTTTTATTAAGTACCTATTTAAACCCCTTTCATGCATTTAGAAAGGGGTCCTGAATTTGTAATATTTTGACTTGGAGATTACATTTCTGTACTCCATTGATTCTTATATTTTGATAAAGGATCACATTTGGTGATTCTGTGCAAAATTGCCTTTAAGAATTTCATTTCTGTATCTTGGAGTCTGTTTTACATTGAAGTTGTTGGATTTGGATATCGAATTGCATTGGAAAGTATCAAGATGGATATGATATTTCTATCTATTCACTGTTAATTTTCTTATGTTATGTGATATTCTCTTTTAAATTTCTATCATTTATGTATACTCGTTTTTACAATATTTCTTTATACATATCATTTCTGAATGTGTAGAAATATTTATCCTTTATAATATATGAAAATGACATATATATAATTATGAATGCAATATGTTATTATAACTCTATTTAATTTCTTAAACAGAGTTATCTTTATTTGTTACTGCATATTTCAATTACGCTATAATACATTTTCATGGTTATTGGTTAATTGAAACAGTTTAAAGTTGTATTCACATTTGATGCCCGGGTTAGTTTCAGAATTATTTTATCAGTTTTAAATTAGATTAGATAGTTTTATTTCAGTCATTTAGTCTCATTTTCCCTTCATCCAATCATTCCATTATCAACCCATTTAAATTACTAGGAAACTGGTCCTATCAATCCAGTCGGAGGCACCACACCAAACGGAAAAGGAGCTGTCCTAAGGTCCCGACTCGGTGGTTATCCCCCAATGTTTGAAGCAGGGGTTTTCAAGGCTTCAACAAGGAGGCACAAAACATCAAGGTGAAGTACCACAGGCGCACGCCTCAGTGGGTACAGCAGAATCACCAGCTGTGACCTCAGCTACATGCAAATCTATTACAGTTGAAAGACCCAAGATTGACTTGCCGAGTCACTGCATAAATGCCCAAATTCAATATATGAAAGATCATGCTCTTATAGGGAATTTCATTGGATTCTGGCCAACTGAAAAATCCCTACAGGGTTGGATTGCCACGAAATGGAAGCCCAAGGGTCATGTTACCCTGCAGCTAGGGCCAAAGGGTTTCTTCAATGTCGTCTTTAACTGCATAGAGGACCGAAACAGAGTGTTGGACGAGGGTCCGTATTTTTTCAACTCTGTTGGTTTATACCTAAGAGAATGGATTGAACGTTTCAACCCGGATAGGGAAAACTTCAATTGGGCTCCTGTTTGGATACGCTTGTATTCGTTGCCGCTCGAATACTAGGACGAAGAATCTCTCACTGCAATAGGCAAAGGGTTGGGAAAGTTCATGAAGATAGCAGAAGAGACATAGCTCCGAAGATACATATCCTATGCTCGAATATGTGTATACATGTACCTAGACAAAGCTCTTCCAGATGCGGTAAGTTTGTTCCACGATGAATTTGAATGGATCCAGCCCATTGATTATGAACATGTTCCTTTTCAATGTCGTAGGTGTCATGCCCATGGGCATCTCTTCAGAGACTGCCCGCTAAACAATGCTCCCAAGAACAAAGAGGCTGAAGACAAGCCTGAGGCAGATGGGTTCACCAAAGTCATTAATCCTAAAAGGTACAATAAGAAGCCTTCTTTAGCTGGCAAAAAACCCAACCCTCAGTCCAATACCCCCTCTACCATCAATATCTTTGATCTCTTATCGTAGCCTGAACTCTCAGCCATTAATCCTTCAGCCCCCTCTAACCCCTCATCCAAGCCTTCATCCTCCTCTGCCATCCCTGATATCTTGGTCCCCAAATCTAGCTCACAAGAACCAAATTCTAAGCCATCCATGGGACTTCAGCCTCCTCCAGAAACTGAACTTGTCATTTGGAAGCCAAACAACATGGATATAGATAGTCTTCTACTTGACCCTAACCTTGTCAACAAAGATAACCCAAAAAGTAGTCAGCCGAGCCACATGGATGAAGACCCCGAGAGCTTCGACCTGGGTGAGCTTGATATTCTGGGAATGGAGGACGCATGCAGATGAAAGGAATTTGATAAAATCAACCCCAGCCATATTGAAACCCTAGAAGTGGTCCTCTCCTACGCCCAACAACAAAAGGAATTGGCTATACAACCAGAAAGCCATTGGGATGGTCTAAAGATCATCAAGAAGTCCAAAAAAAGTGGAAGAAAACCAGATTGGCAACGCACCATCACCTTAGGGGAGATGCTGGTGCAGTTAGGAAGATAACCCAAGTTGACAAGGTTTTTCAAGCCACTGCCCAATAGTTCCTCATGAAGCTCATCTCATGGAACGTAAGAGGGCTAAATGGCCCTGGGAAATACAGGATGCTCAAAAACATGATTCAACAAGAAATACCACAAATTCTCTTTCTTCAAGAAACTAAATGCAATAGTTCAACTCTCGGTGCTATCCTAACTAAAGCATGGCCAAGGAGCCACTCCATAGCGATTGATTCCTCAGGCTTCTCGGGAGGCTTAGCTATAGTGTGGGAGACGCAAACGATCTCACTTAAAGACTATCATGCCTTGCATAACCTCATCGAGGAAACCTTCCATCTCGTGGGAATGGATACTCATGGGCACCTATCAAATGTCTACTTTCCTCAAGATACGACAAGCAAGAAGGTGCTCTTGGATACGATGGAGGATTTGAACTCCAAAAAAACTCACCCCCTATGGATAATAGGAGGGGACTTCAACATGATCACTAAGCTTGAAGAAAAAATAGGAGGACGACCAAGACTGGACCCTGAAAGTGCTCACTTCAAAGATTTCATCAATAGAAGCTGGCTTATAGATCTGCCTTTCTCTAATGGTATGTATACTTGGAACGACAAGAGAGATGGGCATCATCAAATAGCATCCAAGCTGGATCGATTCCTAATATCAGATAATACACATGGGGGGAGACATCTTCGCTTCCATCCTACCCATTGCAGGCTTGGATAATTGGCCTATCTCTCCTCAATGGCTGCAACCTTGTAATCTATCGAAGCGGCCCTTCAGGTTCGAAGATTTTTGGCTTGACCATCCCACCTTCAAAACTCTAGTCCACACAGCCTTGAAAATCTTTTTTCCTCTAATAGGCTCCAAAATGTATCAGTTTCAGCAAAAACTTCGATATCTCAAATCCCAAATCAAAGCTTGGAACCATTCCATATTTGGGAACATTCTCCAGGAGAAAAAAAGACTAGAACACAGTATGGCTGAGATTCAACAGGAAATCATCAACAATGGAAGAACATAACTCCTTATAGCTCAAGAAAAGAAACTACAGGAGCATCTTGATGAGAGAAGCAAACAAGAAGAAGTGTTATGGTGGAAAAATTCTAGAATCTGCTGGCTAAAGGAAGGTGAAAGAAACACAAAGTTCTTCCACCTCTCCACCATCCAAAGAAGAATAAACAATCGCATAGCCCATATCACAAATTAAAAATGAGATCGATTGGAAAACCATGAAGACATAGAACAAGTGCTCCTCGAGCACTTTAAGAATCTCCATCATGAACCTCCTATCAATTGACAACCTGCAATCAGCAAGATCATCCAGCATATTCCTAAACTCATAATGGAGGAGCATAACCAAATTCTATTGAGACCAATCACACTTCAGGAGGTTGAAACAGCCATGGCCCAATCCAAGAAAGGAAAAGCGCCAGGTCTGGATGGCTTCTCCTCAAATTTCTTCCACCATTTCTAGGATCTTGTTAAGCTAGAAGTTTGGCAACTAGTGGAGGAATCGAGATCTATGCACTGGCTACTCCCCTCTCTCAATGCTACCTTCATAGCTCTAGTACCAAAAGAATACCAGCGAAGTACACTGGACAAATTCTGCTCCATATCTCTGTGCAATGTTATCTACAAAGTTATCTCAAAAGTTACTGTTAATTGTCTCAAGTTTTTGCTCCCGTTACTCATATCGCCTAAACAAACTGGCTATGTGGAGGGTCGCCAAATTTCGGACGGGATCATCCTAACTCATGAAGTTATTCACTCGCTAAATATCAGCAAGAAGGCATGTATGCTTCTCAAAATTGATTTATCTAAGGCCTTTGATAAATTAAGTTGGAATTATATTCAACAGATCTTGGTCGTCTTCAGCTTTAGTCATATGTGGGTAAGGTGGGTTATGAGCCTCATCTCTTCCACCTTATCCTCCATCTTAGTCAATGGGATTCCCTCTCACCCGTTCACTCCTTCGAGAGGAATTAGGTATGGTGACCCTCTATCGCCCTTCCTCTTTGTCCTAATGGATGAAGGGCTTGGGCGTTTAATCCAAAATTATCTTCAAACTCAGAAATTGAAAGGTATCTCTCTCCACGGATCCTTCGCCACCTCCCATCAGTAATTCATGGATGATAACATGCTATTCACCCATCCCTTTGTGCAAGAATCCCATTCTTTCAAAGCCATCCTAAACCTCTTCTCTGAAGCCTCTGGAACCTCCATTAATAATGCCAAATCCCATATATACTTCTTCAATACCCCTGTTCCAATGCAAGCTAATATTGCTCGCATCCAAGGCTTCTCCATAGCCTTTCTCTGGGCTAAATATTTGGGAGCTCCCCTCATAGATTCTGCCATTAAGCACTCTTCCTGGAATCTACTCCTCGAAAAATTGGAAGCCCGCCTTTCCTCTTGGACCTACAGAGCCCTCAATATGGCAAGCCATTTAATCCTCATCAAAGCAACTCTGCAATCTATGCTTCTTTACCTTTTCTCGGTTCTTGCCGCACCAAAATGGGTTCTCAAATAGATAAAATGCTTGCAACACAATTTCCTTTGGGGCTCTTCAGGTCAAGATCGCAAATGGGCTCTAGTCAAATGGAGCGCGGTCTGTACCCCAAAATCCGCTGCAGGCCTTGGACTCAGAGATCCTTCTCACAGCAATGAAATCATGGGAGCGCGAATCTGGTGGAAATGGATGTCGTCTCCTCACACCCCTTGGGCCAAAATGTGGACTGCAAAATATGCTAGCAATAGACCTCCAGAGGACCTGATCAGGCTTTCCCCGGAAGACCCATGTTCGCTGATTTGGAACGCTGCCAAACAACACAGTGCACTGATTCAACATCACAGTTTTTGGGAGGTTCACAATGGAGGCACTGCTCGTTTTTTGGTAGACTCATGGAAAAAAAATCCCAAGATGACCGAAATTCTCAATCCTCACAATCTTGGATATTTGACCATAAATCTAGAAGACAAGGTAAATCAACACTGGCTCCCCATAAATGACAATGGGTTCAAGCAATGGAGGCACATTGACCAAGCTGCCCCCCGGGCACAGGTCGAGACTTGGAATGCACTCAATGCAGAACTAAATCAAAGGAAGATCAGATGCTCGGAGAAATCATACATCCTGAGATGGGGATACACTCCCAAAGGTATGTTTTCCACAAAAGAGGCATACACTTTGATGCACCCTACTCCTGATCCTCCTGATACTCTGTGGCAGCTCATTTGGTCTCCAATAATTTGGCCCAAAGTCTCCACTTTTCTATGGCTCCTCAGCCACAAAATGATCCTCACCTGGGACAACTTGATCAAACGGGGCTTCATAGGACCCTCTCGATATCCCAACTATAACCAAAGTAATGAGATAATTTAGCACCTAATGGTCTCTTTCACTCTTGAAAATACTCTCTAGGAAAAGATAAGCTTTCGCTTCCAAAGAAGTAAGACTACTGGGGACATTCTTAACACCATTCGCAATTGGCCTGAGTCTCCATACAACAATGTTCTTCTCAACACATTATGGTGACTCATTCCTGGTCTCCTCCTATGGTCTATCTGGAAAGAGAGAAACAAAAGAATATTTAGGAGTCAGAGCACAATGATGGAAGTAATATGGCGCATCCTCAGCAATAGTCTCCAGGAATCCCGGGCTTTCCATGCCTGGAAGGAAGAAGACCTACCCTCAAAGCCTTAGGAAAAAGCCATCTGCGAGAACTGGCAACTCACAATTACTCACAGCCCTACTAATAAAGCTACGAGCAATCTAAAGATTCCAAATCAATGGTATCCTCCCTCATCTGGGCTTATCAAACTAAATTTTGATGGCGCTTCTAAGGGGAATCCAAGACAAGACAGATTTGGGGGCATTTTCAGGGATTCAAGAGGCACTCCTCTAGAAATCTACTTCGGCTCTATTGGCTGGGACACCAACAACTCATTTGAGTTGGAAGGTTTGTGGTAGGGATTGTGTCTTGCTCAAAAAAATAACTACTTTCCCATTGTCATTGAAGGAGACTCACAGGTGTTAATCAATATGGCCAATAAACTTCTATGGGGAACCACTGCGGCCAAAGTTGTCACTAGTTGGAGACTATCAAAAAAAATTTGGAACGATGGCTCAAGATCCATAAGGTTGTCTCGTTTACTCATATTAAAAGAGATGGTAACAAAGTGGCTGATTTCCTAGCCAATGTGGGAGTGGAAGGAACATATACTCTCAAACATGGCCCCCTCAACATCCTCCATGAGAGTGCTCTTCTACAGGATTGCACCACTTTGGTGCACAAAGATATTGTAGTTCTGGATGCGGATGGTACATGCTCATGATGGGACACATGTACCAAGGCACGGTGCGTGGGGTGGCCATATAGCCTCCCACCTGTGCATTAAACTCCACATTTACTTTGCCAACCTGCTACTCATTAGCTCCATCACCTTGCCTCACCGCATTTGGTCTAGCCTACTCTACATTTTGTTTTTAATGGCACCGTCTCACCACCCCTTTGCTCATACCCATTCTACCTCTTGGTCTCACGCATTACAGAGCTGCTCCTGCCCTCCCGCTTGCGCCAAGACAGGTGCTTGCACGTAGACCGGGAGGCGATGTGTATTGCTCTGTTGTCTTGAAATGCTACCCGAATTCCATTCTTCTCAAAGTTCTTTCTGACCTAAGAAGTCTCAGTCCAGTTTGAAGCACGCTTAGTCTTTCTCTGCTACCCAATCTCCCTCTTGTATGCAATTCCGACCCTATAGCCTCAGCTCCACAAGTAGAATGTCTCGGCTTAGGCGTTGTATGCAAAGCTGACGAGGAAGTTGCAGGGGCCGGGTGGTCCGCGCCCACTCTTTCTCCAGCCCTGAACCCTCATCTGAAGACTTTTCTCAAGGGCACTATCCAGAAAAGCACAATGGTAGAGGAAGAGCTAGTAGCTCTAGTCCGGTGCATCCCTCCCACGTCACATCCCCTTCGCAGCCTCTCCATTCCTCGTCCCCCTCGCAACCTGTCCCTCATCCCCTCGTTTCCCCTATCACCCTTCGTCAAACCTCGCAAAGAGCTGAGTTTTAGTTTGTATGTACCATGGACCGACCAACAGTCACTGGATTAATAACCGTCACCCTCCGGGAGGAAGCTGCTGGTTCTACTCCCACTGAAATCATCACCCATCAGCCTCCTCTGGACCTAGATAAGGCTGAAGACAAGAATGCAACACCAGGACTGGATAGAGATGCCAAAGCTCAGGATAAATGGAAGAACGTCACTACAACCATTGGTCATCCCATATACGAGGAAGACAACAATAATGTGGAGTATCGTTTCCGCATTGTGGAGGAACCTCCATCTCCAGCCCTTGACAAGTGACCATGAACTCCACAGCTGGAACATGGCGCTACAGCCCAGGTTCAATGGGTTATTCTGTGTGGTTTTGTTTAATTTTACAATGCTGAAGGAGAATAATTCTCCTCTGTTTAACTCTTTTAAGCATATTCTTTTTTTATGGTTTCACTTCTTTAACTTAAGGCCGGTTTCCCCTGTGAGGGCGGCAAGACATGAGCTTAAGAGAGACATAAGCTTAAGAGACTGGTTTCCCCTTTTTGGGCAGTCCAAAAACATGAATTTTCAAGCATCAAACCTAGCTCTTATGCTTTCTCAGCTGAGGTTGTGGTAGTTTTGTACTGATATGTTTATAAATAGAATTATAATTATTTAGAAAAAACAATTAATGGCTAACATGTAATTATGAATGTGTTCTTAAGCTGGAAGACCATCATCGGGATTAAATTTAGGTAACCATCTTTCAGGGTATTTTGGGAGAGGATGAAGAGGAGAAGGAATGTGTACAACCCCTGTATTTTTCTATGGTTGTAAATTTAGTGGAGGTACTTGGCTTTCCATTGGACCTTGGGTGGAGGTGATGGATTGAGTTTGAGTTGAAGAAGAGGCAGGCTGAGTACTAGAACTAGTTGAAGGAATATTTTTTTGAGTACTGGAACTTGTTAAAGTAGCATTGATTGTTGGAATGGAAGTTTTTGAGGTGAGTTGAAGTAATGGAGGTGAATGGGGTGGATTATTAGATAATACCTCGCTAGTGATTGACTCTGATGCTGTATTATTTATCTTCCTTCGAGAAGTATCAATGGGAAATTGAAAGGGAGGAATTCTTGTCTTTTGAGTCTCTAATCGAGTTGATATTCTTCTTGGTTGTAAAGAGGATGAAACACTAATCTCGTATGGTTTAAAAGTTTCAGAATTTTCAGCGGAAATGGATACTCTCTCTAAATTTTCTATCAAAGACTAAAATTATGGGGAATTTTGATGAAAATCTAGAGATAGTATGGATTGAGTTTCACTAGGAGACTTAGGAGAAGGATGTTGAACTCCAAATCTTAAATATTTATATCTAGATAATGTTCTAGAATTTTAAGGGGATCTAGAGGGAGAGAGAATCTTAGATTAATTTTTAGATTGATCAGATCTTCTTTCCATTCACAATTGGCCATCCTTCTAGTGCCAAAATGTTGATGCCTCGGATTTCACTGCAACAACATGGGGAAAAACCACCCAGTCCGAACCTTAGAGCAAGTCATTTTTCATTTGGTGTGGTGGCTCCGACTGGGGATAAAGGGAATGGTTTCCCAATAAGTATGATTTTTGGATGTGTTTTGTTTATATAACATGCAAATGGGAAATGATTTTAATCTATCATATGCATTTATCTAAAACTATCTATTCTACTATATACTCGCGGTGTTTATTACTTTATGCGATCTAAAAAGGTATCTTCCAACTATTAGTAATGAAGATTATTTAACAGTTGAAAGAGATGAAAATTATGTAAAGATAATTCTTTTAACAAAATAGTTTGATTAAAAGAGTTATGAAATGTATATCGCATTTGTATGTCTAATTATATATAAGATAAGAGATCATAAACAAATATCAGTACAAAAGTGCATTTAACATTCATTTATGATAATAGTTCAAATATATAATGCAGATAAAAATATATCTGTCAATATATTTAGCAAAACTTAATATAACGAATAGAAGTACAATATATGAAATCATACTCATATAAACTAGCAATAGTTTTCTGCTCTTCTTCACTTGCAAGCAATTTAAAGAGTACAATAGTGCAACAACAGTTAAACAACTTCAAATGTCAAAAGATAACAGATTTCTCTCCATTAATCCATCAAAGAATTTACAAACTTACAAAAATGCATTCTTTGCAAATGTTTTTGACAAATTTCTGGACCCTTCTCTAAATGCATGAGAGAGGTTGAAATAATAAAATACAATATGTTTAAAAATATATTATTACATAAAAATAGAAGAGGTTTCAAACAATCATCCTTGTAAAGAGAAAACTTAAACTACAATCTAGGAAAATAAAGTAACAATATAACTATGAGTGTTGATCCTCCTTGTGCATTTGATCTCGGTGTTGAAAAATATCCACCATTGGCTTTAGCTAAGCTGGCTGCAAAATTCTTGATCTAATATGGCCCTTGAATATTGCATTCAAAAGTGCTGGTTGCGACATCTTTGTTGAATCAGTTAATGACTGTAGGGTTAGGCACTAATGATAAGGCTTGATTAGAAAATTCTAGTAATTTTCTTGATCAAACATATTTATCTTTTTAATCATTTCCTCTTACATCTATGTAATTTGTTTCCACTGTGCTTCTAATGGGTTGAGTTTTGAGAGAACTTCAGTTGTGAATTCTTTGATAATCTCAACTTTCAAAAAATTTTCATTAATAGGTTCAGTAATTTCATTTGTTAACATTGATGCCTTTTCCGTTGTCTTTTTTGCTTGTATCAGGTGTGCTTCCCAATCCTTAAATAAAATCTCCTTGTGGAATTTATCTATCTGAGTTAAGTTAGCTTTCTTTCGTGATTCAGATCTTTGCCACTGAATGAACTCATTAGTTTTATTATCAATTTTCTCACACTCAAGTCTCCTGTTGGCCACTTGCTAGATCAGGATTTTTCTTGTATTACAAAGAAAGCTAGTAATTGAACCTTTTTGACAAAATATTTCTTGTTGTTGCTTTAGCTTGGCATTAATTTCCAGTGCTTCTCTTCTGAACAACTCTACTTGAGGCTAGATTTTTAACTTGTTTATTACTGCTTCAAGCTATGTTTATTTCTCTGTAATATGCACCTAGTGTTCTAAATTCATTCTTTCAAAATCATTTTGAAATTGAGACATATTTAATTCCATCTGCTTGTTGGAGTTAATATTTTACTTATCTAAGAGTCTCTCTAACTCTTGTACTTTGTCTTCTTTTTGCTTCAGTAGAAGTTGTACTTCGGTGGCTTAATCAATAGTGGCAGTAGCATATGCTCCTGCATATTATGATAACTTTGTTAGATGTTCTGTAGGATCACACAAATGGTCTTTCCATAGAATGCCAAGAGATTCATTCATAAGATTAGAAACTCTTTCATCCATTCTTCTCCTCTTTATTCTCTTAACTACAGCCTTATGACTAGGACCGTAGAGGAAATCAAGTGAAGGTATTTCTTCAATATGTAAAATAATATGCTCTGTAGGGTAGGCCAGAATGATTTCTTGATAATGAACTTTAGGTACTTTCTGTAGAGGAATTTCACTTTCTAGTAATTTCTAAGAATGCTCCGGCGTTTGAAAACTTGTGGATTCACCAATTTTAGGATTTGGTTGTGGTGTTTGTAGTGCCTTGGATAACCTTTCTCATTCATTCTTCAAATATTTTGGTTGGGACTTCTATGCCTGATCGGGTGTATTTTGGATATTCTAAACTTCTTGGGAAGATAATCCAGTGCCATTAATTCTTCCTTCCTCTTGCATTTCAATCTCTTTGATTACTTTATCAATTAATTTTTCTGGACTCTCATTTTTGTTTTCGGATTCATTATCAGATTTATCTGAATTCTGAGAATTATTTTGTGATTTCCATGACTCATGATTAGATTTCAATTGGGATTCATCTTCACACATGTCTTTGGCTTCATTATCCAAGCTAATGCTTGGAGTCTGTCTGTTGACGTCTTAAATAAAGAATAAATCCAAAGTAATTCTTTCTAGCCTCTTATTTCTATATGTTTGGAAAGCTTCAAAGTCATTTTGACTGAGCTGACTAGATGCATTTTTTAATACATCTATGAAATTCTCCATGCCTTGAAAGAAATCATGAAAAATATCTATCTCTTTTAAGAAAGGCTTCAGTTTAAGCTCTTTGGTGAAATTATTAATCACATCATTGGGGTCATATGGCCTCTTTGGAATTATAGCCAAATTTAATAAAATAATATTTGAAACTTCCTTGAATGTATGACCAATATAAAAAAGTAAAAAAGTACCACACTACAAATGGAAATTAGGCCAAATGGCCTTCTTGATATCTTTGAGTTTCTTAGAAATACCATATATTACAAGTTGGTAAGCGATTTCCCTAGCTAGTAGCTTACCAGGAACATAATAGGGAAAAACATGGGGAGAAGCATAACTCCTGAAAACTCTGATATAGGTAAAATTCTCTTCTGAAAACCATCTGGGAACGAGAAAAATTTCTACACTAGCCTCTTTGGAAATCCTAGGGGTTTTCTCATTAAAGATAATATGATGCATAGGTAGCATGACTCCATTGCAAATTTTATAAAAGTTTAAACGAAAATCTGACTCCCAAAGGGCTCTGTGGTAAATATGGATTGGTGTGGGGTCTTGGGTTTCCCATTTCCATCCCATGGTAGGAAAACTTGAACAAAATAAAATTGCGTCCATAACATAAGCACTCATGTAAAATGGGGTATTTCCATAGAGGAAACTCTTATTTTACTTCTATAATCCATGATATTTCTGGCCAAATTATCAGACAATATTTTTTCCCAATTCATAATTGAAGAATTGACGATTGCATCAATTAATGGGACCGAGTCTATGGAAAACCTAGTAGTATCTTCCTTTGCAAACAATCTACGTAACATTCCAGAAGCATAGCAATAAGGGGAGGGTAATTGTGCCCTCAAGTACATACTAAGTTTGTCCCATTTCAACTTGCCTTGGTCATCCTTCTATCCCTTTATAACTTTCATCAAGTCTGTATGTTTCTTTTTAAAGCTTTGGACAAAATCTTTGTAATAATTTATTTGCGGCATGGGTAAGTGGTACATTGTCTTCAAATCTTCAGTAATGAATGAACCAATATTCTCCAACTTGAATTCTTAAATGTCATATTTACTATATTAAGGTGCTCAATTACCCACTTTACCATACCTGTGTAGGGGAGAATATTTATCCTCGTTGGTTCTTTTTGAAGAAATGAGCATGCAATGTCGAAGTAGGATGGGTCTGAGGAGACTGACGCGTCTGTTGTAGCTATTTTGATAGGTACCCTTGTTTGTTTGTCATCGAAGCGTTAGTACCTTGCTTCCCATGAGGAACTATTGAAATCTCTTGTAATAGGTGGTATCTAAGGACAATGGAGACATGTATGAATCTTCAACAACTGATGTTTGGGAAATTTCCTTTCCTTTATTTATCATTCCATTTATCCTCACACCGTTAGGCGGTTTCTTGAATTCAAGTGAACAGAGAAAACTTATATCTAATATACATGGAGAGATGGATAGATATAAAACAATATAATCACAAATCTAGTGCTCAATTATTCAAAGCACGCTCGAGGTAGATATCAATATTTCGAACCTTACGCCCATTAAATGTCGTTAATCACCCATAATTATTTTTATCAAATCTCTTACACACATTTGCATAATATGTCTATTCTATAAATTTAAGACATTAGATATTATATCTGGTTGATTATATATGAATCATTTCACACACTTGAGGAATAAGTAAAAAAATCGCATATCGCAACTCTAAACAGTTACCATTAGTTATGTTTTTCGTCATTGATGAATTTCATGAAATGCGATCTGTGCAAATCGAGATTGCAATTTTCATGCAGTAATAAACTTTACATTTGGTTGTTTGCTGCGGAATGCAAAGTGCGCTAAGGAATCATGATGATGCACTTTATCTGATTTTTGAAGTTTTATAATTGTTGCTTTTATTGATTCGTCGAGTCTGATTCATCGCAATATTTGTCGAATTTCCATAAGTTGATTGTTTAAAAAGGCACAATGCAATTTTTATTTAAATGGGTTTAAAGAATTTGAAATGGGAATTCTATGACTCGAAAAAGTTTGTAGCACATATCGCAGTTTGCAACATTTATATATGTTTTAACTTATTCGACTTATAAGTTATGCGATTTGCGACGAGCGCTTTTAAAATCAAAGCGAAAAAGGAAAAGGCTTTGTTTCCTAAAGTTTTAGACTTTGGTCTAATATAAAATCAAGCTCTTAAATTTATATTTATTTTTAAAGGGTCCCCATTTATTGAAAGTAAATGGGGAGGGGGGGGTGTTTTATAGTACAACAAGGTACTGATAGTAATAGTTTCGGAAGAACGATGTCGCTTTTTCTAACCAGAAATGGCTTCTGGTGATAAAGGTGGTTTAAGTTCTATTCTACATGAACAATGGGGAAATGTTCTTTTTCCATGATGACTGATTAATGCTATGACAAAAAAAAATAAACAAAATAAAATGGTAATTCTAGGCAAAAGGTTTACCAATTAATTGTGAACTACATAATACCTCCTCACAAACCAAGAAGTATGGGCAGGCAATCTCCCCGAATGCTGTGTTCGGTGTATCACAAGTTATGAGGCGGTCGACTCGGTTACCTATAGATGGATATAAACTTAAATTTTTCCTCCCGAATATACCTGAAGGTACGTGGAGGCTCAAGTCCATATTAATTTTTTCTAATGCGAAACTGCACAGTGAGAGTACCCCATATACTTTTCGTACTAGAACACTGCCCTATATACTTGAAGGCACATGGATGAGCTTTGATAAGCTTACTTACATGGAGTGAGGTATCACACTCGGAATGTATCATAGACAAGTTAGCGACATCTTCTGTGTTTAACGATGTTGGAACACGTCTCTAGCCTAGACCTTCTAAATGTTATCGTTAATGTTCCAATGTTTTCTTAGGTAAATTCAGATAAATTTTATGTTGATCTTGTTTAAAAGTTTTTCTGTGAGGTTGACAGCATCATAAAATGGAAATTCCTAAAAATGAAAACTAAATGATAAGAAAACTTTTCAATTTAATGTTTTCAATGAAAATCCTAGCTAATAAGGGAAAGAGCAATCCATTTTTGAGCAAACAAAAAAGAGAACAAACTAAATGCGGCTTTCTTGACTTGTTCCTATGAAACACACACAATTAACTATATGCACATGCATGTTTTTATTTTTATCTCCCTTTAATGTGAATGAAATAAAGGACACTATATGTATAAATCAATCAAAGAAGTGTTTTCTAATGAGAAAGGAGGAATGAAACAACAATTTCTCTTAGGAAAATGAAGAATGGAACTACAAATTTCCTACAAGAAACGAGGAATGAAACAACAATTTCCTTCTGGAAAACATAATTGATCTAATGAAAAAATAAAATACTTTGAATTTTATTTGCCAATGATAAAGAAAAACACTAAAGAAACATTGAACAAATTTACTTTTCAAAGGAGGAAGAACAAGAAATTTTACTGGTCTCTAAGATGTATCAGACATTTGAGAATACAACAAACAAGTGGTTGAAACTGAAAGAAATGAAAAATTTAGATGGAATTTGGTTGGAGGAGGGGGGAAAATAGTCTCTAAGGGGAGACAGTGTGGGGTAGAGCACCCCTGAGTGGGAGAAAGTGCACTGCAGTGCACGGTGTCTTGACCAACAGTGCATTGGGCATAGCTAAGATTGGAAAATCAAATAGCAAGAAACACTTCTAATGAAAGTTTTTCATTCAAACAACTGATAACTGAAAGTAGATGCTACTTATGAGGATAAAAAGAGGACAAACACTAGGAATGATAAGATACTCCCAAGTAGAGTCGCCAATTTTTTATACGGAACTGTGATCTATAGATAAACTAAATTCCCTAAGTGTGGTGTCTATCACTTGTAACAACAGAGGAATGAATAACTATCACTTTCTCTAAAAAAAGCATATATACAGAATCAAAGGGAGCCTACTTATGATTCTTTCACTTCTCCTTCTCCTTCTGTCGTTTTTGTCGTAGCTCTCAATCCAACTCAAGTCGCTAGATCGATTCCTGCAAACACAAACAGAGAAGAAAAAACAACCTGAAATATACAAGATATCTACTTATCTTACTCAAATAAAATTGATTAGATATGAAATACATATATCATTCAAGAATACAATGCACAAGAAATAGAGACATATGAATGGGAAAATGAACAACATTCTTTATTAAAGAGTAGAAGGGGAAGATTACAACCAATAGATCAATTTGTTGTCAACCTGCTCCAGCTTCATTTCAGCCTCATCACCTCTAGCATTATCCCAACAACATATTAGTACTTTCACTCTCTTATTAAATGAGAATCCAATGTCATAACTTTACCAAATTTCTTCCCTTCCTAGCCCTAGGATGAGTGCTCAATTTATAGGTAAATTGGTGGTAGTTTCTCAATGAATGAATTTCTAATAATAGGAAATACATGTTTCCAATTTCAGAGGTGTTAGATGGACACTTGGATTCGAATTTTGACACATATGGACTCTTCTTGAAGGCACTATCCATGTGGAGATTCCCGGAACAATGAGAATTCTGCTCCTAGGTGGTCAACGCACCCTTGAGTGTTGCGAAGTGCGCTGTGGTGAACCCTTGCATGGAGGATTTGGCATTGTAATGTAGTTAGTCCCTTGCAGGTCAACATTGGTGAGTCAGTAAGTGATATAACATATACCTCAAACCTGGGAAATATTACAATAGAATGCATGAATGAAATGTCTTCAATTAGGGCATGTGGAAACTGAATATAAGGGGATGATAGACCCTATTTTATTGGTAATGGGGATGATGTCTAGTTTGACCAAGTCATGGGGGATGATGCCCAAATTTACCTATAACAGAGAGCATTGGAGTACGAGAGGTAGGAGCATGGGCATACAGGGAAGAGGGAGGAAAATACGTGGCCAACGGAGGTTTATCTTCCGAAGCGTGGACTCTAGAACTGAATAATGCCAACCTATGTTTATCATATAATCTCAACATTATATTGATACAATATTATGTAATGGAAGTTTTATGAATGTGATGAGAATAATGGTAAAAATAAATTGGGATCTAAGTCTCGGAGTTAAGGATTTGGGTAACATTATGATCAGGGAGTTGTTGAGCATATTGGTTTAAATTGCTTGGGTTCCAAGTCTTGATATTTTGGATTTGTGTTTGATTATGACATGGATACTGAGAAATAAAATTGGTAATATTTTTCACAAAAATCTATTTAATCCAATTAAGACGTAAAGTGTCCTCAATATACAAGCCTTGAGTAAGAGAAGAAACTTTAATAATATAATTACTAGCACGGTTTTCTCGATCGGGGGAGCCGTGGTTGAAAGGAGACTTGGATCCCTAGCTTTTCCTTAAGTCCGTCTCTACAGAAACCAACTAACTATCTCCCAGGATTGAGAAAGAATTATTGTTTTGGTTTCTACTTACAGATAAACCAACTAGAGAGGAGTTCATATGTTTAGGGTTTGTTGACTTAGATGTTGACTCCTATGTTTCTTTTGTTGATTTAGTATAAGGATATGACCCATATTTTAAGATCATTTTTGGTGGACATGGAGATTTTTGAGGATATTTTGAAACTAGGTATATAGCTTTAAATTTCTGATGTGTTTGGAAGGTGTGACCTCACTTATGTATGTCCTCCAAAAATATAGCTAGATGTCCTACTTCTCTACATATGATGCATGTGAAAGGAACTTTACTGTAATCCAATAGTTGGATGATCTCCTTCTAACCCCAAAGAATTTTTATAGACCCTGGAAACGCATATGAGGTGTCCATTTGAAATAAAAACCATGTCATTATTGTTAGTGTTTTGTGGCAATGGAGTACCAAATAACACCTCCTTAGCAATTGTTTTTTCCCTACAAACGATCACAGAAAAATTTAGTGTTGTTAGTGGACATAAATCGATAAAAAACGAATTGAAACAGTGACAAAAATGCATCTACAAACATAAACTAAAAAAAGAGAAACGCACAAAATAATGTTTAATGAAGCAAACAAGTCAACACAATAATGGAAAAAGGCTCCCTTTATTTATTGTTGGTGGTAGAAAATGAATACAGTAGATGAATACTAAACACTTGAAGATAATTCTTTGAGCTATGGTGCTAAAAATCCTCAGTAAGGAGGTCCCTTTCCTCAATCTCTTTGCAAGCTTGTCCTCTCTCTCAAAATAAGTACGAAAAATCTCTCAATGGTGGACTCTTCTTCTCTCACTAAGATGATGTATTACTTAGAAGAAATATGGCTAACATGCTAGTGCTCTTACTGCATTTGATTCAATAATGAAATGTGGTGTTGCTCTAATATAAATTTTTTTAGCATAACATTGCCTCATTTTTTGGTTCTCCCATGGCTTGTTTATATAGTTTTTTTGAATCCATCTTCACTCTCTTGGTTCATGAATGATAGTAACTCAAGAGTAGGACAAGATGATTCCATTGAGGGTTTCATATCTTAAGGGTGACTCAAATTCTTCTTTCCTTGACTAGAAAATGTAAAGGAATCATATTCCAAGTGTGGGAAGTGGTCTTGAATTTGTTGAATCACACTTTTCCTCGACTGCATGACTTTCGAAGAAAAAACCACATGGTCATGCATTTAGCCTTCATGTATGGTGAATGATCCAAATTTCACATGGTCATCCTTAGGATAAATTAATTTTTTTAACTTCCATAATGTATTTAGCTAGAAAATATTTATATGCACATTCTATTGGACGATATTAGGTGTCTTTTAGAGTGTAATATTTTTTGCATTAACACCATTCATTTATCTAAGGCTAACAGGGAGGCTTTGTCTAGAAAAGTGAACCTGCTAAGGGTGTTTACCACCTGAATGAGAAATTATTTTGACTATACTTCTAGGGGAAACCATGGAAATATAGCCCAAATATGTTTTTGTTGTTTTTTTTCCATTCTTGCGAATAAATCTAGGTCCAAACGTCATAACCATAGAGTGCCTCTGCCAATGGCCTAGGTCTTTCTCAGGATTAATTCAAGATCAATATTTGATACAAAATTAAAGTGCATCCATCTATTAACCAATATGGTCATAATCAAGGTGTAACCCACCAAGGGTTTCCATGTTGCTCTGGCCCAGGCTATGAGTTGTTCGTGAGACATATTTATGTAAGTAAGCTTACCAACTAGATCCCTCTTGGAAAAAGGTTCCACTATATTTAGGTGGGCATCTACACCTAGGGTTGACTCCTTCATGGCTGCTAAGGCCATTATGTGTTTGAGGGCACATTTCTTTTTATATCTCCCAACTTCAAAATACGGATAAGTCCCTTCTCCTCCCGCTTTTGTAGCCTACCAAGAAACCTGGTTGTTATGGAATTTTCTGAAGCCTTCTGTGATACCTATAATTTTTGTTGACATCTCTTGGTCGCTTGGATATTCTAGAGACATATGTCCTACTTTGAACCGATATCCACCTACTGGGTATTCACCCAAATGACCATTTTCGGATGACTGTTGCATGTTACAAATGAAGAGAAAGCCAATACCTCTAATAGATGTACCGCCCTTATGGTTTTTGTTACATGAAGGATTATCAGAACACCATGTGTTAGGTCCCTATATTATTAGTGTAGTCACTTATTGTTGTTAGTGTATCCTCCTTATCATTATTATTGTACCCCTATAGTCCCTATATTGTTATTATTATTCCCCATAAAATCCCACAATTGTTATTGTTGTGACCTTACATTATTATTGTTAGGCCGAATAGGATTATATTGTGACCCCATGGACTCCTATATATAGAAAGGAGGATTTTTCAATTGTACCATACATGAATTGTTCATTTATGTAATGTAAATGAGGTTAACCCGTCGAAGAGGCTTATTTAGAATTCATTGATATATCTTTTCTTCTATTTTGTGAGATGGTTTCATAACATTTGGTATAAGATCTTTGGATTCTAGGGTTTCGGTGCTTCAAACAGGTCATCGTGGAATTTTCAATATAAATTTTTTTCTACGAAGGGTCAGAAGCTAAAACAAAAACCCATTTGCGCATAAATCCAGAGGAACTTTGTGTAAACATTTTAAATCTTGGTTCACAATATTTGTGGAGATATGATATGTGGAAGTTAGGGCTTTTGCAGCCTCCCTAATTTCATCTCAAAGAGGTGACCTTAGGAAAATTGTCATAACTCTCTCTCTGAGCATTGGATTGGAATTCTATAAGAAGTGGAAAAAAGCGCGTATAATTTGGTTTTCTGTATATCGATTTTAGAACCCAAGGAGAAAAAAATGACACATGGCATACTTTACAAGTTCACTCTATTGAACCAGTCCATAATTAGTTAATTGTGGGAGATTGGGAATAACTTTGTATTGAAGAATAGAAATCAGGTTACAACTATGGCATTGTAAATAAGACTCAGAGGGATACTACATAATTGATTATTATATCTTGGAGATCCAAAATTACAGAGATACTTTAGTTTCA
Organism: Pinus albicaulis; assembly: GCA_034641835.2. Classification (NCBI taxonomy): domain Eukaryota; kingdom Viridiplantae; phylum Streptophyta; class Pinopsida; order Pinales; family Pinaceae; genus Pinus; species Pinus albicaulis. The sequence goes on along the minus strand of CM076576.1, from coordinate 154,077,476 downwards.
ATGTCAAGCTCCTCAAAAGGAAGAAAAAGGAGTTTATTTAAAAAACAAAATTGCATAAGTCTTGTTTGAAAAATCAGTTTGAAGTGATTCCAAGAGATTATTGAAGCATATATATTAGTATTGGATTTTAAACTTCTCACTAAAAAGAATTCAACACCCATTGAGCCCTCAAAAGGCTCTAAAATGACTCATGAGGAGGAAGAAGTGCAACATGAAATATCAAAATTACGAGACCAAGTGCAACATGATATATCAAAATTATGAGACCAAGCCCAAGAAATTTCACTCTCGTAAAGAGTAACAAAAAATGAAATAAAAACTAAAATGGATGGTTTGACGAAAGGCATGGAAGCTAAGATGAATGGCATGGAAGTTGAAATGGATGGTTTGAAGAATGAAATGGAAGCTAAGATGGATGGCATGGAACCTAATATCGATGAAAAATGAAAGGCAACATAGAAGACATGAAGAATGATCTAAAAGAATACATGGAAGGTTTGAAGGAAGGTTTGAAAACGTTGCTACAAGAAATGATTCATAACGGAGAAAAGTTAGTAGAGGAAACTCATGATGAGAACAAAATAAATTTTAATCATGATTTCATAGAATCTAATGTTGGATTTAAGACCCACCATATTCCAAAGATCGTTATGAGGAATTTTGATGGAAAGGATCCCTTAACATGAATATTACAGATGGAGCAATTTTTTGACATCCATAATGTGAAAAAGACACAAAAGGTACGCATTGCAAATTTATATTGCAAAATATATTTGTATGGTATCAATCGCTTTTCTCTCGTACAAAAATTGTCACTTGGTCAATTTTGACGGAGAAAATGATAGCACATTATGAGGATACAAAGAGCAACACCTTCTTTAGCTAATTGATAAATCTCAAAAAAAAGGGTTCAATGGTGGAGCACATTCAGGACTTCCAAAAATTGAATATAAGGGTAGCATATATTCCATAGGAACACATGATTGATGTCTTAATAGGGACTTTAAAGGATAACATCCAACATGAGGTTCGCCTTTCGGAACCTGACACATTGGAGAAGGCATTTAGTTTGGCAATAAAAATTGAAATTGAAACTATGGTTGTTAACACTGGAAAATTGTACAGTAGAAGATGACATTAATTAATGTCAAGACAAAGGATTTACAGGGAAGGAAGAAATTATGGAATCAACAAAGTATTTAAAATCTCTAAGGCTTTGAGAAAATCAAATTTGAACTAGTCTTAAAATTCTAATTGCACGCCTTATCCTTCGAGAAGAGCACCTTATGCGCACCTTTTTGCCCGATAAGCGTGCATTCCTAAAAGTGGAAAAATGTCGCTTTCCGGGACCACACAAAGCAAAGGACAATTACTCCTTACATGAAGCCACCTAAGGACAGCCACTGGCACCTCCTTAGACACTATGTGAGCACACAAAGGAATATTTGGAGCACACAATGGAATCATACCTCTCCCTTGGGTCACCATCCACCATGTACCAAGGGAGGGAAGGAGGATTTTAAATCCCCTATATAAAGCCACCAAGAGATGAAGAATTGGTGATCACATTGTTCTGCTGGACAAAATTTCCCAAGAAATACTAGCAGTGTATGACTCGGAGCTAGAGATAGAGGGGACTCGATTGTTGGCCACCCAACAATCCTAGTCCATCACAGTAGAGAGAGAGGGAGATTGCATCAGAGGAAGAGCTTGGAAAAACAACATCCTTGCATCGGGACCTAGAACCACTGTCTAGGGGCCCTTTGGAAAGTGGGTAAAATTTCTTCTCCATATCAAACGTTTAATAATAAGAGGCCTAGTGCCATCGTTTGCATTATTATTGTTTTGACCCTCTTCAATAGCTTATGTATATTTGTGTTTTAGTTTTTAGTTTAATTTGAGCATACATTTACATACTTTTTCCTATAGATTGTATGCTTTTGAGCTCCACCACTTTCTACCTATTACCAATAGTTTATAGGGGTAGACCACACCCCTTAAACTGGTGCGATTTCGTACACCCGTGCGTCAAATCCACCAAAACAGGATTGGCGACTCCACTAATGTTTTGCAAGTTTATGTGGTTGTGCCATTTCTTTCAGGAGACCTTTGTCTACGTTGGAGAGTGGAGTTGATAGTCCTCTGATCCATCTTGCAGTCCCAAGATTGAATTTGAGTGACATAATGAAGAAGGAAGCTCCTAATATTTTTACTTGCAAGAATTTGCGCGTAGGTTTTTCTCACAGACGCATAGTGCGCGCGTTCAGGGCTGACATGCATGCAAGAAAATGCACCTATCAGGGCCTTTTGCATGCAATTTACAGAATGAGATTTTTCTCCCTATATTCTGATTTTTTCTACTTGCACTGTGCTGGGAAACCCCTAACGTATCTACCAACACTTGCGCTGATACCCCATAGCTTGTGAGAACTCACTTTTAGCTGCATTCTGTAGGCTTAGAGTTAGTTTCGCTTCAAGGTGGTTTTTGCAAAGATCTTCACATAGTTTAAGTAGGGGGAAAATTAGCCATTGCATTCTGAAAAATTTATGTTTTGAAAATTCTGGTATTCACACTTAGATAACTAGTCCAAGTAAGTGGTCCAAGACAATGCATGCATAGCTAGTTTTATTCTTTCTATTGTAGAAATTGTTTAGTTTAGTTCAATTTTTGCATTAGAGATTGTGGGACTAGGATTGAGTTGTGAATTAGAGCAAGTAATATCTTCTACCTTGGCACTCTCCGGTGATCCTAGGTAATAATATGAACGCTCTATATTTACAATTCACCATCTCCCCTTAGTTAGTCACATAGATTATCTAGTAAAAATTTTAAAGCGGCCCATTATCCGCACATGTTTTCCATTTGAGCCAGGAACAATATAACATAGTTTAACTATGAGATTTTTCATAAAGGATCATCGATATCCATATGTTCAAACTATGAGCTTGTTCACCTTATGCTCACACACACTAACCCACTAAGCAAAGGAAGACACCTAAAAATAACTTAACCAAACTCACTAAATTCTCTGCATAGGGGCCACAAAAGAATTTATAGTTTACATTAGGATCAAGGGGGTAGGCATCCAAAAAGCCGCCTTGATCATACTTCATATTGAAACATAGAAGTTGTGTATTTAGGGAGCTTCAAATCCACCTATCAGCCCACGGAAAAGAAAATCTGAGCGCGACAGAGACCCGATTCAGAGGGGGTTAGGATTAGGCGCAGTGCGTGCGGTATCAGTTGGGGCTACTTGACCCGGCTGATACTTGGTACTATTAGTTGACCACCAAGAAGCCCAAGACTCGAATTCTCATGTGGGAAAGTGGTTATTAGTGGAAAAAAACTAGGGCATCCTTTACGCTATAGGTGACGGTGCAGGCAAGCGCCAAACCCTCTACCCTTACCTTGGTGGATTTCTTCAGCTGACTGGGGGCGTCGCCAGTTCTTACGGGACGTTGTGCCAACACTCGCAAGAAATATTCTCAAGGCCTAGTTACTTTTGAGTGTGTGAGGATGCATAGGTATTCTAGGATTTTGAGTATCATGTGAAAACAAACAAAAACCATATTTTTTACTTGATTGATCACATAGATTAAGTTAAAGGGATAATTTATTTTATTTTCGCTTTGTTTTATGTATGTGGCCATAAATTTTCTTTGATCACAGACTCTATCCTCTCAAAAGTTTCCAAAAACCGAACCTGGTCAACACTCGAATGGTCCCAATAGAACCTCGTCGATCCATGAGTCTTTTGGACCTCCCCCCATTACAGGGAGGGATTCTAGGTCTTTCGCCATTTAGGCGTCAAAGATGGAACACTACCATGTCATTGGTTCATCCTTTATTGGAGAAAAAATAGTTGGGAACCCTAGTTGGTCTACCAGCACCACACCGCACACCACTCCTCCCTCAATGCCTAGGGGCAGAGGAGTGTGTCCCATTTGGGAAGCCAATTGAACATGCATCAGGGTACGTCACAGACTAACCCTCATTCTAACCAGAACTTTGTGTCTTCACACGTTGCAATGGCGTCAACCTCCCAGTCACTTTTATTATCTTCGTTGAATCTAGTCGATTTAACCAAGCTAACGAATGACCACATCGCACATGATCCTTTATGGCCTCCCATGCCCAGAAAGCTCCCTTCAGATATACCAAAATTCAAAGGAAAGCAAGAAGAAGACCCAGATAATCATGTAATGACTTTTCACCTGTGGTGCTCATCGAACAGTATCATTGATGACACTATTCAATTGAGGCTATTTCAACGTACTCTTACGGGAGTAACTGCGAAGTGGTACATGGAGAAACCTCCTACTTCACATGGAACCTTTAGCACCCTAGCTACCACGTTCCTCACATATTTTCAGCTACCCATTCACCATGATTCAGGAATGGAGTTACTGACTCATTTTAGACAAACCCCTACCATCCATATCTCAGAACATCTCCATGAATGGAGGCGGCATCATAGTTTATGTAAAGCTAAACTCGACAATCGGGTCCTCTTATATTTATTCTTGAAAAATATGACGATGGAGATTTCAAAGGATGTGGCACAGTAAAACCCCACATCCGAAGAGGATGCAATCAGTAAAGCCTAGAAGCTTGAACTGATTTATATACAATCATGATACATTTACAACATCCTGCCTAATGCCCCGCGCCTAGAAACTTATCAGGAATTGTCAGGCGCATCGAACTCTGCAGACATATTAATAGGGTCAATGACCCAAGGTTACCTAGGCAGCAGTAGTCAAAATCACAGTTACGCATATAGTTCTACCCAAAACATGTCTCAACCCATATTTCAAATTCATCATATGCCTCAGCAAAATTTGGCTAATATGGCACAAGCATATCACCAAGGAGGACCCTATCCTTTGGCTGAGGGGACCTAGTACGTAGAAAGAAACACTGACGGAAGAGCTCCCCTCAAATGACCAGGTGCAAAAAACGGACAATGTTATGCTCAGTCCCAAGCACATGACCCACCTACACAAACCAATGCACATGTGAACTTTGTGTAGCCCCAAAATCAACCACACCAGTATAACTAGGAGAACTACCCTCCTAACGTGGTTAAGAGAAAGTCCAAAAACAAGCCAAAAGGTAACCCTGGATAGGGGGCAGCGACCAATAGTGCCCATTGTGATCCCAAGCTGGAGGTAACTCCAACAGGAATCAGAACCAGGAACCAAGAAATTCCCAACGGCAAGGCAAAAGGCCACCTCTGCGAACTAACCATTCTTGTTCAATATGTGGTGAGTACGGGCACTATACTCACTACTGTCCCAATCTCCTTGAGCTAAAAAAGCTTCAGAGTAATCGAGGACAAGGAGGATCTTCCCAGCAACCTGCTGTGATGCAAGAACCTTTCGTCCACCAAGGGACGGTAAGCACTCACGAGCAAAACCTAAACGATTCTGGGAAAAGTAGCCATGAAATATACATGACTGGGGAAGATATTTTTGGCAAAAATGGAACTGCAGCTACGACACCCCACCAGACACCACTACGTCAGGGGATAGTACTAGTGCGGTGACTACACCTTTGACCATTTCAAAAATTCCTATAGAACCATTGCCAAAGATGGAAAATAGACATAATAGGTGAGCAGGTAACTACTCTAAAGCAGCCCATAATTATAGCATCGTGGATGATTGAGCCCAATCTCCCGCTGCTATGTCAGCTCTGGAAGTACTGTAGTCATGCCCAAAGCAGCAGAAATCCCTACTTTCCGCATTAGGCACTATCGACCCTACTGATATGCGCATGACGGATTTTGAATTAAACAAAGCCACCCCTAGGCTTCCTTCTATGGTCGCCTTCCAGATACCAGTGTCGATCCAAAATGTCACTATTCACCGATGTGTCATAGACGAGGGTGCATTGACATGCATCATGTCAAAAAAATTTGGGCAGAAGTTAGATCTCCCAAACTGAAACCCTTAGTCATAACGCTTCGAGCATACGATAGTTGTCCCTCGACCCCTATCAGTCTTTACCAAAATGTCTCGGTCTGATTAGTTGGAAAGACGGTCCACATAGACATTGAAGTCTTCTACGCACACTAGGATTACAATAAACTTCTCAGGCGGAATTATATGTATGCCATGTCCACCATAGCCTCCTCTGTTTTTCGCATTATTATGTTCCCCCACAAGGACCACGTCATTACTGTAGACCAGTTGACACACAGCGAGAAGCACCCTATAACCAAAACGGATATAATTATATCCTATGTACATACAACCTTAGATGGTCTTTCATGGTACCAAGAACATGGCCCTGGCCAATTCAAATTGTCGTCCGTTCTAGGGTTATTCCTAGGATATCCTCCCATTATCCCTAAGGTGTCCCCAGATTTCATAGGAGATTTGGTGTGCATGATGTCCACATCAAGCACTGAGGCTAGTCAGGACACGGACACAAGAAGTACCGACACCGATGCATCGGCCACAACAGCCTCTCTAGCCTACGCCGCCTCCCAAACCCCTTTCCTCTACCCCCCAGCTAGCTTCATCTCCCAGAAGGTTTTGGCAACACTGGTATTGCCCAACATATCGTTGGCGTTCCCAGTTTGGTACCTCATTCCCCCTTCCAAAATAGGAGCCACCAACATTACTGCCACAGGGTTAAATCCCCTTAGTCCCAAGGAGCCCCCACCTACCCAAGAAATGGTCAAGACCACCCATGCAAAGGAAGTTTCCATTGTGAAACCGATAATCATAGCCACAAAAACCACAAATAGAGGAAAGAAGATGGTGACCCCTGCCATTCAAAGGGAATCACTATTATGCGCCATATGTGACGTTATAGGCCATCCTACCCATATATGTCTGAAGCTGGATGAATTAAAACCACTCCTCGGCTCTGAAGCAGACATCTTGACGCTGCGTTCCCGTAAAAAGGAACCTACCACCAAAGGTTAAGGCAAAGCGCTGCGTGCCAATCACGCATGTGCTCTCTGTGGAAACTATGGGCACTATACCCACCATTGTCCAGGGATACCACGATATAGGGATGCCTACACATGATTGAGAAATCCTATCAAGAGGATCCCTCCACCCAGTCTATCAACGATGATCCTTGTACCATCCTATACTTACAAGAGGAACATAGGATTGTATAAAGGCCCCTAGTAATGCCCATTATACGTTTTACGTTTGCGATGAACGTGGCCACTACCTTGAAGAGTGTGTAGCCTTGGAACTCATTCACAGATGGTATCCAATTGAAAGGGTTTACTACGTGGGACTACAAGCAACACAATTTACATGCCTATTATGTGCCGACAATCACCTTTTGGATGATTGTCACTACATACCTTGCTTTTGGCTAGCCCTTGCTAGCCTTCGCTCAGCCATAGTCCTCATTTCCCAAGAAAAAAACATGGGTGCCGAGTCCACAGGTAGCTCCATGACCTAAGAAGATGAGATGAGTGCATCTATCATGTTCTTGATAGCCGAAGAATGGCCCAGCAAGGAACCCCTAGTTACCCCCAACCGCACTTCGCAGTGATGACCAACATGTACATTATGCAAAGAGACGGACCATGCAGTCATCCATTGCCCTGATTTAGCATCCTTCCGGCACTGGTTCCCCATCAAACCTCAACCTGAACTTGACAGAACCTTCATATAAAGGATATTTTTCCTGATATGTCAGGGTAATCATTATGAGTGACATTGTACTTATGCCTCGCAATTTCATCCCACTATTGACATGATTACTTCCGTAGATAAGAGACAAGATGACCTCTGGGAATAGCATAAAAAGTACATCATCGGGTCAATGTCCCCACCTCCGCAATGGTGTATCAAGCCTGATAAAACAACACACCACTAAAGCATCACCTCGGCCAAGCCTAGGATAACATGCGGCCTATGTGATCGGAACGATCACCGAGTCAACCAATGCAGAGAAATCAAGCCCCTTGCAAATAGTATCTGCATAGTCTCTTCTATCGCTCAAAAAATTCTCTCTAATCAAGATAATATCACGCTCACTTATTGCCGGATTTTATCACACTTGCATCATACGTTTAAGTGTGTACATATCCCAAGCTGAGAGTGGCACGAGCTATGTTAAGTCTACACTCCACCAAAGAGGAAGACACGTCTAAGCCAACGATACGAAAATGGAGACAGAAGACAAAATATTCTACAACTGACCCTTTCCAAGCATCCACATCAGGAACAACGAGTAGCATAGAATCCTAGACTATCTACTCCATTGGCTGAGTGATACCGTGCACCATATACACCGGCCAAAATCACATACTAGAGTCATGCCGGATAATGGAGAAATTCAGGCACCTCTGTGGCAGGCACAATTTCCACCTACCGGAAATCAACTATCCTAGTGGGGAACCCAACATTGCGCCCATATAGAATCCCATTACGGATATTATTTCCTCACCAAACGCCGATGATACAATCCATCATATATTATTTGTATCAGCTCATATCGGCAATAGGATTACTACCTCACCCCCGTCTCAGGATTTCCACCATATCCTATTGCAAAAAACCAAGGTACCTTACTCTTTTGTGTTGATTTCTGCAAAATCCCAAATTTACATGCTGCCATCGAACTCCTCAATGAGACTGAGCCTCTAGAGCAGCTCCTAGTACAACAATAGCTTGTCGACGAAAATCGACGAGAGTCGCTGCAACATAACAAGGCCCACAAGAAAAGGTTTAAAGCATCATTTGACTGCCACATCACCCCTCGCTCGTTCACTGAGGGAGAATTAATCCTCTGCTATGATGTCACAAAACTGGCCTTAGGGCCTGGAAAGTTGGAAACCTTGTGGAGAGGACCCTACATCATCAAACACTGCCTCCATCAGGGGGCATACATCTTGATGAAACCGAACGGGAATTTCCTCACTAACCCTGTCAATGGCCTTTACCTCAAGAATTTCTACCCATAAGGGCCCCAACAGCCCTTTCCCCTAGAGTTAGAGTACACAAAAACCCACCCACTCAAAAATTTTGACCCGAAGACTTATTTAAAAATACGCTCAAAGTATCACCATGGATCAGCAAAGTGAACCCTATTTCGGATTTGACGATGGAGCATCAAGATGGTCTCAAAATTTAGCCACAGCCGCCTGGGTCATTTACCACCTTGAGCGACCACCACTATGTGAAAATGGTGTGTGTATCAGCTCAAAAACAAACAATCAGGCAGAATATGATGCCTCCATCGGACTTATGTTTGACGCCCTCCATCAGGGAATTCGCCATATGCATATCTACCTCGATTCCCAGTTAGTAGTATCACAACTAAACCAAAAAATTGAGAAAAGATACACACACCTATTTAGAAAATATTTGCGTGCCAAAAGATTAAGCAGACAATTTGATTACACTAGATTTTCACATATACCAAGGAATCAAAACCAAAAAACTAATTGCATAGCTAAAAATATCTTAAACTCGAATGAATCTCGACTAAACCATCATACATAAAACACAAAATATAGGCATCCATCAGCATAACACAACACATAAATCGAAACATGTGATACATCATGTAGAGCTGCAAAAAACATCTCTCATATATATATCAAAAATATGTGTATCTGAGTACAAAAATAAAGTCGTTGGCCCACTAGGTAACCCAAAGATACAAAAATCATCAAAAATAATGGAAACATCCTCATAACGGGTGCTTTCCCTATGTACAAAACTGCTCTAGGGGGGTGCCCCCTCAGGAGGGACACTTGGACCCACCACTATTCCTGGTACCACCACTGGAGTGGCTGTCACCACCGCAATTGCCACCCGACGTAGAGTGAGCCAATAATCCCTCTCACGGGCCATCACTGTCTCTAAAAAAACCTTCTTGAAGTCATCCATGAAACCTCGAGCAAGCATACCCTAGGTCAAGTGATCCACTCGACCCCAAAAGTCTTCAAGAGTAGCCACCTGAGCTATCAGTACTGCATTGCTTGCCTTAGCTGCATCAGCACGAGCTCACTCGGCCGCAACCTCTGTATCAGCCAAGCTGCTACCCTCACCAGAGGGGCCAACGCCTCCACCAGGTCCACTAGCATGATCTCTTGGTCCACCTGCATCACCTCCTCCCTGACCACCTTGAGGTTGTAGCAGAGGATCGTGACCCACCAATCGGGTCACAGGGCAACCTACTTCGCCAACATCTACACGAGTAACCAAAATAATGTCAGTGTCGATAGAGAAACACATAAGTACATAAATACTCAAGAAAATGTAGAAAACAATATAACACATACCTGTAGGTCCCCAAACATAACCAAAAGGGAGACCCTTGTCTGGGTCACCCTGGAAGTCCATCCCTACATATGGGTATGGCAAGAACATCTATGGGTTGGCCTCAAACCAGGCCTCTGTCGTGGCATTCCAATATTGCCCCACCATGCCGCCACCGCCCCGGGGCATCACTGGAGCCCACCTCCTCATCCGTGGCTCCCGTGGCCCGCTAATGGGCACCACCACCACCGGCCTCAGCAACACCACCCGTTCATACATTGGACCTTATTCAATTGTGACACCATACCATAAAAACATAATTAGGCGAAGTTAAAGAAATGCTCGAACCTCAACTAGTGCAAAACTCCAACCTGCGAGCCAGACGCCCGATGTGGAGTGAGCGACCCCGCCAGTTGTATGATCACTGCGAGAGCACACCGCTCTGCCACATCTGTCACTGATGCAATGTTGATGCATCCCTCGGTAAGAGGCGCCCTCTGCAATGGCGCCTCCGGAATCTATCTAGGTTCACTATCCCAGAGGGGAGTGGGTATCTCAAAGCCTCCCCCTGAGGCAGTAACCCCATCACGAAATAGATATCCATCTCAGGATGGATCACCAGGTTCGTCCCTTGCAACATGAACATGTTGTGCCTCCTGCACCAATGATGTATAATGTAATGTAATAAACAATTTTGCGACAACAGAAAATCATTTTCAACAAATTTCAGAAGGCCCCATGCAGCCAACTGATGACGTACCCCAATATCAGTAGCTAGAGTGGTCCGGATCTCAGGCTAGTCCCACTCTCTCCACACCAACCTGTCATCAACATAGACACCCATCAATATAGAGAAAAACATCAAAAACAGACAAAAAATAAAAAAATTTATGTCACTTTGGCCTTTGTGTGCCTGTATTCTTTAGAGGCGCGACTTTGCACACAAAAAGAAGGGAAAAACGTGCCCTCGAGCGACTGTCCCTTAGAATTGTGTGCAAAGAAGGTGCTCTTTTGCCTAGATCGCCCACGCAATCTAGGGAAAAAGTTACTCTGAGGTGGTACAAACCCAATTTGTACAGTCCCCGACACCATGAAACTGAAAAAATTAAAATGCAGGACGTCATGAAAGTTACCTTGGCATAAGATCGCTAGTCCCTAGTACACGGGATAACCGCAATGGCAAGAAAGGCTCTGCAAGAACCTCTAATATCCCAAAACTCAGCAAGTACAAATGAATAGTATTAGGGCCATAATTCCCTATTTATCACCCTTTTCCAAAAACAAAAACTTAGGAGGTCCATAACAGGAGATCAAAAGGTCCATTCTACAAACTGTAAGTTGCACCATCATTAGTATGCCATGACGAACAAAAGTAATGCCACACATTTTCTTTCTAGAAAAAATAAATTTTCAGTGCCGGTAGGTATGCCCTCTCTCATCTTCTTGTTTAAAGCTCATACCTTTCAATGATATTTGATAAAAATAAGATGCTTTCACTTGAGGTAGTTGTTTTTTTAGGAAGAACAACAAACCATTCACAACACCATCTACTGAAGGTTCCAGAGCAGGTATCATTCTACCCCCAGCATGATAGAGTCCTAGAAAAATTTGCATATCCTGACATAATTTCTCCATCACAAATAAACCATAGGGTCCTCATATCCGACCGCGTTTATCATCACCTCACCCTGCACATGATAAACTTCTACGTTGGTCGGTAGAGCCTCCCCTCCATGGAGCTCGTCACCCAAAGTACATTGTATATCACAACAAAAGTGACGCCATGGCTATACCACTTTATTCCTAGAAGCACCTCGTGCCCATCCATTCATCATGCATAAGGTCAAGTTTACCATTCAAACTGAAACCCCCTTCCTAAAAAACCAGGTTGTACAAGTAGATCGAAAGCACACCCTTGCGCATCGCATTTGGCCCACCATACGCCCACCAGCATAATCCCATTTGCGACATTTCCTCATCCGTTTCATCAACCCCACACATGAGACAAACCAATGGGATCCCCACCCCCAGCAAAACACCATCGTCACACCTCCAGTGAGCGAACACTTTCATGTTTTGGGGTACCCATCTCTGTATTTTGTATAAACCAAACCTCATTATTTTATTCTTTTGGTAATTGTACAAAGACCGCAAATGGTGCACTTTTCCCCTTCACCCTCATATTTCATCTTTTCTCGCATGGAAACAGTCCTTCATTCCCCTTGGTTGGAGTATTTCAACCACATGCATGCACCATCATGACACTCATAGCTAGGTTTACACCCACCCTGGATGTCCTACCGACTCTAGGGATTTTCCCTTCAGAAATAATTATGACTGCCACCAAGCTGTGAAGGTATACTCCGACCTCGTGCCACTAAATCCCCATCATCAGTTTTCAGTTGCCTCTCATCAACATGCCTATGTCAAAACCCATCACATCTAGGTCCCCGACCCCTCAGGTTGGCGACCCATGGTTCGGTTAAGGAAGCGATACCTTGGATCACCCCTCCCCATGCAAAGGGGTAACCTCGAGTGGCACTGTGGGAGACACCATTGTACACAGATGTCACCGATCCTCCTGACATTCAACTCTGAAAAAATATTCCATGTCAATATGGTATCGTACCTTACAACCATTAAACTTTGATCAGATCCGTCGAAGACCAGTGCCTCCATAATTGTCTCTGTCAAACAATTCTTACACGGGAAGGTCCCAACCAGTACCTATGCCTAAATCATGCAACTATATACTATACCGAGTTCACGCGTATGGGTACCACATTCCACCAATCGTCAAATAAAAAATGCCCCTGAGGGCTTCAACAGTCGTCGTCAACAAATGTGGGCATCACTACCATAGTAGTCATGTAGACAACACATGTATCTGTCAATTTTGTTTAACTAGCCATAGCATCACGAGCATGGGACATGCCTGCCTCGTTTAAATTTTGTATATATGTTGTATATTTTGTTTTCTTGTAGGGGTCCCTTAGGCCATGGTCATCTCAGAAACGATGCAGGGTGTTGTCAATTCCAAGATTCACGCAGGTCTGTTTCTCTCTTTGTGCACGATACAAAAATGAAACTATAATGTATTTCGGCTATACAGTCCTTCCTAGACCTCACACATTAGGGGGAAACTGTTAACACTGGAAAATAGTACATTAGAAGATGACATTAATTAACGTCAAGCCAAAGTATTTATAGGGCAGGAAGACATTATGGAATCAAGAAAGTATTTAAAATATCTAAGGTTTTGAGAAAATAAAATTATAGCTAGTCTTAAAATGCGAATTGCACTCTTTATCCTTCTATAAGAGCGCCTTCTACGTGCCTTTTTGCTCGATAAGCGCACATTCCTGAAAGTGTAAAAATGCTGCTTTCTAGGACCACACAAAGTAAAGGACAATTACTCCTTACATGAAGCCGCCTAAGGACAACCAACAGCACCTCCTTAGACACTATGTGAGCACACAAAGGAATATTTGGAGCACACAATGGAATCATACCTCTCTCTTGGGTCACCATCCACCATGTACCAAGGGAGGAAAGGAGGATTTGAAACCCCCTATATAAAGCCACCAAGATATGAAGAATTGGTGATCACATTGTTATGCTAGCCAAAATTTCCCAAGCAATACTAGTAGTGTGTGACCCATAGCTGGAGATACAGGGGACTTGATTGTTGGCCACCCAACAATCCTAGTCCATCACAACGGAGAGAGAGGGAGATTGCATCAGAGGCAGAGCTTGGAAGAAAAACATCCTTTCATCGGGACCTAGAACCATTGTGTAGGGGCCCTTTGGTAAGTGGGTAAAATTTCTTCTCCATATCAAACATTTAATAAGAAGAGGACTAGAGCCATCGTTTGCATTATTATTTTTTTGACTCTCTTCAATGGCTTCTGCATATTTTTGTTTTAGTTTTTAGTTTAATTTGAGCATACATTTGCATTCTTTTTCCTCTAGATTGTATGCTTTTGAGCTCCACCACATTCTGCATGTTACCAATAGTTTATAGGGGTAGACCACACCCCTTAACTAGTGAAATTTCGTACACCCATGCATCAAATCCACCACAACAATGGCGACAAGTCAGCCTACCACTTACATCTATAAATATGGAAGAGTTGCTACTCCTATACTTCCAGAACATACAAGGTTGACACCACAATGATCGAAAGGAAAAATAACAAAATGACTTTGCTAAATTCGTGACAGAAAATACACTAAAGGTGATAAGTCTGTTGAGCATACATTATTTTACATATATTGTGAAGAGGAGGAAGAAAATAAAAAAGAAACGTCAAAATAAGTGGATATACACCAGTAACCAACCCTAGAGAAAAAAGAAATGAGTCTGACCACATCCTGTAATGCGTTGGCAGGAATTACCATTCCTCAAACTCTCAATATAGAAGGGCATATCAATAAGAAAAATGTAATAGTGTTGATTGATTCGGGTAGTACCCATAATTTTATTCATTATAAGGTAGCCAAGGAATTGAATTTCTTCCTATACCCAGCACAAGAGTGTCAGGTGATGGTTGCAAATGGAGGAACTATAAATTTCTCTGGAAAGTTCCATAATATTGAGCTAACCATGGGGGAATATGTATTGAATATTCCATTTCTTTCCATTCCAATGGGTGGTGTTGATGTTGTCCTAGGAGTATACTGGTTACAATATTTGGGGATGGTAGCATTTAATTTTCAAGAACTTTTCTTGATTTTTTTTAAAGGAAAGGAATTTGAGTTATGGGGTATCACAGGGAAGACAAGAAAGATAATAAGCTCTAATGTCATGACAAATGTTTTTAAAAAAGAACAATGAGGCGTAATTTCACAATTATGTTCACTAGAAGTTCCAACATCAAAATCATCTATTTTTCCAGATCCCCAAAAAGTCTCGGATGATCATTCCAAGGTTTTTGAAATTCCCAAAGGACTCCCATCTATTCATGATCATGATCATGCTATTCATTTGGCTACATGAAGTGTTCCTCCAAACATCATGCCTTACAAATATCCTTATGTCCAAAAAAGCGAAATTGAGCATATGATTGCAGAAATGTTAGAGGTTGGTATAATTCAGCCTAGTCAAAGTTCTTTATTTTCTCTAGTTGTATTAGTGCACAAGAAGGATGGAACATGGCGCATGCATCTAGATTATAGGGATCTCAATAAACTCACTATATAAGATAAATTTCCCATTCCTGTGATTGATGAATTATTGCATGAATTACATGGAGAAATTTATTTTACCAAGTTGGATCTCCGTTCAGGATATCATCAAATTAGAATGAAGATTGAAGGTATTCCGAAAAAAGCATTTCGAACTCATGAGGGTTATTATGAATTTTTGTTCATACCTTTTCGCTTTACCAACGGACCTTATACATTTCAAGGGCTGACGAATTCCATTTTCCAACCCTTCCATAGAAAATTTTTGTTAGTATTTTTTGATGATATACTAATCTACAACATGTCCTAGAGTGATCATGTTAAACATGTTGATAGGGTTCTCAAACTATTGGAGGAGAAACAATTATATACAAAAACCTCCAAATTTTTATTTGGAGTACAATAGGTGGAATATGTGGGTCATATTGTATCTCAGGAGGGTGTTAAGGTAGACACTAACAAAATTAATTCCATTAAGGAATGGAAGGTCTCCACAACCATAAAGAAGTTGAGAGGATTTCTCAGGTTAACAAGGTATTATCGTAATTTTACTAATAATTATGGGATAATAGCAGCACCTCTAATAACATTATTGAAGAAAGATTAATTTTCATGGACTCCTGAAGCAACTAAGGCCTTTTAACATCTTAAAGAAGAAATGTGTGAAGCAACAGTCTTAGCTATGCAAAACTTCACAAAAACCTTTATTGTGGAATGTGATGACTGAAGAAATGGAATTGGTGTTGTTTTAATGCAAGAAGGAAGACCCATTTCTTTTGAAAGTCGTTTAATCAAAGGAAAGTATTTACATAAAGATATTTATGAGAAGGAAATGTTGGCAATACTACATGCACTAATGGAATGGCGATCTTACCTAATGGGAAGACACTACAAGCTAAAAAATGATCTGATAGTCATAAATAATTTTTGGAACAAATACTATCTTCATAAGACAATAAAAAATGGGTCACAAAGATGTTGGGTTATGAATTTGAAATCATCTAGAAAAAGTGGAAGCTAAATGTTTTCGCAGATACCCTCTGAAGAAAGGATGAGGAGGTGGAAGCATTGATTTGTTCCATTTCTATTATCCAACCAAATTGGATAACCGAAGAGAGGGAGGAATGGAAGAATGATTAAGAAGTGTGGACACTCACTCAAAATTTGCAGCAAGATCCTAGTACATTTGATAAATTTAGTTGGAAAAATGATTCGTTATGGTACAAGTATTGATTATATCTTTCTAAGAATTCCCAACTAAAACAAAAGATTCTTTTGGAATTGCACAACTCTCCCTTAGGAGGACACTCAACATTTTTTAAAAATTAACACAGGGTGAAGAAAGATTTTTTTTTCAAATGGCCTTAAATCTGATATTCAAAATTTTGTTGCAGAATATTTGGTTTGGTAGAAAAATAAAGTTGAGACAATTAAGACCCTAGGTCTGCTACAACCTTTTTCCATTCCAAGTAAACCTTGGGAGGAGGTTTTAATGGATTTTATCATAGGTTTACCTCAGTCCGAAGGAAAGAGTGTCATCATGGTGGTAGTTGATAGACTTACCAAGTATGCACAGTTTTGTGCATTATCTCATCCATTTAAAGAGAGTATAGTTGCTACTGCATTTATGGAAACAATTCAAAAGCTACAAGGAAACCCAAATATTATTGTAAGTGACAAAGATCCCATTTTCATTGGAAACTTTTGGATGGAATTATTCTCTTGTTTGGGTACTCAACTAGCTCATAGCTCATATTATCATGCTCAATCCAATGGGAAAACTAAGATAGTGAATTTTTTTTTGGAAGGATATCATCATTAAATTAAGGCCCCAAGACTTCATGGGCGCGTTCGGTGGAACGAGCGCACCGGTTGGGCGTTTGGACGAGTTCGGGTGACGTGCGACGGAACGGGTGGCACGTCGCACCGTTGGAGAGTCACGGGCGCGCGGGTGTAGTGAGGCTAGTCATGAAGGCGAGTTGGAGGAGAGGCGCGAAGCGTTTATACCACAATGAGGCGCCCCTTAGGTGATCGAGCCGACGGGCGAGTCAGTGGGTCGGCCGGCGCGTTGGGCATGACCGACGCCACACTTCGTGGGCGAACGACCAAACGTCGAGGTCAGCTCGGGTCGGCCAAGCGCCCCACACCCCACAACGCGATGTTTCGTGGGTGGATGACTAAACGGGTGGGTCGGCTCATGGAAAATGAGCGCCCCACACTCCACGACGCGTTCGTATATATTGGTGGACGTGTTGAGAGGTGGAGGCATCAATCAACGAAAACGATCAAGCAACAACAAGAACAGTCAAAGGGTGCAACAACGTGTTTCCAATAACTCGTTGGGCGAAGGACGAAGACAGAACGAACATTGGTCGAGCTGGGCGAGCGCACTGCAGACCACCGCAGCCGCACCACAGGTCGGGTCGGGTCAGGTTTGGGCGGGCACCTCTGAACGGCGGGTCGAGTCGGGTCGAGTCTGGGTGCCGAGTAACGGCAACGGCCCAGCACTAAAATTGCGATTCCGGGAGCGTCGGGTGTCAAATTGAGGTGCCGTAAAAACCAGAAGGTGCGTAATTCCAAGACGCATCCAACCATATGGGTGAGGGACAGATTGGACTCACGGTAAGCTCAGAAAATGCTCTGCACTGATTTGGAGCAATGGCTGAGTGACCCGAGGGACCAGCACTTGGGCAGTTTTGGGCAGCACTTCCGAAGGTGAACTTGATGATTGTAAATGGTTGTAAAAGTCTGTTGTAAGCTAGTTCGATGATTGGCAAGCCTTAGAGCTTGGCCAAAAGGAAAATAGCCGTGCCAAGGAGAAAGAGTGGTTTCTGCTGGATTGGATATTGTAACTTGTGTTTTTATGAAACATATTATCCGGGCAGACTCATTTTAACAGGGAGTTGCCCCTCCCTTGTATGTATGGGTGTACATGTGGTTTGATAATGATGTTTATGTTTTATTCCGCATAATTGAAAGAACATTTGCTAATAACTAACAAATGTTGCTAAAGGCATAGTCTAGGTACTTGAGTATTTAGAAAAAGAAAAAGTACAGCAGTGTCGCACCTACCTACAAGGCGTGGTTGGAAGACACCCGAGGTGTAGCGGCGTGACAGTTGGTATCAGAGCTACCTTCACTAGGAGCTTTTGCTGAAGCAGGGACATAGTTGCAGGGTTGCGGTTGGTGTTGAAGCTGACTTATATATTTGGGGTTTCTCTTGAAACCTTAGTTGAAGCAAGGCTTTTGTCAGGGCTAAAGCTAGAAAAGGAGACATGCCGAGTTGGAAAGAATTCGAAGAGAAGACTTGTGAAGCATTGCATTGGATAAAGTAGTTGAACAAAGAAATCCCAAGGATTCGGAACAAATTTGGAGTCTTGGAAAGAAAATTGGTGGAAACTTGGAAGAAGGCTAAGAAGATTCATGAAGATGTTAATGAGGCTAAGATTGCTCTTATGACCTTGTGCAAGAAGGGGATCTCTGACTCAAACCAAGATGAAGCTGATAGACTTCGAGACAAGATGGACCAGTTTGATGGATGGATGGCATTATGCTATAAGCTACAAACTCACCAAGATGAGCTTTTTAGACTTGAAGAGAAGAACCATAAGAAGAGATTAAAACCTTCTATGGGGAAGCCGAAGCAGAATGTTATGGATGTTGTTTTGGTAAAGGAAGAACTTTTACAACAATTTGAACCTGAACCAAAGACACCACAAACATTGGAGCTTGAAGCTACAAGGAAAGAAGTTTTTGAGGCTCGAAAGAGGCTTATAAACATGACGGAGTTCTTGGAGGAAAGAAGGCAGGAACACTACAAGGCTCTTGTGAAAGTGGAGGAACACTTGGAACACATGGGAGACGAGATGGTGGAGATGCGAACTTCCTTGAAAGACTTTCATGGGTGAAATGCTGAACTTGGAAAACCAAAGGATGTTGCATATGTAGAATATGTCAAGGGTGAACTTGATAACCAAGTTGGACCAAGACCGTGCACATTGCAAGCATTAGTGATGGATGATTCTCATGAGGATGATATGAAGATGGAAGAGATGAAGGACGAACTTGTGACACAAGTTGAACCAAGACAAGACACATTGCAATCATTGGTGGGCAAACCACATGGAGTTGTTGTGGGTGTGACTATGTTCGAGGAGGAACTTGATGAGCAGGTGGTACTAGGATCGAACACATCAAAGGCATTGATGAGGATGGAGGACACTCACTTGAGGAGTCTTCATGGATAGATGACTTGTGTTTCATGGAAGCATAAGGAGGATGGACCGCATATGGAGATGAGGAAGAAGATAACTTCTTTGCCAACACCATTGGTGACTACTCCTTGGATGACTACGATGAGACCTTGTACATTGATGAAACAAGGGACATGGGACGATGCAAACCTTGTTGGGGCAATTTGTGACCTTACACCTGATGGTTCAAATGCCTGGGACAAGGGTGTAATGTGATGACCTTTGTGATGGAAAGGGTCATGCTTAGCCACATAAAATGGCAAGTGCCCGGCATGACCCATACACTACCTTGGTGGTAGGGCACATTGATGGAGTGGACTTCTTCATGGCTTCAACCAAGAAGGACCTCTTGGCAGACCTTTAGTGGAGGAGCAGCTTGAAGGAAGTACTCATACATATATGATGGAGGTAGGAGTGACCGAGAGCACTTCACTTCGATATGTTGGGACATGATGATGATGAGAGTTGAGTTGAGTTCACTTAGATGAACACATGGGCAGCCAAATTCATGGACATGGACTACATGGAGATCTTTATAGATGGACTGATGGGACGTTGTTCACCATGAGCAGCTTGGACATTGGTTGGATGAGCAGCCTATGAGACATTCATATGTTTGCAGAGTGAGAGCTTGTGATGGCACTCATGGCCAATAAAAGTAGGCTTACCAACACTTTGTATATGATGAGGCATGGGAGTTCATGATGGAGATGCCTTGGTGGCACACACTTTGACATGGGCTTGAGTCTACTTGACTTAGCCACACTTCTTACCTTGATGATGCTTGGAGGATGAGACTACTTGCATACAAGTAGCACATGGATTAGCATCATGGACATCATGTTGTGGATGAGATGGATACACTTCATGGACCCAAACATGGCACTTGGATGAGATTCAGACTTGATCGAGTTGATGGATGTGACAGATTGCAGGAGGAACAACTAACGCAGGGTATGAGGATGTGCATTCTCACGATGAGAACGCAAGGTTGGATTGATCACCCAACTAGTTCGAGTTGTGGGGTCCGGAAGTGTGCGGAGTTATGCCGGATACATAGCAGCTTTTGTTATGTTGATGTTGGTTGGAGCACTTGATGCAGAGATTCACATGGATTTGACGATGATTGGGGGAGATATCTCATGGACATGAACCTTGCTGGTTTATGCGATGGCAGTTGCGATGATATTTCACACATGGAGTTGTGATGGACCATGCGACGATGGGATGATGTTGTCAAGGGACGACAATGCTTTGAAGTGGAGGAGGATGTAAGGCCCCAAGACTTCATGGGCGCGTTCGGTGGAACGGGCGCGCCGTTTGGGCATTTGGACGAGTTCGGGCACCGTGCGACAGAACGGGCGGCACGTCGCACCGTTGGAGAGTCACGGGCACGTGGGTGTAGCGAGGCGAGTCATGAGGGCAAGTTGGAGGATAGGCACGACGCGTTTATACAACAACGAGGCGCCCCTTGGGCGAGCGAGCCGACGGGCGAGTCGGTGGGTCGGCCGGCGCGTTGGGCGCGACCGACGCCACACTTCGTGGGCGAACGACCAAACGTGGGGGTCGGCTCGGGTCGGCCAAGCGCCCCACACCCCACAACGCGATGTTTCGTGGGCGGATGACTAAACGGTTGGTTCGGCTCGTGGCAAATGAGCGCCCCACACTCCATGACGCGTTCGTATATATTGGTGGACGTGTTGAGAGGTGGAGGCATCAATCAACGAAAACGATCAAGCAACAACAAGAACAGTCAAAGGGTGCAACAATGAGTTTCCAATAACTCGTTGGGCGAAGGACGAAGACGGAACGAACGTTGGTCGAGTCGGGTCGAGCTGGGCGAGCGCACCGCAGACCACCGCAGCCGCACCGCAGGTCAGGTCAGGTCGGGTCTGGGTGGGCGCCTCTGAAAGGCGGGTCGAGTCGGGTCGAGTCTGGGCCCCGAGTAACGGCAACGGCCCAGCACTAAAATTGCGATTCCGAGAGCGTCGGGTGTCGGATTGAGGTGCCGTAAAAACAAAAAGGTGCGTAATTCCGAGACACATCCAACCATATGGGTAAGGGACGGATTGGACACATGGGCAGATCAGAAAACGCTCTGCACTAATTTGGAGCAACGACTGAGTGACCCGAGTGACCAGCACTTGGGCAATTTTGGGCAGCACTTCCGACGGTGAACTTTGATGTTTGTACATGACTGTTGTAAGCTATTTAGAGGATTGGCAAGTCTTAGAACTTGGCCAAGAGGCAAAGAGAATGTCAAGGAGTAGGAGTGGATCTTGCTGGATTGACTGTTGTAACTTGTATTTTTATGAAACATATTATCCGGGCGGACTCATTTTAACAGGGAGTTGCCCCTCCCTTGTATGTATGGGCGTACATGTGGTTTGATAATGATGTTTATGTTTATTTCCGCATAATTGAAAGAACATTTGCTAATAACTAACGAATGTTGCTAAAGGCGTAATCTGGGTACTTGAGTATTTAGAAAAAGAAAAAGTACGGCAGTGCCGCACCTGCCTACAAGACGTGGTTGGAAGACACCCGAGGTGTAGGGGCGTGACATTTGGAGTCGTGGAAAGAAAATTGGTGGAAACTTGAAAGAAGGCTAAGAATATTCATGAAGAGGTTAATGAGGCTAAGATTTCTCTTATGGCCTTGTGCAAGGAGGGGATCTCTGACTCAACCAAAGATGAAGCTGATAGACTTCGAGACAAAATGGACCAGTTTGATGGATGGATGGCATTATGCTATGAGTTACAAACTCACCGAGATGAGCTTGTTAGACTTGAAGAGAAGAACCATAAGAAGAGATTAAAACCTTCTATGGGGAAGCCGAAGCAGAATGTTATGGACGTTGTTTTGGTAAAGGAAGAACTTTTACAACAAGTTGAACCTAAACCAAAGACACCACAAACATTGGAGCTTGAAGCTACAAGGAAAGCAGTTTTGGAGGCTCGAAAGAAGCTTGTAAACATGATGAAGCTCTTGGAGGAAAGAAGGCAGGAACACTACAAGGCTCTTGTGCAAGTGGAGGAACACTTGGAACACATGGAAAACGAGATGGTGGAGATGCGGACTTTCTTGGAAGAATTTCATGGGAAAACTGCTGAACTTGGAGAACCAAAGGATGTTGCAGATGTAGAAGATGTCAAGGGTGAACTTGATAACCAAGTTGGACCAAGACCAAGCACGTTGCAAGCATCAAAGATGGATGATTCTCATGAGGATGATATGAAGATGGAAGAGATGAAGGACGAACTTGTGACACAAGTTGAACCAAGACAAGACACATTGCAAGCATTGGTGGACAAACCACATGGAGATGTTGCAAATGTGACAATGATCGAGGAGGAACTTGATGAGAAATTGGTACCAGGATCGAACACATCAAAGGCATTGATGAGGATGGAGGACACTCACTTGAAGAGTCTTCATGGAGAGATGACTGGTGTTTCATGGAAGCATAAGGAGGATGGACTGCATATGGGGATGAGGAAGAAGATGAATTCTTTGCCAACACCATTGATGACTACTCCTTGGATGCATACGATGAGACCTTGTACATTGATGGAACAAGGGACATGGGACGATGCAAACCTTGATGGGGCAGTTTGTGACCGTACACTTGATGGTTCAAATGCCCTGGACAAGGGTGGAACGTGATGACCTTTGTGATGGAAAGGGTCATGCTTAGCCACATAGAATGGCAAGTTCCCGACATGACCCATACACTACCTTGGTGGTAGGGTACATTGGTGGAGTACACTTCTTTATGGCTTCAACTAAGAGGGACCTCTTGGCAGACCTTTAGTGGAGGAGCAGCTTGAAGGAAGTACTCATATATATGATGGAGGTAGGAGTGACCGAGAGCACTTCACTTCGATATGTTGGGACATGATGATGATGAGAGTTGAGTTGATTTCACTTAGATGAACACATGGGCAGCCAAAGTCATGGACATGGACTACATGGATATCTTTTATAGATGGACTAATGGGACGTTGTTCACCATGAGCAACTTGGACATTGGTTGGATGAGCAGCCTATGAGACATTCATATGTTTGCAGAGTGAGAAATTTTGATGGCACTCATGGCCAATACAACTAGGCTCACCAACGCTTTGGATATGATGAGGCATGGGAGTTCATGATGGATGCCTTGGTATACACTTTGGCATGGGCTTGAGTCTACTTGACTTAGCCACACTTCTTACTTTTGATGATGCTTGGAGGATGAGCCTACTTTGCATACAAGTAGAGCACATGGATTAGCATCATGGACAGCATGTTGTGGATGAGATGGATACACTTCATGGACCCAAACATGGCACTTGGATGAGGCTCATTGTCATTTGCTCAGGGAAATGATGACCTCTAACTTATGAGTAGGCCATGGAGCGAGATGGGCACTTGATAGCAGGATGTTTTGGTAGTCGTGATGATGGGAGGAACATATGTTCTTGTGGAGGAGATGTTCGGTTGGATTAGCTACCAAACTTGTCACCAACACAAGGGGTACCAACACATGATTTCGTGCAAAATTGGAGACATGACCGAGGCATGTAGCAGATCAAGAGTGTTCACATCTGGATGCTATTCATATATTTATAGCAGACTTGGAGACATGAACACGTTTGGAAGATGTTGGAGTCATCAACACTTTGCGACGGTAGTTGTGATGATACCGTGCACATGGGTGCAATGACAGTTCGTGCAGTGACACTTTGATGGCAGTTGCGACGATATTTCACACATGGAGTTGTGATGGACCGTGCGACGATGGGATGATGTTGTCAAGGGACGACAACACTTTGAAGTGGAGGAGGATGTAAGGCCCCAAGACTTCATGGGCGCGTTCGGTGGAACGGGCGCGCCAGTTGGGCGTTTGGACAAGTTCAGGCACCGTGTGACGTAACGGGCGTGCGGGTGTAGTGAGGCGAGTCACAAGGGCGAGTTGGAGGAGAGGCGTTTCGAGTTAGACCAAAGCGGCATTGGCAAGGCGAGTTATACCACAACAGAGCGCCCCTTGGGCGAGCTAGACCGACGGACGAGTTGGTGGGTCGGCCAACGTATTGGGCGTGGGGTGTCACGACACTTCGTGGGCGGACGACCAAACGTGGGGGTCGGCTCGGGTTGGCCGAGCACCCCACACTCCACACCGCATTCATATATATTGGCGAGCGTTTGGCAAAGTGGAGGCATCAACGAAAAACGATCAAGCAACAACGAACAACCAAGGGTACACAACGAGTTCCAATAACTCGTTGGGCGAAGGACGAAGACAGAACGAACGTTGGTCGAGTCGGGTCGAGATGGGCGAGTGCACTGCAGACCACCGTAGCCGCACCGTAGGTTGGGTCGGGTCGGGTCTGGGCGGGCGCCTCTGAACGGCGGGTCGAGTCGGGTCGAGTCTGGGCGCCGAGTAACGGCAACGGCCCAGCACTAAAATTGCGATTCCGGGAGCGTCGGGTGTCGGATTGAGGTGCCGTAAAAACCATAAGGTGCGTAATTCTGAGACGCATCCAACCATATGGGTGAGGGACGGATTGGACACACAGTCAGATCAGAAAACGCTCTGCACTGATTTGGAGCAACGGCTGAGTGACCCGAGTGACCAGCACTTGGGCAGTTTTGGGCAGCACTTCCGATGGTGAACTTCAATGTTGGTACATGACTGTTGTAAGCTAGTTTGAGGATTGGAAAGTCTTAGAACTTGGCCAAGAGACAAATAGCCTTGTCAAGGAGCAGGAGTGGCTCTTGCTAGATTGACTGTTGTACTTGTATTTTTATGAAACATAATATCCGAGCGGACTCATTTTAATAGGGAGTTGCCCCTCCCGTGTATGTATGGGCGTACATGTGGTTTGATATTGATGTTTATGTTTATTTCCGCATAATTGAAAGAACATTTGCTAATAACTAACGAATTTTGGAAGCAAATGGTTGTATAAATCTAAATTTAAAGCAGATGGTAGCATTGATAAATTTAAGGCGAGATTAGTTGCAAAAGGATATGCTCAACAGGAGGGAATTGATTATGAAGATACTTTTGCACTAGTAGCTAAATTGAATACAATTAGATTACTGATTTCCTTAGCTACAAAACATAATTGGAATATACATCAATTGGATGTCAAATCTGCTTTTCTAAATGGTGATTTAAAGGAAGAAGTTTATTTGGTTCAACCTAAAGGGTTTGTCAAACAGGGACAGGAGCATCTAGTCTGCAGGTTAAGAAAAGCCTTATATGGTTTGAAACAGGCGCCGAGATCATGGTATGTAAATATTGATACCTTCTTTCTTCAGAATGGATTTGTGAAAAGCAAAAATGATCCTAACTTGTATGTTAAGAAAGATGAAAAAGGAAATGTTGCTTTAATATCTTTGTATGTGGATGATCTCATTATCACAGGCAGTGCTCACAAGTTAATTGAAGAAATTAAAGTTCAGTTGTCACAGGAATTTGAAATGAAAGATTTGGGTGAATTGCATTACTGTTTAGGAATTGAGGTATGGAGAGAGCCTGGTAAAACATTAATCACTCAAAGCAAATATACAAAGGAAATTCTTAAAAAGTTCAATATGAGTGATTGCAAAGCTATGTCAACTCCCTTAGAACATAATGTAAATTTGTACAGAGACGATGGAACTAAAGAGGCAGATGGAACATTATATCGTCAGTTGGTGGGAAGTTTGAACTATCTCACCACTACCAGACCAGACATTGCATACTCAGTCAGTATCCTTAGTCAATTCATGGCTAAGCCTTCAGGAAATCACTAGAATGCTGCAAAGAAAGTTCTCTGATACTTAAAGGGAACAATGAATTTAGGTATTATGTGTACTGATGAATCTGATGTTGCACTGATAGGTTTTTCTGATTCATATTGGGCAGGAAATCTAGATGATAGACGATCTACCTCTGGCTATGCATTTCATATTGGATCAGGGGTCGTATCTCGGAGTAGTAAGAAACAACCAACTGTTTCTTTATCATCAACAGAATTAGAGTACAAAGCTTTGACCAATGTAACCTGTGTTTTAATTTGGTATCAGAGCTGATAAGCTGTCGCCGATCTGTTGGGTACTGGAGTAAGGTTTGGCTTACGCTCCGCTTTCAAAACCCATCAGAAAAGCACACCAGTTCATTGCAGCGGATCTGCTGCTACTCTCTCCTCTTCACAGGCAGTGAATGGTATGGTTTGAATTTGCTGGATTTCACAGCTCGTGTTCGTGTTCTCCAATCCTTTTCAGCTCAACAAACACAGTCGCTGCTGTCATGAGTCACTGCAAGGTAAGCACAACTTGTGTTGTTGCATAGAATCTGACATATTTTAGTTCAATCCTCGACGTGAGAAGAAAGAAACCTGCCTGCGTCAAAGCAGAGAGCAGAGCTTTCCAGGTTTACGATTGCGAAGTTTCAAATCATTTGAGATTTGCAGTTACGCATATAACATTGCGCAATACCTAATTTAAGTGTGCGCAGTAAGTGACGAGAGTTTCCAGCGTGAAGTTGAGTTTTCCTTTGTGTCATTTAATCGTGCGCTGATTTCCAACAAAGACAGAGGTGAACTGTCTTAATTTCCTTCCGTGGATTTGACTCATTTGCCTGACCGCCATCACAGCTTGTCATTTTAATCACACTTAAAATTTGCACTTTAATCTTGCGTGGGTAATTGTATGCGCATTTTCCACCTCGATCGAAAGTTCAATGTGCTACATTTTTTTTGTGACAAGGCCCATTAGACAGCCCAACAGCTTTCTCTTTTCTCCCAGTGAAAGTTAGAAATTCTTGTGTTATTTATCATTTAGATTTTTTTCTTAGAGATTGTTGTTGATCATAATGGCTAATCCTCTTGCTGATTCATATTTAAATGAATCTACAAAACTTGATGGTGAAAATTATGTAAATTGGAAATTTAAGTTGATCACAGTACTGGAGGCATACAATCTCTGGACAATTGTTAAAGGTGACGAGCCCAAGCCTACACCTCCTGCTGCAAGTCCAGATTGGGATAAGCGAGAAATGAAAGCAAAGTTGTTGCTACGCATGTCAGTGAAGGACAATATTATTCCTCACATTCGGGACTGTGAAACTTCCAAGGCGACATGGGACACTCTCAAAGGTTTGTATGAAACTACTAATGCAAACCGTATTTTATTTTTAAAAACAAAGCTTCTATCTATCAAAATGGAAGCCAATGAAAGCATTAGCAACTTTGTTTCCCAAATTAAATACTTGAGGGATAAGCTTGGTGATATTGGTGAAAAAGTGTCTAGTACCGATTTGGTAACTGTTGCGTTGAAGGGGTTAGTCCAAGACTATAAAGTCTTTATTTCAGCACTCTCAGCTAGACCAACACCTCCTACATTTGAAGAATTGGCTGGAATTCTTCTTCAAGAAGAAGAGCGAATGAAAAATTTTGAACTAGAGTCAAATGGTTTTGATTTGGCTTTGACTGCAAGAGGTAAAAGATCATTCCGAGGGAGACCATGGGACAGGAACAGAGGTCATTTTCAAGCAAAGCAGAAAGGTATGACACCTCCTGAATCTTATGTTAAGAGGAACATTGAATGTGATTATTGTGGAAAACCTGGACATCTAGCTAAAGATTGCTATAGAAGAAAGAATCATGAATCAAATCAAAGACATATAAGACATAATGGAAATTTCATAAACAAAGACACTTTAGTTACTGATGGATTTAAAAATCTTAAGTTGTTTCTTTCTGATGCTGCATTGTCTGCTGAAAATGATGATGAGAATGCTTGGCTCATAGATTCTGGTGCATCAGCACATATGACTTGTGATAAAGAATGGTATGATAAATATTATGAGAAATCTGATGGCACACACATTTTCCTAGGAGATGAAAGGTCACTTAAAGTCCAAGGCTATGGCATAATAAATGTGTACTTACCTAATGGACAAATGAGACAAATTCATGATGTGATGTATGTACCTGCTCTCAAAAATAATTTGATATATGTTTCCACTATTACTGATAATCATTTAAAAGTGGAATTTGGTAAATTGGGGTGTATTGTGCAAGATGTTCAAGACCACTACAGGGTTGTTTCTACAGGTACCAGGGTTGGAGGATTATATAGATTGGATGTGACAGTGAAGCGCCATGTTGCATTGACATCCAAAAAGACATCAACAACAGAGTTATGGCATCACAGGTATGGGCACCTAAATTACAATGATTTATCGTTGTTGCAAAGAAAATCAATGGTTGAAGGTCTTCCTGTTATGAAGTGTGAACATATACCATGTGAAGCTTGTGCACTTGGTAAGCAGCATAGAGAAGAGTTTCCCGTTCATACTGAGAAATGACAATATGATATACTTGAATTAATTCACACTGATGTATGTGGACCTATGCAAACTAGGTCTCTTGGTGGTGCTTCATACTTTGTTATTTTTATTGATGATAGATCTAGGTATACCTAGGTCTATTTCATTCGAAGGAAGAGTGATATATTTGAGTATTTTAAAGAGTTTCGAACTATGGTTGAAAAACAAACAAGTAAGTACATTAAAATACTCAGATCTGATCAAGGGGGTGAATATAAGTCAGGCGCATTTAACAGCTATTGTAAATCTAATGGGATTCAACAACAGTTCACAGTACCTCATACCCCTCAGAAAAATGGTGTTGCTGAGCGATGGAATAGAACCTTGGTGGAATGTGCTCGCAGTATGCTTCAAGGTAAAAATATTTCTAATGGTTTCTGGGCAGAGGCCATTAATACTGCTGTTTATTTGAAGAATCGATGTCCCACTAAGCAATTAGTTTTTCAAACTCCTTTTGAGGTTCTTCATGGTTATAAACCTGATGTCAGTCATTTAAGAGTCTTTGGATATACTGCCTTTGCACATATTCCTAAGGCTAATAGAAGAAAGCTTGATGCAAAGTCAATCAAGTGTGTTTTTATTGGGTATTGTACAGATCAGAAAGCATATAAATTGTTTGATCCAAGTACACATAAATTGTTTGCAAGTCGAGATGTGGTGTTTCATGAGCAGGCTGATAAATGTGATACAAAGAATGATGCATGGCATATATCTAATGATGCTCATGTCAAACTTGATACTTTGGTTAAACAGGAATAGGAACAGGTACAGGTACAGGTTCAAGATCAGGATGAGAGCAGTATGAGCACATCCAGCAGCAGTGAGTCATCACGAGAGGGAGATTCACCTCAAAGCCGAAGAATCATGGATGGAACTCCAACAGGTATTGTAGCACCAAGAAGGTCAACCCGACAAACCCAGCTTCCTGCAAGGTATAGAGATTATGCCTTGATGTCTAATATCATGAATGTTGAAGAACCAGTTGATTATGAACAAGCTAAAGAACATGAACAATGGAGAAATGCTATGAATTATTTCAGTGAGCTTTGTCTCACGATTCTCTGTGCCCGAGGCGTAGGGGCGTGACAGTTGGTATCAGAGCTACCTTCACTGGGAGCTTTTGCTGAAGCAGGGACACAGTTGCAGGGTTGCAGTTGGTGTTGAAGCTGACTTATATATTTGGGGTTTCGCTTGAGACCTTAGCTGAAGCAAGGCATTTTTCAGGGCTAGAGCTACAATGGAAGAGTTAATTCTGAAGGACTTCGAAAGTAGGCTGTGTAAATCTTTGAGAAGGACGGATGAAATCGAAGACGAGCATCGTGAGTTGAAGAAGACCCTTTGTGCAATGCTTGCAGAAGGGATATCCAACACGAACCGGGATGAATTCAACCGACTTATAAAGATATTGGACGGATAGGGGAAGGAGCTAAAGGAATTGGCTGAAGAGCAACGCATGCTTCAAGGGAAGCTTGTCAAGCTTAAAGAGATGAAACATGAGCTTATAAAGAGGTATTTTTCTAGACCGAAGAATGTTGAGAATGTGGTTGAGGAGAAGGAAGAACTTGTAAAACAAGTTGAACTCGAACCAAGCACATTACAAACATTGCAGGTTGAACCACACAAGGATGTTGCAGATGTGGAAGATGTCAAGGATGAAATTGATGACCAAGTTGGACCAAGACCGTGCACGTTGCAAGCATCGAAGATATGAAGGACGAACTTGTGACACAAGTTGAACCAAGGCAAGACACATTGCAAGCATTGGTGGACAAACCACATGGATTTGTTGCGGGTGTGACTATGATCGAGGAGGAACTTGATGAGCAGGTGGTACCAGGATCGAACACATCAAAGGCATTGATGAGGATGGAGGACACTCACTTGAGGAGTCTTCATGGAGAGATGACTTGTGTTTCATGGAAGCATAAGGAGGATGGACTGCATATGGAGATGAGGAAGAAGATAACTTCTTTTCCAACACCATTGGTGACTACTCCTTGGATGACTACGATGAGACCTTGTAAATTGATGAAACAAGGGACATGGGACGATGCAAACCTTTTTGGGGCAATTTGTGACCTTACACTTGATGGTTCAAATGCCCGGGACAAGGGTGGAACGTGATGACCTTTGTGATGGAAAGGGGTCATGCTTAGCCACATAAAATGGCAAGTGCCCAGCATGACCCATACACTACCTTGGTGGTAGGGCACGTTGGTGGAGTAGACTTCTTCATGGCTTCAACCAAGAAGGACCTTTTGGCAGACCTTTAGTGGAGGAGCAGCTTGAAGGAATTACTCATATGTATGATGGAGGTAGGAGTGACCGAGAGCACTTCACTTCGATATGTTGGGACATGATGATGATGAGAGTTGAGTTGAGTTCACTTAGATAAACACATGGGCAGCCAAAGTCATGGACATGGACTACATGGAGATATTTATAGATGGACTGATGGGACGTTGTTCACCATGAGCAACTTGGACATTGGTTGGATGAGAAGCCTATGAGACATTCATATGTATGCAGGGTGAGAACTTGTGATGGCACTCATGGTCAATACAAGTAGGTTTACCAACGCTTTAGATCTGATGAGGCATGGGAGTTTATGATGGAGTTGCATTCATTGGAGACTTCATATTATGGTGATCTTGGAGTATCTGACTCATTGAGGAGCCGAGGTCAGGATTGGTCCTGATTTTGATGCATTATGTGATGCATACCTTGGAGCACATTTATGGGGTGTGTTCAGGAGGAGTCACTTGATCGAGATGATAGAGCTGGGACACTTTGGAGTTTGATGGAGATGCAGCGATGGAGATGCCTTGGTGGTACACACTTTGGCATGGGCTTGAGTCTACTTGACTTAGCCACACTTCTTACCTTGATGATGCTTGGAGGATGAGACTAATTGCATACAAGTAGCACATGGATTAGTATCATGGACAACATGTTTTGGATGAGATGGATACACTTCAGGGACCCAAACATGGCACTTGGATGAGATTCAGACTTGATCGAGTTGATGGATGTGACAGATTGCAGGAGGAACGACTAACGCATGGTATGAGGATGTGCATTCTCACGATGAGAACGCAAGGTTGGATTGATCACCCAACTAGTTCGAGTTGTGGGGTCCGGAAGTGTGTGGAGTTATGCCGGATACATATCAGCTTTTGTTATGTTGATGTTGGTTGGAGCACTTGATGCAGAGATTCACATGGATTTGACGATGATTGGGGGAGATATCTCATGGACATGAACCTTGTTGGTTTATGCGATGGCAGTTGCGACGATATTTCACACATGGAGTTGTGATGGACCGTGCGACGATGGGATGATGTTGTCACGCCCCTACACCTCGGGTGTCTTCCAACCACGTCTTGTAGGCAAGTGCGGCACTGTCGTACCTTTTATTTTTCTAAATACTCAAGTACCCAGACTACGCCTTAAGCAACATTCGTTAGTTATTAGCAAATTTTCTTTCAATTATGCGGAATAAAACATAAAAATCATTATCAAACCACATGTACGCCCATACATACAAGGGAGGGGCAACTCCCTATTAAAATGAGTCCGCCCGGATAATATGTTTCATAAAAATATGAGTACAATGTCCAATCCAGCAAAAACCACTCCTGCTCCTTGGCAAGGCTATTTTCCTTTTGGCCAAGCTCTAAGACTTGCCAATCATCAAACTAGCCAACAACATAATTTTACAACCATTTACAATCATCAAGTTCACCTTCGGAATTACTGCCCCAAAACTGCCCAAGTGCTGGTCACTCGGGTCACTCAACCGTTGCTCCAAATCAGTGCAGAGCACTTTATAAGCTTACCGTGTGTCCAATTCATCTCTCACCCATATGGTTGGATGCGTCTCGGAATTACGCACCTTGTGCAATTTACGGCACCTCAATCCGATACCCGATGCTCCCGGAATCACGTTTTTAGTGCTGAGCCGCTGCCGTTACTCGGCGCCCAGAACCGACCCGACAGTCGGGCACATCGCACCGCAGGCCGCACCGCAGTTCGGGTCGGGTCGTCCCTTGAAAAAATCATCCCATCATCGCATGATCCATCACAACTCCATGTGTGAAATATCGTCGCAACTGCCATCAAAGTGTCGCTGCACGAACTATCGTTGCACCCATGTGCACGGTATCGTCGCAACTATCGTCGCAAAGTGTTGATGACTCCAACATCTTCCAAACGTGTTCATGTCTCCAACTCTACTATAAATATATGAATAGCATCCAGATGTGAACACTCTTGATCTGCTACATGCCTCGGTCATGTCTCCAATTCTGCAAGAAATCATGTGTTTGGGCCCCTTGTGTTGGTGATAAGTTGGGTAGCTAATCCAACCGACCATCTCCTCCACAAGAACATATGTTCCTCCCATCATCACGACTGCAAAAAAATCCTGCTATCAAGTGCCCATCTTGCTCCATATCCTGCTCATAAGTTATAGGTCATCATTGCCCTGAGCAGATGACAATGAGCCTCATCCTAGTGCCATGTTTGGGTCCATGAAGTGTATCCATCTCATCCACAACATGTTGTCCATGATGCTAATCCATGTGCTCTACTTGTATGCAAAGTAGGTTCATCCTCCAAGCATCATCAAAGTAAAAAGTGTGGCTCAGTCAAGTAAACTCAAGCCCATGCCAAAGTGTGTACCACCAAGGCATCTCCATCATGAACTCCCATGCCTCATCATATCCAAAGCATTGGTAAGCCTACTTGTATTGGCCATGAGTGCCATCGCAAGTTCTCACTCTGCAAACGTATGAATGTCTCATAGGCTGCTCATCCAACCAATGTCCAAGTTGCTCATGGTGAACAATGGCCCAGCACTAAAATTGTGATTCCGAGAGTGTCGGGTGTCGGATTGAGGTGCTTTGATACCAACTTTCATGCCCCTACACCATGAGTGTCTTCCAACCACGTCTTGTAGGCAGGTGCGGCACTGCCGTACTTTTTCTTTTCTAAATACTCAAGTACCCAGACTACGCCTATAGCAACATTCATTAGTTATTATTACAAATGTTCTTTCAATGTGCGGAAATAAACATAAACATCAATATCACACCACATGTATGCCCATACATACAAGGGAGGGGAAACTCCCTTTTAAAATGAGTCCGCCCGGATAATATGTTTCATAAAAGTATAAGTTACAACATCCAATCCAGCAGAAACCACTCCTACTCCTTGGCACGGATATTTGCCTTTTGGCCAAGCTCTAAGGCTTTCCAATCATCAAACTAGCCTACAACAGTCATGTACCAACATCAAAGTTCACCGTCGGAAGTGCTGCCCAAAACTGCCCAAGTGCTGGTCACTCGGGTCACTCAGCCGTTGCTCCAAATTAGTGCAGAGCGTTTTATGAGCTGACCGTGTGTCCAATCCATCCCTCACCCATAAGGTTGGATTCGTCTCAGAATTACGCACCTTCTGGTTTTTACGGCACCTCAATCCGACACCCGACGCTCCCAGAATCGCGTTTTTAGTGTTGGGCCGTTGTCGTTACTCTGATAAAATAGTTGGTATCAGAGCTACCTGGACGAACAGATGAGAGCTTGATAACACAACTGCTGTTGCACATCAGCTGGTATCAGAGTTACCTTCACTGGGAGCTTTTGCTGAAGTAGGGACATAGTTGCAGGGTTGCAGTTGGTGTTGAATCTGACTTATATATTTGGGGTTTCTCTTGAAACCTTAGCTGAAGCAAGGCATTTGTCAGGGCTAAAGCTAGAGAAGAAGACATGCCAACTTTGGAAGAATTCGGTGAGAAAGCCCTTGAAGCTTTACTATGGATGAAGTACATGAGGGAGGACTTGCAGATTCAAGAAGATTTTGGAGTCTTGTGGGAAGAAGTGGTGAAGTCTTGGAAGAAAGCGAAAGCACTTATGGAAGAGTTCGATGCGGTAGCACAATCTCTTGAGGCCTTGTATGAGGAAGGGATATCCTCATCTAACAAGGATGAAGCTGATCGACTTCTTGACAAGATTGACCGTTTCGATGAATGGATGGAATTATGCTATGAACTAGAGGCACTTCGACAGGAGATTTCCGGAATTGGAAAGAGGTATATGACCGAACCACACAAGGATGTTGCAGATGTAGAAGATGTCAAGGATGAACTTGATAACCAAGTTGGACCAAGACCGAGCACGTTGCAAACATCAAAGATGGATGATTCTCATGAGGATGATATAAAGATGGAAGAGATGAAGGATGAACTTGTGACACAAGCTGAACCAAGACAAGACACATTGCAAGCATTGGTGGACAAACCACATGGAGATGTTGCAAATGTGAGCATGATCGGGGAGGAACTTTATGAGCAGGTGGTACCAGGATCGAACACATCAAAGGCATTGATGAGGATGGATGAAACTCACTTGAGGAGTCTTTATGGAGATATGACTTGTGTTTCATGGAAGCATAAGGAGGATGGACTGCATATGGAGATGAGGAAGAAGATGACTTCTTTGCCAACACCATTGATGACTACTCCTTGGATGCCTACGATGAGACCTTGTACATTGATGGAACAAGGGACATGGAATGATACAAACCTTGTTGAGGCAATTTGTGACCTTACACTTGATGGTTAAAATGCCCGGGACAAGGGTGGAACGTGATGACCTTTGTGATGGAAAGGGTCATGCTTAGCCACATAGAATGGCAAGTGCCCGGCATGACCCATACACTACCTTGGTGGTAGGGCACATTGATGGAGTAGACTTCTTCATGGCTTCAACCAAGAAGGACCTCTTGGCAGACCTTTAGTGGAGGAGCAACTTGAAGGAAGTACTCACATATATGATGGAGGTAGGAGTGACCGAGAGCACTTCACTTCGATATGTTGGGACATGATGATGATGAGAGTTGAGATGAGTTCACTTGGATGAACACATGGGCAGCCAAAGTCATGGACATGGACTACATGGAGATCTTTATAGATGGACTGATGGGATGTTTTTCACCATGAGCGACATGGACATTGGTTGGATGAGCAGCCTATGACACATTCATATGTTTGCAGGTGAGAACTTGTGATGGCACTCATGGCCAATACAAGAAGGCTTACCAACGCTTTGGATATGATGAGGCATGGGAGTTCATGATGGAGTTGCATTCATTGGAGACTTCATATTACGGTGATATTAGAGTATCTAACTCATTGAGGAGCTGAGGTCAGGATTGGTCTTGATTTTGATGCATTATGGGATGCATACCTTGGAGAACATTTATGGGGTGTGTTCAGGAGGAGTCACTTGATGGGGATGATCGAGATGGGACATTTTGGAGTTTGATGGAGATGCAGCAATAGAGATGCCTTGGTGGCACACACTTTGGCATGGGCTTGAGTCTACTTGACTTAGCCACACTTCTTACTTTGATGATGCTTGGATGATGAGTCTACTTTGCATACAAGTAGCACATGGATTAGCATCATGGACAACATGTTATGGATGAGATGGATACACTTCATGGACCCAAACATGGCACTTGGATGAGATTCAAACTTGATCGAGTTGATGGATGTGACAGGTTGCAGGAGAAATGACTAACGCATGGTATGAGGATGTGCATTCTCACGATGAGGACGTTATGGTTCGATTACCTACCCAACTAGTTCGAGTTGTGGGGTCCGGAAGTGTGCGGAGTTGTGCCAGATACATAGCAGATTTTGTTATGTTGATGTTGGTTGGAGTACTTGATGCAGAGATTCACATGGATTTGACGAGGATTGGGGAGATATATCATGGACATAAACCTTGCTGGTTTGTGCAATGGCGTTGCGACGATATTGTGCGATGAGACTTTGCGACGAAAGTTGCGATGATACTTTGCGACGATATGATGCGATGATGGTAGCACTATCGGGATGATAGTCGTACTTGAAGTGGAGGAGGATGTAAGGCCCCAAGACTTCATGAGCGCGTTCGGTGGAACGAGCGCGCCGGTTGGGTGTTTGGGCGAGTTCGGGCGCCGTGCGACGTAACGGGCGTAACGACGCACCGGAGAGTCACGGGCACGCGGATGTTGCGAGGCGAGTCACGAGGGCGAGTTGGAGGAGAGGCGAGTCAACACGGCGTTGGAGAGACGCGTTTATACCACCACGGGCGCACCTTGGGTGAGCCACGACCAATGGACGAGTTGGTGGGTCGGCCAACGTATTGGGCGTGGGCCGTCGCGACACTTCATGGGCGAACACCAAACGTGGGGGTCGGCTCGGGTCGGCCGAGTGCCCCACACCCCACGACGCGGCACTTCGTGGGCGGATGAATAAACAGGCAGGTCGGCTTGTGGCAAACGAGCGACCACACTTCACTCGAGCGTTCATATATATAGGATGGCGTGTTGGAGAGTGGAGGCAAGCGAAAAGCGAAGATCAATCAACGAACAACATCAAGGAGAGTCGCACCACGAGTTGCCAACAACTCGTTGGTGGAAGAAACGGCGAAGGCACGATAGCAAATGGGTGTTGGTCGAGTCGGGTCAAATTCAGGCACGTCGCACCGCAGGCTGCACCGCAGTTCGAGTCGGGTCGGGTCAGGCACTGCTGCACGACGGTCGGGTCGGTTTTGGGCGCCGAGTAACGGCAGCGGCCCAGCACTAAAAACGTGATTCTGGGAGCGTCGGGTATCGGATTGAGGTGCCGTAAATTGCAGAAGGTGCGTACTTCTGAGACGCATCCAACCATATGGGTGAGGGACAGATTGGACACACGGTTAGCTCAGAAAACGCTCTTCACTGATTTGGAGCAACGACTGAGTGACCCGAGTGACCAGCACTTGGGCAGTTTTGGGGCAGCACTTTCGAAGGTGAACTTGATGATTGTAAATGGTTGTAAAAGTCTGTTGTATTCTAGTTTGAGGATTGGAAAGCCTTAGAGCCTGGCCAAGAGGCAAATAGCCGTGCCAAGGAGCAGGAGTGGTTTCTGCTGGATTGGACATTGTACTCATATTTTTATGAAGCATATTATCTGGGCGGACTCATTTTGACAGGGAGTTGCCCCTCCCTTGTATGTATGGGCATACATGTGGTTTGATATTGATGTTTATGTTTATTTCCGCACATTGAAAGAACACTCTTAATAATAACTAATGAATGTTGCTATAGGCGTAGTCTGGGTACTTGAGTATTTAGAAAAGAAAAAGTACAGCAGTGCCGCACCTGCCTACAAGACGTGGTTTTATTTTTATGAAAAACGTGACAGTTTAGTTGATTATGAACAAGACGTGGTTTTATTTTATTTTATTTTTTTAATTAATTAATTTATTTATTTATTTCTATTTTTATTTATTTAAAGTTTTATTTATTTATTTATTTATTTAATTTTTTTTTTTTTTAAGATAGAATTTCAATATAATTATATATAATTTTAACTAAATAATATTTGTTTTTTGAAAATTCGATTAACGACTTAATAAAAATAAAATTTGCTTTTTTAATAATAATTTTTAATTAAACTATTAATTTGAATATTCAAACTAGCCGTTTCAATTTGTAATTAAATTTGTAAATTAAGGGAACTATTTTATTTATAGTCTTATTATTATAATATTATTACTATTATTATTATTAATTAATTAATTATTTATTTATTTATTTTATTTACAATAAAATAATGTATAAAAATCAATAAATAAATATATAAATAAATATTTAATAATTAAACTATAAAATTGGATTTTATTTAAAAAAATAAATAAAATAAAATAAAATAATTTTTTTTTTAATTAGACTTTTAATTTTAATATTCAAACTAGCCGTTTTGATTTTTTAATTATTGAACTAACCGTTTTATAGTCAAATTAGCTGATTTTAACGGTTTTCTTTCCTCTCCTACATCTATTTAAACTTAACGACTGATCTGATCTCTCACCTAGTCCTGATGATGAACCACATTGGTTGGTTTGAAACACGTCGACTTTGTTCAAGATAATGTGATTTTTACCGAAAGATTTCTTCTTAATTTATTGATGGATCACAGAAGCCAAAAATTTAGTAATTTGATATCATCATTGTTGTGTGTCTGATAAACAAATACAATGGGTCAAGTGGTTACCTCTGGCTGCTGGTGGTATAACACTTCCTTCCATACTACAACAAAAATGACCCCATTTATCGCACTTTATGGATATCTTCCACGATCCATCACATCATCTTTAAGAGAAAATTCTAAGGTTCAAGAAATGCAATATCACATCAAGCATCAACAACAAGTTCTCCAACTCTTAAAGGATAACCAAAATTTGGCAAAAAATTGAATGAAACAACAGACATATCAACATTTCAGTAAGAGAAGTTTTGATGTAGGAGACTGGGTATTTTTACGGCTACAACAATACAAAAAATGTCCTCAAGCAAGCTAAGAAGGATAGTAAATTATCGACAAAGTACTATGGTCCTTGCAAGGTGTTGCAAAATATTGGTACAATGGCATACAAATTGGAGCTACCTCCTTCTTCTCGAGTGCACCCAGTTTTCCATGTTTCATGCTTAAAGGAGGTTATCGGTGACCAAATTCCAGCTCAAACAATATTCCTAGAACTTTATGAGGAAGGAAAAAGAATATTGGAACCTGAAACAGTCATGGAAACAAGAACTCAACAACTACGAAATCGATAAATTTCAGAGTATCTCATCAAGTCGAAGAACTTATCCACTAAAGATTCCACATTGGAGGATGAGAATTTTATACAGAAGTATCCAGAGCTACTCAAGCATTGAGGAAAACACATTTTTGAAGGAGAGGGGCATGTTAGGTCCCTATATTACTAGTGCAGTCCCTTATTATTGTTAG
Organism: Pinus albicaulis; assembly: GCA_034641835.2. NCBI lineage: Eukaryota > Viridiplantae > Streptophyta > Pinopsida > Pinales > Pinaceae > Pinus > Pinus albicaulis. Next base: position 154,037,596 of record CM076576.1, on the reverse strand, counting down.
TGTAGCCCCATTATTATTATTATTGTACCCCTTTAGTCCCCAAATTGTTATTATTGTGCCCCATAAAATCCCACTATTGTTATTTTTGTGCCCTTACATTTTTATTTGTAGTTTGGCTAGGATTAAATTGTGACCTCATGGAATACTATATATAGAAAGGAAGTTTTTTCATTTGTATCATACAAGAATTGTTCATTTATTTAATGTAAAGGAGGCTTCCCCCTTCAAGAGGCTTATTTCTAAGTCATTGATCTATATTTTCTTCTATTTTGTGAGCTAGTTTCATAACGCCATAATTAGGGTTTTTTCCATTAGAACGCCATGATCATGGTTTTGCATCAGAATGCCATGATTAGGGTTGCAATCATAACACCATGATTAGGGTTTCCATCAGAATTCCATTATTAGGGTTTCCATCATAACTCCATGATTATTGTTTCCATCTTCTACCCTTTACATTGAAAGTTGACGATGTTGTGTTAAGCTCAATATAAATAGATGAAAAGGGAGCATCCTTCTAGTAGCGTATGTGAGGTGAAAATATTGTTTCATGGGAGAGTAATAAGATAAAAGCGTTAGCCATATCATATCTATTTTGAGAATACATATATTGTTGCAATGCGTGTGTTTTCATGCCAGCAAAACTAAAATTCCAAAACATGTGAAACAACACTAAGAAAAGAGAGGGGAAAATCCCTGACAAAGACCCATCTTTCCATCCATTATAAGATCCAACTGATTTAATGGAGGAGGGTAGACTCCTCAAGTCAAATCAAAGAAGAAAGGCAGTAAATAGGCTCACTCTCTGCCCATATAATAAAGGAATTTCTGGCTCCCAAATATAGTCCAAAAATAAAATGAGGAGGAGAGGAGAATAAAATTCTAAACTATTGCATCATTATCCAACTATATTTAAAAATTTAATACAATTGTTCAAAATTTTCTCTCAAAATATCTATAATGATTCTCTGAAAAATGCTTGGTCCTTTTTATGCTATTTCTTTCTCTGCATTTTGAGTTTTCTTTCCTCACTTCTATGCGAGGGATCAATTCATACATACAAATAAATAATTGGATTTTAATAATATGTTCCTAAAAATACATTGTGAAACATGGAAATAATGGTGAGGGCATCGTAAAAAAAAATTGTGTTTTTGCTTCCTTCCCTTTGCTATCATGGAATTTAAAGCTTTATGTAAATGAATTGGTGGTTCGATCAATTGAACATGTGGATTTTTTAAGTTTTTTTTTGTTATTATTTTATTGACTAAGACAAGCTATCCTACATATCATGTATCTTCTTTATAATAAGTCAACATTTTTGAGGAACCTTAACATGACGCCAAGACTTATAAGATTTATCCAAGTCGAATTTTCCATATAAATATATAGGAAATAATGATATGATCAGGTTATTTTAAGTCTGAGTACATCACTGGTATTTGTATGTGCACATATATTTCACCTACAATTGGTAGATTCTTCTTGTGTTTGGCTATCATAACATTAACCATAGCATATTGTAGTAGTTTATATTTTTCTTCAATATCTAGAATCTTAATTCATCCTAGGGAATAATTAAGAGACACTGTCTTCCATTTGAGCAATATTATCCATGAAACTATTACTAATTACATGCAAATTCATATATTTTCCATCAGAATGGTGTTTTTGTCTTCAATTACTAAGGTTACCAAGTCTTCAATAAAATATATGTTTATTACCTTTCACACATAAGCCAAGATCATAACCTTGTTATTTATATATTTTTTAATTTATCTAAATGTTTCGTTAACTAGATATACAAGGAATCAAACTCCATATGGTACAAAAGATGCTTCCTTATATTAAGAAATTCATTGATGGCTTCACCCCATAGTACACTTTTTATAATAGTTATCTTATTTTTCAATTTAGAATTCTCAATGGAATTCTTATACCTTATTTTCCATTCATATGTATCCTCCATATTAGTCAACCAGGTTTTGGTTATTGATAGTGCACTTTTTCTCATTTTTTGAGGTTTTTTTTCTTTATTTCTAGATCCACTTTCAACTTCCTTGCCAGCACCCTCCAAATACTTCTACAACACTACATCTTCCACCAGTTTCTCAATTTTATTTTTTGCGTTTGTAAAGGATAAATCCTTTTTGCTTATATTTATATTGACAAGAGTGTGTGGCTTTCCGATGAATTCACATTTATATTTTATCACTCTCTGATTGCATCTTATAGCAGATGAGTAAAAAATATAACAATAGATTTGACCCACTACACTCTATCAACTTCATTAGAAAATACTTATTATCTTAAGATAAGTTTAACATTATCAACATATATATACTTAATTTCTTTGTCAACTTATTTATTATCTCTAATTACCCATTACACTTGAGGGGAGGATAAGATATTGGTTTCTTTCTTGATATTTTTTATTTATTTTTTATTTTTCTAAAAGATGACGATGACTTATTGTTTTGCGCATAAACCTTCAGAATAGACACTAACACAACCTTAATCCTTCCCTTATTTTCAAATATAGTGGCTTTTATGGTGATTTTGATAACTATATTTCATTTTAAAAACTTCCATTGTTCTTCAATTTTCCATTCTCTTAGGTTGGTTTTTGAAGCTTGTCATAAACTAATAGGTTTCCAAACATTTAAATCTCGATATTATTTTCAGGTGATAAAGTACTTGTTTACAACTTTACCTATTCAATCCTCAAACTTCAAGCTACACGTTAACAACAATTTTAGTAACTAGTATTTATAGTAAAGGTTTGGTTTTCAAGATCATACTTGGGAACTAACCTAGGTCGAATAGGTGAATCAATTGTGAAGGGAAAAGTGCACTTGTTTTTCCAAAATTTTATCTTTTATTTATTTTTTCTTCAACTAGGGAAAGGGTATTAATAATGAAAAGGGGTATGACAAGGCCATATAGTGAAGTTCATGACCTATAATTTTTAACAACATCACTACTAGATCCCGTAAGATGATAAATAGACAAGGAAATTGAAAATATAAGACTTAATTCTTTTGGGTTTATGTATTAGAGGATGAAGTTCTAACTATAGGTGATCCATATTTATGCAGGAACGCAATAGAATAAACATATAACCATAAATACGGAGATGCAGTGGAAATAAAACTTCATTTCATTAATATCAAAGAACTGAAATTTTTTTACAGACAGAATGGAATAAAACTAGCTAGGGCGCTGGTAGCTATCTCTGAGAAGAAATGTGGCGGTTACAGGCCTCTGAACTGAGTTACAATGAGGCTCGAGGGCCTATTTATTATTGAGAAACAATGAGGTTCCTAAACATCCAAAACCTAACCCTAGGAGATGAAGCGCCACAAAACTATGGGCCCCGTTTGGGTAAATTGGTGCCTAACTTCCTATGATGCAACTTTGGCTTACTTATCTCCGTTTGACGCACATGATACATCAATAGAAAGATCCGTCCGATTTCACTCAATAATTTTTCGTAGAAAAATTTCATCCTGAAATTCGCTGGTGTAACGATGCCCAAAAACGTCGTTTAGGCCTCAAAACAGCTCCGGAAGTTCAGGACCCGAAAAACTGCCAAAAATAGTAACTTGTGCTGAAATTGAAAACTGAAAGAGACAAGCGTGGGGGGGCCCAAGTGGAATAGGCGGGTTGCCACCGCATCCACTCCGGATCATTCCTCCCCTCAGTAGAAGCAATGGTCCTCTACTTCTCCGCATTGCCCCTCCATGAGATGAGGAAATTTCTGCTGAACTTGGTCCCTGGTGAACCACTTTCCTTGGTGCAGGAGTTGGCCAGCTTTGAAAACCCGATACAGTTGGATCTTCTGTTGGCGAGTGTTATTGATTTGCATGTCCATGATACAATCTGTGGTGGCCTGTTCCATGCAATCTGGGTTTTAAATCTGTTGGTGTGATTTGTTCTACAATGTCCGATGTGTCCAGTAGAGGTGGGAAGTAAGGACGAAGGCGATCCACATTGAAGACTAGGTGCAGACTAAGGAATGGTGGAATACTGAGCTCGAATGCATTGCTCCCTACAGCCTTGGTGATGGTGTACGGCCCGTATCGGAGCAGGCGAAGCTTGCGGTGGGGTCCAGTGAGGCGCTCCTTCTGCAAATGTAGCCATACTTTGTCGCCCACCTGGAAGTTGTGTGGCACCCGGTGTTGATCATGGCATTTCTTGTACTTGGCATTGGCTCTGTCCAATATATCATGAACCTGCTGGCGGATGTGTTGAATGCGCTCGATGAAGCTACTGGCTTTGTCAACTTCAGACTGGACATGAGCTGAATTGGCCTGAGCAGCTGCAAATGGCATGGCTACGTCAATGGAACATAGTGGCTGGAATCCCAAGCCCACCTGAAAGGGGCTATGGCCGATTGAACTGTGGAGAGCCCGATTATAACTATGTTGTACATAGGGGAGGCTCTCGTCCCATGTGCATGGATGATTTGAATTGTACATGCGCAGAATGTGTACAATCATTCTGTTGACGACCTCTGTCTGGCCATCTGTTTGGGGATGGAAAGCTGTGGACTTGGTGAGCTTTGTGTCCAACATTGACCAGAGGCTGGACCAAAATGTGCTGAGGAACCTGCTATCTCGATCTGATATGATAGACCGTGGGATCCCAAAGTGCACCCACACTCGTTCAAAGAAGAGTTTAGCAGTGGCTTCTGTTGTGATATTCTTCTTACAGGCCGCCATGATGGCCATCTTCGAGAATCTGTCAACGACCACGAAAACACAGTCATTTCCATTCTTAGTAGAAGGTAGGCCCGACATGTAATCCATGGAGATGGATTCCCAAGGTCGACTAGGGGTAGGTAGTGGAGTATATAGGCCTTGCTTCTTGATGGTCAGTTTGGCAATGGCACAAGCAGTGTAGGATCTGATGTGCTTCCCGACATCCTTTCGAAGGTTCACCAATAGAAATACTTCTGCAGTATTGCTATTGTTTTCTCGAACCCGAAATGCCCAGCGACTCGACTGTAGTGTGCTTCCCATATCATCTTGGCACGCTCGCTTGAAGGAACACAAAGGTGTCCCAGGTGACATAAAAGTGCATCTTGGAGGTGAAAATTTGGAACTTGCGTGCCCCCCCAGAGTGCCTTGTAAGTGTGGCCGAATTCTGGGTCACTCTCATAGAGAAGCGGCCAATCAGAAGTCTCGTGCCCACAAGAGTTGAGCACGGTGGTGAGCGCCACGATCGGTGGTCGGCTGAGGCAGTCTGCAACATTATTAGTGCTACCCTTCTTGTACTTGATGTTCAAATGAAACTGTTGTAGATATGTGGACCACTTCTTATGGCGATCATTCTGCAACTTCCCTTGTGTCTGTATGAACTGCAGGGGCCAGTGGTCTGTGTGGATGATTGTTTCCTTCCCCAAAATGTAATGCTTCCATTTTCGATAGGCTTGCACAATGGAATACATTTCTTTGTCATAGGTGGGATATTTGCGAACTGTCTCAGACAATGTCTCGCTGTGATATGCCACTGGATGTCCCTATTGAGTAAGAAATGCCCCAATAGCATAGTCATAGGCATCTGTCTCAATCTCAAATGGCTGCTACAAGTCTGGTAAGGCGAGCACTGGGGCAGAACAGAGGCGATTTTTCAATTCTGTGAACGCCTTCTGTTGAGGTTTCGACCAAAAGAATTTTTCTCTCGCTCCTCCTTTGGTGACTTGACTAAAGGGCCAAGTGATATGAGAGAATCCCAACATCAATCTGCGGTAGAAATTAGCAAGATCCAGAAAGATGCGAAGCTCTGTTATAGTGGTCGGGGCTGGCCAATCCCGAATGACTTGGATCTTGGATGGATCCACATGCACCCCCCTTTCATCAATAATGTATCCCAAATATTGAACCTGGGTCATGCGAAATGTGCATTTCTCCAAATTGGCACACAACTTGTGTTGCCGTAGTGTTTGGAGGACTTGTCGGATGTGATGAAGGTGCTCTTCCCAAGTCTTGCTGAAGATCAAAATGTCATCCAAGTACACCACTACAAATGATTTGGTGAATGGCCGCAAGATGTCGTCCATCATCCTCATGAAGGTTGCGGGAGCATTCGTCAACCCGAAAGGCATGACCAGCCATTCAAAAAGGCCTTCCCTGGCTTTGAAGGCAGTCTTCCACACATCGGAGGGTTCAATTGGTACCTGGTGATACCCAGACTTCAGGTCGATCTTGCTGAAATATTTTGCACCTTGGAGCGAGTCCAGAAGGTCATCAATCCATGGGATTGGGTACCTATTCTGGACAGTGATCTTGTTCAGCGCCCGATAGTCAATACAGAGTCTCCACATCCCATCCTTCTTCTGTACCAATACGATCGGGCTCCCACAGAGCGATGAACTTGGTTTGATGTGACCTTTCTGCAACAACTCCTGAATCTACTTCTCAATTTCATCATTTTCCAGAACAGAGCGCCGATAGATCGGTCCATTGGGTAGCGGCGCACCTGGGGTCAGATCAATCGGGTGCTTGACCTGACAGTGCAGAGGAACCCCTGTGGGTGAGGTGAAGATGTCCCCGTACTCCTCCACAACCTTATCCATTTTTTGTTGTCGTGTAGAGGGGCCCTGTCTGGAGATCGTGGCCACTGTCTTCTTCTTGCCCTGGGGGCGGATCATCAGGAAAACGAATTTCCTGGTTTGGGAAATGAGCTTACTGCATTTTTTTGCAGTAACCAAAGAGATAGCCATAGGAGGTGGTACCTCTGGTATCCTGTACAACTTATTCCCCAAAGTAATAATAACAGCACGAGGTCGAGACTCATACACAGCATGATGCTTCCACAAGTATGGTTGTCCTAATAATACATCAGAAACATCAATAGGAGCAACGTCACATAATACCTCATCCGTGAAGGGCTTGATGCTATAGGGAAGGCGTCACTGCTGGCTGACGTGGAGATCTCGTCCTTGGTGAAGCCACCCGATGGTGTATGGATGTGGGTGAGCTGTGGTCGGCAAGCCCAACCGCTTCACGGCGTCTGCTGAAATGAGGTTCTTTTGGCTCCCATTGTCGACAATGAATTGTACAGGGGAGCCCTTTACCCACATCTGGGAGTGGAAGAGACGTTCCTCCTCCTCTGGATCTTCCGGTTCCTCCTTCTGGATCTTTGTAGTGGCAATAGTGGCGTTGGGCTCCGCATCAATAATCTGTTTCCCTTTTTCATTCCCCTTTTCAGGTTCTGATTTGGAGTCGGAGCATGCATCTGACTCAGAAGCCCTCATCTCGGCCACTAGCGATTGCTTGGCCCGACACTCACTTGTGTTGTGAGTGGAGCTCTTATGGAACTCACACCACTTTCCCGTGTCCTTCTTTTGCTTTGCGGTGCTGTTCTTTTCTTGTGGCTTTGATGGGTTGTCTTTAGCCGCTATGCCTTGGCTCTGTCCTTCATTCTGTAGTTTGGAAGCACCTTTCCCCTGCTTTTGATTCACAAATCCAAAGTCTCGCTTCTTCTGTTTGAATTTCTGCTCAATCTTGGCAGCATACCGGCATGCCGTACCAAGCGAGGAGATGTCGAGGAACTCCATTTCCTCCTGAATGTATCTGTGCAGATAGCTGCGATACTTTAGCACCAAATGTTTCTCTGAATCTTTGATACCCAACTTTGTGCGCAGGGTATGGAACAGATTCGTCATCTCATGCACATCTTGATCCCTTTGTTGTCGCAGCGTGGTCCATTGTATGTACTTGTCCTCATAGCTCCCCACGGGATAGTACTGTTCCTTGACGGTGTCTCGGAAAGAATTCCAAGTTGGTACGACCGAGAACAGAGAGGGTTCTGTCTGGTCCTTGTTCTCACAGTGGGTTTCCCACCAGTCCTTAACATGCGGGGTAGCTTTGAGGAGTGCAAAAATAATCTTTTCCCGGTCTGAAAAGTCATGAACCGAGAAATATCCTTCTAACAGATTCAACCATCTATCTACGGCATCTGCGTCTATTTGAACCTCAAATATGGGAATGTCAAAATTTACTTGTACCTTAAAAGGAGTCGCGCCTCCAGAGTGGCTGCTGGATGCAGATGCGCCGCCGGTGGGTAGCCGTTGAAGGATCTGAACAAAGTTATCCATCATCACGTTCCTTTGTTTTTTGAGGGCCTCCTCGAGCAATATTTTGATAGGATCTCCTGCTCCCTCATCTTTCTTTTCGTCCCCCATGGGCGTCCGTCGAGGTTTGCGAGGCTGATCTTGCAAAGGTTCCACCAGATCAAGCCCTAGCTCCTTATACCTCGACCTCGTTGGGGACATGCAAAGAAGGATCGAGAAAAAGCAGACCCCTCTGATACCACTGATCCAGATTTATGCAGGAACGCAACAGAATAAACATATAACCATAAATACAGAGATGCAGCGGAAATAACACTTCATTTCATTAATATCAAAGAACTGAAAGTTGTTTACAGACAGAATGGAATAAAACTAGCTAGGGCGCTAATAGCTATCTCTGAGAAGAGATGTGGCGGCTACAGGCCTCTGAACCGAGTTACAATGAGGCTCGAGGGCCTATTTATTATTGAGAAACAATGGAGAACCCTAAACATCCAAAAACCTAACCCCTAGGAGATGAAGCGCCAAAACTATGGGCCCCGTTTGGGTAAATTGGTGTTTCAACTTCCCAGGGACGTAACTTTGGCCTACTATCTCCGTTTGACGCACATGATACATCATTAGAAAGCTCTGTCCGAGGAACATAAATTTCAGGATGAATTTCATTCCATGAAATTCATTGGTAAAACGATACCCAAAAAACGTCGTTTAGGGCCTCAAAACGGCTCCGGAAGTTCAGGACCCGAAAAACTGCTAAAAATAGTAAGTTATGCTGAAACTGAAAAACTGAAAGAGACAATGGTGGGGGCCCAAGTGGAATAGGCGGGTGGCCACCAATATCCACCTGGATCAATAGGATAAGGGGAACTATACTTTAATGATTTCAATGATTCGCAAGTACATTTATATAATTCTCCTTCCCACCACCTTGGATTAATCTAGACTATAGAGGAGGCATTAGTTTTATCCAACCCAACCTCCATGGTCTCACTATGGAAATGTGGATACAAAATTTCTTCTCACCCAAAGTGTGAAAAACTTGCTTTGGATAAGACCATCATGTTAAATTAGTAGAGAGATTTCTAGCAAAATAAATTTTGCTTCAGTTTGAATCTTGGATTGAAAGTTATGGCCATTTAAAATTTTAGCCTTCATCCCTTTCCACATTAGTAATAAATTCCATGCGGTAACTGGAGTGCCTATGTGGCTACAGCACATCACAAGTGGTCTAGCGTGGAATTCATTGCATCACTCATTACATCATCATAGCATAGCACCATCTGACCTTACCTCTAAGATCGTCCCGATCTAAAATATTTGCGATGGGACAATAATATTTATATTAAGTTATGAGGGAAACTCCCCATATAGCTCTCTCTAGTAGCCCACTCTTTTTTTCGATTGCATAGCCATATTCAAATAATGACCTCAAGTATCCCGTGATGAGTAGCTCCTGACATGACATGGAATGACCCATGGTGCCACCTAGTATCTACATCATCGAAATCCACATCACCTGTCTCCTATGAATATTAATAGCATCATGTTAACATCAGGGTGATGCCATGTTGCCACATGAAAATCCCTCATAGTGCCACATGTCATCCAAAATATTTCCCTTTAGCTACCCAAAAAGGGTTTTTCTACCTGCCACATGTCACATTGTTAGTGTGCCACATTAGCAGCCTTACCACGTCATCTGAAAATCCCATTTGGCATCCACATAACTTTACTTGGGCTAGGTATATTATGCTACATTAGCTTAATTAGAGGGTTCCATAGGGTTTGAACCTTTTAACAAATTTAACATTTTCAAGTTATTCGATGCTCCACCTTTCTGTTTCCTAGAACAAATAAATATCCATCTAGCCAAATAAATGAATCTTTGTTTCACCAGAACTTACACTTCTCAGTCCATGGGACGTACACTTCTCAATCCCCTAGATGTACATTTCTATGTTTCATCCCTCGGGACATAAGGTATAGCATCAACAACAGGAATTTTCCCATCCGATGGCTTCCATATAACTTGGATTTTTTCAACCCATCTTGCACTTATAGATAACATTGTAAAACATCACTACGGTGTCAAGGTCTACGATAACATGGCCCTAGCCACATATAATTCACACTAATCCCACTTTGTATTCCCAAACCACGTGGAACAAAAAAACCATGAGTACATGATGTCTCCACATGTGAGGTAGGAATTTAGAGTCCCCCATGACTCTGCCATCTCAACACAACAATTTATTTTCACATCATGTTCCTCAATGTGCTTCCAAGCATACACTTACATTGATTTTTATCACCTTTATCCAATGGGTTCATATACATTGATCTTGTGTTGTCTTCATTTTTCCAATAAAACACACCTCTCACTAAAAGAAAAAGATATTCTGGAGGATGTTTTTGGAGAATCCCCTATAAAAATAGCCCAAAAATCTATTTTTAGTAGAGTTCATTAGCGAAGGTTGGAAGGTAAACGTTTATCAGATATTTTTGAATGATACATCTAAAATCTACAAACGCAGTAGTGCTTTACCGTCCATACAAGAACTGGTGCTACAAAATAACATGGTGCACCATAAAAAAATTATTTTTATAAAATAAAAAAAAACATGGTGTGCTAAATAGCATAACACACTGATGCTTGAATAGTCGATAAGACTGGTTCCATCACATAGTAAAATGTCCTGGCACATACGAGTAGGGAGCACTGCTAGAGAAACGAGGTGTTATTTGTGCGGTACATCTAACAAACACCGTGGGGAATATTTTAAATAGCATCACTAAGTGGTTTTTAAATTCTAAAAGGATAGCAGTGCTATAGTAAAAACACAACACCAATAGAGTACCTATAGATAAACACCTCAGGGCATCTTAGGAAAAGCACCACGATATTTTTTTATTAAAAATAATGCGGTTCTTTTGGATATATCCCACACCGGTGCATTTGGAGAAACACATCGGAGGAGGGTTAAATAAAAAAAACCTCTTGGTCATAATTTCGATTTTTACAATCTACAGTGCGGGAGAGCTATGAAGTACCAATTCAACTCTTTCCATATGCAAGTTCCTTGATGTCAGTGCTCCTCTTTCTCACTATCAATACAGGGAAAAGACCCTATAGTGGCGGTTATAAAGGAGGCTTTTAGTGTTATAAAATTGGCCAAAATTTTCTAAAAAACATTTTCTACAACATCCATTTTTGGTAACGGAGGTCTTGACGAAGCTTCTAACAGAAATTTAGCACAACAAAAAAAACTGGGCGGTCGAAGGTTTTTACGAATGTTTTTCTTAATGGTGCACACATCATGTGTGAATGCACCAGTGTGTTTTAACTTGTAAGCACTGGTACTGTAAACATACCAAGCCCCGAGATGGAAAACAAATTTTGGAAGCCCTAGGGAATTTAGCAATGTCCCAGTGCGTGTCACCCACAAATACGGACCGAGACGATAGAAGGTGCATGTACTGACGTCATTAAGGTGTAAAAACACACAAGGACATTAAGGTTTTAAAATACACTGTTGTTAAGTTATAAAAATGCATCGACACGTTTAAGGTAAACCATATTGTTGCATGCAATGCCTATACACATGGGTCATAGTCGTCAATAAAGTGCACCAGGCGTTCTAATTGGTATTGGTATTTGGTGTGGTGCTCATAGGTCATAGAAACGTATCGGTGCACAACATCATACAAACGCACTAGTGTGCAGTGACTAACACACAACGATGTTTACTTTTTATTTTTTAGAAACATCAACCTATGAAAATGGAATTATTGTGATTTTTTAAAATTCATTATTCATCAAAAGTCGACACATATCTTATAATAGTATTCATACCAATTAAATTTTTATTAGTGCATTTGAATGCGATGTTCGGATGAATTTTTTATAACATATCATTAAATTTCACATCTCTTCATTATAATATTTAATCATCCATATATTTAATTAGTGGAGTAACATTTAACAATGACAATAGAGAACACAATAGAATAAATTCAAAAGTATAACTGTCATATAAAATGGGACAGTTATTGGTATCCCTTTGTCTTTCAATTGGGATACTATGTCCATTACATTAAACATAATGTCTGATTTCATAGACAAATATTTCAAAAAATACAGTTTCTTGCTTTGATATCAAAGATATAGATCATCATTCTTCGTTGGACCTGCTGTCACTGCTTAAGCTACTTCCATGACTTGGGTTATTTGGAGGAATGTTTTGTTCATTGTGTTGATTGCTTTCTTCTTCTTCAAATTTCATCTACAAACATAAAAATAAAGTGTAATGAGGGTATATACATTGGTGAGAATAGTGAAAATTGCAATATTAAATAATATACATCAATGTAAATTGAAAAGAAATCTAACATAGCAAGAATTGAATCGTGAACTATACACATTATTTCAAAACCAAATTTCATGCCATCTTTCAACAATTCATTTGTTGGTGCAGTTCCATACTTTGTTTCCTGCAAGTTTTATACCCCATAACAAATCATATATTTAATATAAATGATTTTTTTGTTCTATGAACTATAGATGGAGCTAAGTAAAACAAGATATATGCTTACAAATTCCACAATTAATTTCTAATATGCCAACATGTACTGAAAATCCATATTTAACCCAATTTCAATCAATTATTATGATGGTTCTTCTTTGCAAGTTAGCACCTCTTTGAAGACATTCAATGATGCTTTTTGTAAAACAACTTAAAATATACAAAAATGAAATCTAGTTAAGTTGTTATAAGGAAGTAACAATTACTCACAAACATAGATATCAACCCTTTTCTTCCTTTTCGTCCTATTTTATGTGTTGAGTGGGTTCCATTTTATTTTCTTTTATGTAAGAAAATACTTGAAAACTAATATTTAATGCTAAATTATTTATTTATTGTACCCGTTAGCACAAAAAATGTTAATGGTGTAATCATCAGTGTGTCACTGTTTTCAAATTTTTATTATGTCCTAGTCCATGTCCAAAGTTCGAGCGATTTCCAATAAAAGTTAAAAAACGAGTCCCAACATCAAGGTATTTTTAAGTGAATAGGTGTGATAGTGTTTCAAAGTCCTAAAAAAAGTTAAAATCTCTATTTTGACTTATGTTAGTGTTGAAGGTTAGTCGATGTTTGGGGAATAAAGTTGCAGTCATCTGGTCTGGAATAATAGCTGCATTTGTGGCAAATTCATCGTCAAAATAGTAATTCAGTAAAAAGAAGCTATTTCTCAGAAATGAAAGTCATATAGTCTGTACATTGAAAAGCATATATATTTCACTAAAGAATTTAGTTATCTCAGAAAAGAGGATATAGGTAAATAGGTAATCAGTTTTTTAAAGCTGGAAAATTAAGGCTTCGTGGATAGTATTGCAACCAGAGTTATTTAAAAGCAAAATGCTACCTTAAGAAAACAGATTGACCAAGAGAGTGGGAGATCCGAAGAAGAGAAACAGAGAATGTTTAAAGGTAGATCACTAGGAATTAAACTAAGGAATGAAGCCAAGGAGAAGAACCGCGTGTAGAATGATCAGACGGCCATGATCCTATCGTAGATCCAAAAGGGAAGAAACTGATGACTCAAATTAAAGCGCAAATGGATCGACTTCAGAAATTGCAGTTTTTAGAAGTTTATTGTTAAGGCGATTGCATGGTATGTTAATTTATTTTCGATGATATGAGGCGAAGAGGAAGCAAGGGAGACCGTTAGATCTCGGCGCAGATCAACGATGAAGATTAAAGCATAGATGGAGCAATTTCGCAAATCATAGGTTTTAAATTTTATCATTAAGGCAATCGCATGGTATGTTAAGTGATTTGTGATGCGATGAGGCAAGGGGCACATGTCGGCATAGCACACCACGACGATTTCGCGCATCACATAGTTTATGGTTTATCCATTATGAGTGTAAAGTTAAACTTGTAGGCAACTGATGTGTGATTGCTTTCAATTGGTCAGCATGTTGTGGGGCCCTAGAACAACAATTCCGCATGTATCCATATTGTTGGGAGAAATTTTGGTTTTGTTTAAATTTCCGATAAATGTTGTTGATTTCACGCGTATGTATGTTTATAAAACTTCCTTTACATGATTTGCGATCTATCCCAATTCTTTGCCATGTCACCTCTCCTCTTAGTGCACATCGAACTTCGTCATTTTCAACATTTAACTCCCACATTTCATAATAAAAATTCCGATGCGCGATCTGCAATCGATCCCACTCCTTCGCCACATCATCACCCTTTCACTTATCATTCATTTTTCTCCATATGTCCTCTATCAATTAAACCTATTTTAAAGTGTTTCTTTGTAATTTCTCATAAAATCAACCTCTGTCATTCTATCCAAAAGTTTTAGGTTTTTCGCCATTACGAAGGATTTTCAACCAAAAAAGGGGAAAGGAACAGCGGAACAGTGGCATAGTTTCTCTCAAACAGTTTTCTACCACTACTCTGAGTACCAACACGTTTTTACCAAGCATCGGGCAACATTCAAGGAGCAACCACACATCATTTTCAGTGTTGTTTTCATTTTTTAGTGAGTTGGTTGCACCAGAATAGAAGAGGAGTATCCCCATAAAACTTCGACATCATACAAACCACTTCAAATTGTTAGCCTTATTGTTGTTATTTTCATTATGTCATAGAACTTTTTAATTATTATTAAATGATAAGCCTCATCTCTTGCACAAGATCGTAATAAATTTTGGAAACAGATTCACCTTTTTCTGTGGAAGATGGCAGTATCATGTTTTGTATATATATGCCAAACATAAATGAAGTTAGGGTTGGATGATGGTTATATAATTTGACTTATAGGATCTGTAATCTTTGTTGTGAATGAAATGTAATGATACTACTTAGAATTTATTACCAATTTGTTGTGTGTATTTTCTACTTTACTTATGTTTCCATATCTCATTTCTTCCAGTTCTAGTTTGCAAATCATCATACTGTTATGTGTTCTTATTAGTCTCTTAAGCATGATATGTGTTTTATCAGTTTTTGTTAGTCTCACATAGTGAGCATTCCTGATAAAATATATGTTATAACAGTGGAAGAGCATCACTCATGATATTTATTCTTCATAATATTTCAGTGAGAATCTTGTCAAACTAGAAATAGCTTTCTCTCAATGGAATATTGTCAAACTACTACTTTTGTGAATTTATACTAAATTAGTAGATTTTTGTTTTACAGACCTACTAATTTTTCTCTCATCTTACAATTTCCTCTCCTCATAGACTACAAACTTGCACCTTGCTACCACATCGAGTTACAATACCCTCTTTAGTAGAACTGTGGATTTGACCGAAATCTCTTTTCAATGAATCATAGTTTATACCATATTCCCATCCTATAAAACAAAACATTAAAATTTCCTTAGATTTAGGATGATTAAAATTCCACAATCTCATGCCAACGAAAGTGATGGATGAATTGGGATTAGAGATCAGCAAGAAACACCATGACCTTTACACCTTTAAATCTAAAAAATTCAAGTCTCTAGGAGTGATTAAGGATTTGGTTGTTTCCCTTACCCAGTTTCCTATGAAGATCTTAGTGATGAACATTTTGGTTGTTGACACCCCTTCTAGATTTGGGATGTTACTTTCCATATCTTGGTCTAAGAAATTGCGAGGTACCCTTCAGATGGACATGTCATATGCTAACATCCCAGTATTTGGATGGGAATTCAGAAGGATGTATAGGAAAAATCAAATGGCCTACATAATTAGTGATAAGCACATTCCATTAAATCATCCCATATATGCTAAAGAAAAGGAATTGGTCTCATCAATTTTGCACCTTGCTGCTGACGACAATGATTTCCAGCCTGAATTAAGTGAAAAAAAACACTTTCAAGGCACAAATGAGCAGCATTGAGAAGGAGGACAGATCTGGAAATTGTACTTTGACGGAGCCTCTTCAAGAGAAGGATCAGGAGTCGGTGTATTCTTCATTTCTCCTACTCAGTAGAAGGTGACCATATCATAAAAATTGCAATTTTCTACCACTAACAACACTGTTGAGTATGAAGCACTTGTGCTGGGTATGAAGGCAATGAAAGATTTGGGAGAAGAACCACTAATTGCCTTTGGTGATTAAGAAGGTGAGAAACAATTACCAAGTGAAAATTTCCAAATTGAATAATTATAGGAATGAAGTCAGGGCTTTGATTGAGCATTACTTTTGAGAATTTAATATAAATTTTGTCACTAGAGAAGATAATCAAATTGATGATTCACTAGCTATTGCTGCTAGTAATTTCAAAGTTCCTCTAGATTTCAAGCTAGTCTATGATGTTCAAATAAAAAACATACCTTCAATTCATGATAACATCAAGCACTGGAAAGTATTTGAGGATGACAGGGAGATTCAGAAATTTTTAGAGTGTGTAGAAGAGTTTGCAGACATACAAGTTGATGATGAGCAGGAGATAGTTGAAAACCAAAATAACAACCCTTTTAAGAAAACTATGGCTGGAAAAAACATTATAGATCTGAAAACTAACTTGATTCCTTAGGTATTAGTTCCTTTAGAAAGATTGTTTAAAGCAAAGTTGATGGACAAAGTAAAATAGAATGTAACAATGGTACGGAAGACCAGCCAATATTAGTCAAAGTGTCCAAATTGCTTCCTCTGGAAACCGGAACAAGATATATCAAACTGCTGACATTAGGGGAATTTTGAGGTCTAAAATGGGCCTCCTAAGGAAAATTTACAATCAAAATTAACTTTATGAGAACCAATCACATCTTAGGGGATGACATCATCCCTAATGGTTGAGGTGGCATTGCTTGAGTTAAAGTTACTTACTTTTCACATCCTCAATGGTGGATAAAAACTCATGGTTAGCCATGGTAGTGCTCTAAGTACTTTTAAATTCAAATTAAGTACTCATAATAAATGTCATTTCATACTTTTTGAATAAAAATATATTATTGTCATTTCATATTTCTTGAAAAAAACAATGCATATCCCTATACATTTATTATATTATATTATTTTTATATAGTATATTAATTAAATATTATTATACAAAATTCAAGTAAATTCTCGAGCTTAGGTGCAACCTAGGGTTTCTCTTCGATCTCTGCAACGGCGCTGTCAGCGATCCCTCTGTCGCTATTACGATACGCTGCCCCTCTGCCATCGATAGCCAGCAGGCTCTGCTACCTCGTCCATGGCTGACCCTCAGGGGGGGCCGCCAAGCCTTCCCCTTCAGCGAATCATGGGCACAAGGCGCAGAACATGACAAGAACTGACGTCCCTGAACGAATTCACGAGGTCACTACAGATTCTCCCATGCAAGAAAAGACAAATGCCTCAACTACTCAGCCTGACAAGAGCAGTGACAAATCGCAGGCCGAGAATGGTCAAACAGACATTCCCAAGGAAAGTTCTATGACATGCAAACCTATCGTCGTGGAAAGGCCCAAGGTTGATCTTCCTAGCCACAGGATTAACGGACGAATCCAGTACATGAAGGACCATGCTCTCATTGGAAATTTTATTGGATTCTGGCCAACTGAGAAAGCCCTACATGGATGGATCGCAGCAAAATGGAAACCCAAGGGGCACATCACCCTATAGTTAGGTCTGAAAGGGTTTTTCACTGTGACATTCATTTGCTTAGAAGACAAGAACAGAGTAATGGATGAAAGCCCTTACTTTTTCAACTCAGCAGGCTTGTATTTACGGGATTGGGTTGAAATATTTAACCCCGACAAGGAGGAATTTAGCTAGGCCCCAGTTTGGATCCGGATGTATTCGCTCCCACTGGAATATTGGGATGAATATTCGCTAAGAGATATAGGTAAAAGCTTGGGTGAATTCGTCAAAATAGCAAAAGAAAAAAAGTTGCGCAGATACACCTCTTATGCTCGCATTTGAGTCTTCATGCATCTGGACAAGCCCCTTCCAGACTCGGTAAGTCTTTATCATGATGATTTTGAATGGATTCAGCCCTTAGATTTTGAGCATGTCCCTTTTCGCTGTCGAAAATGTCACGCTCTAGGCCATCTGTTCCGGGATTTCCCTTTGAATGCTCGACCCCATCCTCCTAGCCCCACTGATTCTTTGGACCAAGATGGCTTCAAAAAAGTTGCTAATCGCAGAAGAGCTAATAGAAAAACCTCCACTGGGAAAAAAACCCTTGCAAACTGGTGCCTCAGCCCCATCCACAAGCAACAGCTTTGAGATTCTAGCTTCCACCACAGCTGATCCTCTTCAGAACTTCTCGCCCATCCCTCAAAAGAGCTCTCCTAATCCTCCCCCTCCTCCCTCAGGCTCTACCCCCCTCTCCTCTTCCTTGAAGAACAGCTTAGCCACCCCCGCGGAGTCTCCACAGGACCCGGACTGGAAGCCAAATGGTATGGATGTCGATTGCATCCCAATTCAGTCTCTGCAAACTGCACTCATTTCAGCAGACAACAGCCACTCTCAACATATGGAGGAAGAGTCGGAAAGTATCGACTTGAGAGGTCTCGACATTTTTGAATTAGAACAAGCATGCAAAAGAAAGGACTATGATAAGATTCCAGAGCACCAACTCAATGCCCTTGAAGTAATCATTTTCAGGGCCTACCAGCAACAACAACTAGGTATACAACCGGGCATTCAATGGGATGGAAGTTACTTTTCCAAAGACTCAAAAAAGCGGGGAAGGAAAACGGATCTTCAAAGAACCATTACAATAGGGAAAATCCTGGTGGACTCAGGCAGATACGCTAAGCTGACAAAGTATTACAAGCCAACCACCCCTAGTGGATCATGAAGCTCACTTCATGGAATTTAAGAGGGCTCAACGGCCCCAGCAAAGTCCGTATGATAAAAAATATGATAAAGCAAGAGCAACCTCAGATCTTCTTTTTGCAGGAAACTAAATGTAACAGCTATACTCTGGGCCAAATCCTCTCCAGAGCTTGGCCAGGCAGTCATACGGTAGCTGTGGATGCGTCTGGTGCCTCGGGTGGTCTCGCTATTTCCTAGAACACACATGCCATCACACTCTCAGATATTCATGCCTCCCACCACATCATTCAAGCCACCTTCCATATTATCGGCACTAATATACATCGACATTTAACTAATGTCTATTCCCCTCAGGAGGCGGGTAACAAAATTGCTTTACTAGACACTATAGAAATGCTCAATCTCAACAGACTCCATCCATTATGGATAGATGGAGGTGATTTCAACATGATTATCAACTGGAGGAAAAGCAGGGAGGTCGAGTCAAACTGGATCAGGAGAATCGCCACTTCAAAGACTTCATCCTTAACAACTCGCTTATCGATCTGCCGTTTTGCAATGGAATGCACACTTGGAGCAATCGCAGGGTAGGAAGGCAGAAAATCGCCTCCAAATTAGATAGGTTCCTTATATCTGACAGCGCGATTCATCTTGGAGGTGATCTCTCGACTTCCATCCTTCCCCTATCTGGATCGGATCACTGGCCGATCTCACTCCAATGGCTCCGGCCAGGGAATTCTTCCCGGCGTCCTTTTCACTTCGAAGGGTTCTGGCTCTCCCACCCTGCTTTCAAAGACCTCATCAGATCTATCTGGGCTAACTCTCCTTCGACAGAGGGTTCAAAAATGTTTCGGTTTCAACAGAAACTTAAATTTTTGAAAGCTCAAATCAAAAAATGGAACCACGAGACCTTCGGAAACATCTTCCAGGCTCAGCAAGCTCTCGACAGGGAAATGAAAGACCTCCAGCAAAAGATCATTACTGAGGGCGACACAGAAGAAACCTTGGAAAAGGAAAAGCTCATTCACATCTAGCTTAAGGAGCGCAGAGCTCAAGAAGAAATACTATGGAAGCAAAAGTCCCGAATCAGATGGCTGAAGGAAGGTGAAAGGAACACTAAATTCTTCCACAGAACCACGGTTCAGAGAAGAATGCACAACACCATCTCTTTCATTCAGAATTGCAAAGGAGAGCTATTGGAAAGTCATGCAGAGATTGAGCAGGAATTCATCAATCATTTCAAAGAGGTCCATCAAGAACCCCTAATTGATAGAAGGCCAGCAATCGATAAGATCACTCAAAATGTTCCGAAGCTCATCACGGAAGAACACAATCAACTTCTTCTCAGACCTGTCCTGCCTCAGGAGGTGGATCAAGCAATGCATTAGCTAAAGGAAGGCAAAGCCCCCGGCCCGGATGGCTTCACCACTACTTTCTTCCATTCCTTCTGTGATCTCATCAAAGAGGAGGTTTGGCAGGTGGTTGAGGAATCCTGCACTCTTCATTGGCTTCTACCAGCCTTGAACTCTACTTTCATTGCCCTAATCCCTAAGGAAGAGAACATCAGAACTCCGGACAAGTTTCGACCCATATCTCTATGCAACGTTATTTATAAAGTGATATCCAAGGTCATCGCAAACAGGTTGAAGCCGCTTCTGCCCCTTCTTATTTCGCAGGAACAATCTGGATATGTAGAGGGAAGGCTGATTCTGGATGGCATCATTCTTACTCATGAAGTTATACACTCTCTAAAGCACTCCAAACAGGCAAGTATGCTTTTTAAGATCGACCTCTCCAAGGCGTTTGATAAACTAAGTTGGATCTATATGCAAAAAATGCTTTCAGCCTTTGGCTTCTCCCCAATGTGGATCCAGTGGATTGCAAGTTTAATTTCCTCTTCTTTCTTCTCGATTCTTATTAATGGAATTCCCTCTCGACCTTTCAGTCCCTCCAGAGGTATTCGTCAAGGAGATCCGCTCTCCCCTTTCCTTTTTGTCCTCATGGTAGAGGGGCTGGGTCGTCACATTAAGCATGCTCTCTCTTCCCGGCTTCTTAAGGGCCTCTCAGTCCACAACTCTCCTCCTATCACTCATCAGAAATTTGTTGATGATAACATGCTTTTTGGGTATCCCTCTGTTCAGGAAGCCTCTACCTATAAGTCCATTCTTTCTGACTTCTCGGAAGCCTCTGGATTGAATATAAACACTGTCAAGTCGCAGATCGTCTTCTTTCACACCCCGCCTGTGACTCAGCAAGCCATCGCTCACATCCTAGGATTTACCATAGCCTCCCTTCCTTCTAAATACCTAGGAGCTCCTCTCATTGACTCTGTAATCAAGCACACGTCCTGGCGTTTGCTTTTGGAGAAATTGGATTCTCGTCTCAACCTCTAGACACACAGAACTTTGAATATAGCCAGCAGATCAGTGCTCATTAAATCGGTTCTTCAGGCGATGCCTCTCTATATTTTGTCCATCTTGGCCATGCCTAAATGGGTTCTGAAAAGAATAAGGGCTCTTCAACGCAATTTTCTGTGGGGAACAACAGGTACTCATTGCAAATGGGCCCTAGCTAATTGGTCGACAGTCTGCCAGCCTAAGGATAATGGAGGCATCGGGTTAAGAGACCCCCAACACAACAATGAAACCATGGGCGCCAAAATATGGTGGCAATGGCTCTCTTTTCCTAACAAACGTTGGGCAACACTCTGGACAGCAAAGTACGCTAACAGCAGGCCTGTGGAAGAGCTCATCAGATTTACTCCCGTGGAAAAAGGATCACTAATTTGGAATGAACCCAAACAACATTATCACCTCATCCAAAAACATAGCTTCTAGGAAATACAGAATGGCAACTCAGCAAGGTTCTAGACGGATGCCTGGCAGAAACTACCCAAACTCACTAGTATATACAGTCAGCCTCCTAGCCCAGAATGGGAAGAGCAACAACAGGAAACAATACAACACCAATGGGCACAAGAGCCAGCTCAGGGGTACAGGCAATGGAAACAGATTGACACTTTGATCAGAAATGCAGACAACCAAGCCAAGGAGGCCTTAGAAAGTGAGCTCCAGAAAAGGCGTATAAGAATTTCCGAAGGCAAGGATATCTTAAGATGGGGCTACACCCCAAAAGGATCATTCTCCACCAAAGAGGCTTACAAAATATTATGCAATAACCAGAGGCCTTTGGATCTTATTTGGAGCAAAATTTGGGCATCAGGCACCTGGCCCAAAGTTTCTTTCTTCCTTTGGCTACTGGGGCATCGGAAAATTCTTACATGGGACAACCTTCGAAAACAAAATTTTCATGGACCTTCTATGTGTCCCAACTGTTGCTCTCAAGAGGAAATGCTCCAACACCTCATGAATTCCTACCCTCTTGCCATCCAACTGTGGGAGAAAGCTAGCTTCCATTGTCAAAAGAAATGCAGAGGGCCCGATGATATCATTAATTCCATTCGACTCTGGCATCAGCACCCTTATCAAAGTGAACTTCTCAACTATTTATGGAGACAGATCCCAGGTCTTCTCCTTTGGAAAATATGGAAAGAAAGGAATAGGTGCATATTCAAAGATCAAAGTACCCCATTGGACATCCTCTGGTGCAACTTCTGTCTCAATATCAAGGAGACTCTGGATCTTCATACTTGGACTCAGGAAGATTATCCTTCTCTGGCAGCGGAGAAGGCCATTTGGGAGAATTGGAACATACAACTTCCTCAACGAATGCCCAATCATAGACTCTACCAAAGCCAAGCCAAAAGCAAGCTTCCTTGGAGTCCTCCCCCTCAGAATACCTTCAAACTCAATTTTGATGGAGCCTCTAAGGGCAACCCTGGCTCTGCGGGTTTCGGAGGTGTATTTAGAAATCATCAGGGAGAGTCACTGCTTTTATACTATGGCAACATTGGATGGGATACGAACAATTCTGCTGAACTGGAGGGTCTTTGGTAAGGTCTCATCCTTTCCCAACAATTTGGCTTCCATCCTCTAGAAGTTGAAGGCGACTCCCAAATCCTCATTTGCATGGCCAATCAACTCCTCAATGGGACCCGGGCGCACAAAATTTCCAACAGTTGGAGACTGGAAGCCAGACCGGAAGCAATTGAACATTGGCTTCATACCAATCATGCCATCATCTTCCAACATGTTAAACGCGAAGGCAACAAGGTTGCCGACCTCCTAGCCAATACAGGAGTGGATAATGAACACGCTCTTCTCTCTGGCGATCTTGATATAATTCAGAATCATGCTAAAAAAATGGAATGCATTTCACTTATTCAAAGGGATGCTGCTCTCCCGGATGCGGGTGTACAGATGGAATGCTAATGAGATGGGACAGAGGCGTGGAGAGTCATGCCGAAACCTGCTCGTCCAGTATGCAAAGTTAATTTTCCCTCCGCGTGACAGCCTGCAGCATTTATACACTGCTCCTACCGAGGTCATGGGATTAGAAACTTTCAGCTTTCACTTGATCTCCTCAGCAATGGCTCCGGCCTTCGAGTGCTTTGGCTCGATTCACATCAAAGGTGCAGTTATGAAGGTTGATATCCTATGCGTGAGAAGGATAGATATGGTGCGAGTGGGCACTGAGCATTCAAAGGATTGGTACCATATGCACCGGGTTATATGTCACCTGGCCTCGGCTTTCATTCTTGTCTGCAGTGGTGTCGTTGGTTGGTATTTTCATCGCTGGGAGAGGGTCTGTCAGTTGGAGTTGTGTTATGTGTAGAGTGTAGCTCTGACTCCCCAGTTCCCCAAGGGTCTCCTTCCAATCTCCTGCCTCCCTCCGCAGTCTTTTAGCTCTGTCTTTGCTTCTTTCAGGTATCTGTCGACTTTCACTATGCCTCGGCTGCGACACCGTATGCGGAGCCGATGAGGAGGTTCCAAGGGACGCCCCTCCAGGGGTCACTTCAGCCCATCCTCGATCTCGCCTTCCTCGTCCAGTGGCCCAGGCACTGGCCACTACCCCCGGACTCGTAGTGGAAGAGGGTGCATTCATGGCGTCTATCAGAACCGGAGCTCCCAAGTGCCACGTCCTCAGGCTACCTCGGTCCCAACCTCAGGCTTTGCGCATTTCGTCTTTGACAGTGCCCTCACATGACCTCGGATCACAGCTATCTTCTCGGTGGTCTTTCTTGAGGAACACCAGCCTGGGGAGTCCAGCTCGCAGCCTGCGTTCCTGCTGCGGAAATCAGCCAGTTCTCGAATATCAACTTGGAAAGTGGTCGAGCTTCGATGTAGCCTCCGTCGTTCCCTGCAAGCTCTATTCAGGCTGAAGACAGATCCCTAGCTGAACCAGGTCCCTCGGCCTCTGAAGAAGCGCTCGCCCATGATATGCAAGCCTTTGGATGGTGCCGGATAGTGGAGGAGTCTCCCGACGATTAATGGGTTTGTTGCTTGTTTGTTCTTCTGTTCCTGCTACCCAAACTATTGGGTCTATCTCTGTTCTGTTGGTTGTGGAATTTTTTTGGCATCTTTTTGTACATTTCTGGCTCAAAGTAAACTCTGAAATATCTCACTATGTTCCCCTGCGTGGGCTATGGAAATTCTCTCTGCTTCTTCTTGAAAACTCTGCCTTTAAGGCAGTAGTCTCTGACTTCAGTCTCGTTGTAATATTATCCCTTTGTTAATAGATCAGTTTTACTTAGAAAAAAAAATATTAAACTATTTTTATTGAAATTATTACATCAAATTATTAGTAAACCCTAATTTTTTCGGACCTTTGTCTGAATCCTTGATAAAATATTGACTAAATCCCTCTTATCCATTAAGTGACGTGTGCAAAAATCTTCTTTGTCGTTCATTTCCGACCCATGACCATTTACCTTTATATTTGATGTATAGTTTGTCTTTTCAAGTAGTTGTTGATCGTTTCTTTGTTTACACCCCTCAGAATATTTTTATTTTTATATTATTTCATATTTTCATTGATATAGAAACCAAAAAAAATATGAAACATAGAAAAAACATCAACTTAAATAGTATACGGAAAATGTTGGAAAACTTACTCATCTTCTTTCCTAAGTAGAAAGTAGATTTAACAAATTATTTGGTATTATTTATGCAATTAAGAAAGTATTTTAAGCGTTTATTACTAGAATCTTAATTATTTTGACAAGAAAAATAACTAGTCATTGCACCATGTGTTGTAAAGGAGGCGTCTTAAGAGAATAGCATATAAAAGAGTATCATAAAAGAAAGAAGTAAAATTTTTATGAAGCTTTTTTAACTTTTTTTCCTGAAAGATAGTTTATTTTCCCATCAAAAAAATGGCATGAATTGAATTTTATAGTGACAATAATGGTAAAAAATTTTAAATGTAAGAGCTCCCTTCTCATGTGATAATAAATTTTGGTTTTTAAAGAAAATTGTTTTCCTCATATTCTACATAACAGATTTCTCTCCAACAGACCCTTCAAAAATTCCCTTTTTATTCAAATTAAGGGAACATTTAAAGACACTCCTAGACAAAAAAAGAGCACAGTGATTGAGTGTGAAATGACTGACATTGAGGAACATCTTCAGATTTTTTCATGTGGGCCTTCTTCAACTGATGAGGTAGTAGGAACTTTCTCAGCTCCAACTCCTCTAAAATAAAAGGTGGAGAATTATGTTTAGTGAACTACTCGATGTCAAATAAAAATATCCATCTTGGTGATTGATATGTAACAACTTATTTGTTATTGATTGCATGTAAGTTGCACTTTCTCATAATGGATGAGAAAATTTGGCCAAAGTATTTAGGACCTCTAGATGAGGAAATATGCATGATTATTTTTTTTCTACGTGAAGGATGCAGTTGGTTTTTGTAACTAGGTTCGACGGACTTCACCCTTCCTGGAAATAACTTGATTTTATCACATTCCTAATGTTGAATTCCTCTGATGCTACTCACGGAATTTTGAATTCGTTTTATAGATGGAATGATTTAAGGACATCGTAGCTTATCATTATGAAAGGTTTTACATTGTAAGAGATTACCAAGAAGCTTAAGTATGGTATATAATTTTAATATTTATGCTAATGTAAGGACTTCCTTCCATAGTGATACTACATTTTGGTTTTGAAAGGAAGTTATTTTCGTGATGTTTTAAATACCATATACCTCTCCAAGAGATCCTTCAGAAAGACCCTTTTTATTCAACTGATGAAATAGTTAAGTGTTTGTTTTCTAGTGCTTTCTGAGTTATTGAACTTAAGGGCATGGGTAAATAGATTGCTAAAAGAAAGAGTAGAGCAACTGAATGTCAAAAGGAAATTGGATTGAGGAAACTCTTTAGATTTCCTTATGTGGGTTTTCTTCAACAAATGAGGTAGTAGGAACTTTCTTGACTCCAACTCCTCCAAAGTAAGGGGTAGAGAATTATGTTCAGTGAAATATTAGACCTCAAATCAAAATATCCATCTTGGTGATTTCTATGGGAAAAATTCTTTGTGATTAATTTTATCTAAGATGCACCTTTTCATAATGTATGAGACAGTTGGGCCAAAGTACTCAGGACCTCTAGATGAGAAAATCTACATGCTTAATTTTTTGCTACATGAAGGTGCACTTGGTTTTCATGACTAGGTTTGGTAGACTTCACACTTCCAGGAAATGAATTCCTTTAGTCATATTCCCAATTTTGAATTCCTTTTATATTATTCATGGAACTCTGACTTAGCCTTACAATTGGAATTTTTTTCTTCCCATAGATCTCTCTTGGGTTATAATTTTTCCTTTATCTTGTTTATTTCAAATAAATTGTCTCCATATAGCTATTGTGTATCTCTTCTTAAGCTATTTCTTGAATCTGTGAGCTGATGTGACCTTTCCGGATTAAAAAATCCTCGATTGGCCCACTCTATGAAGAATCCTCTTCTATTTTTAATTCTGCTACTTGGTCGTCATTAGCCATTTCAACATCCTGTGCTTATAAAGAATTAAACCTTATTTTAGATCTAAATGAATGACACTTGAGATATTATTCTTGAAAATTCCAAATTCCATGAGTTTTCACCACACTTCTCATGTTTAGCGGGAAAACTGGATTTTGCACATTCAACATTATGCCTTTTCAAGGCATGTTATAAGCTTAGAAACTTTTCTTCACCGTATTTCATTTATTATTTATTTTTTACTTTGA